>OU618532.1:43790000-44279503 GCA_914829495.1 Eilema sororculum | reverse complement strand
CCGGCACCGGTTCGAAACGCGGCCCAGACCTGAGAAGACTCCGGCAAAAAAGCGTAGGCAGGATATTGTTTTTTAGGAACGCATTAGCGTCTTGTGGGTTTACGAACTCGGAACTCCACCAAAACACGGTTGCGGCCCACTCTCTTCACTCCGTCTCTCACTACATTGGTGATGTTATTGGTAACTAAAAATTTACCCAGTGAGACCGGGTGTAGTGTAGTGCTGAGGTAGGCTGAGGGTCATTACGAGACGCATGGACAACGAATAGTGCCTTGTATAGTATACCCGGGCAACCTGCGTCTTAACGTGCTTAGATGGACTAGGGTGAGTTTCCTCCATAACCGTGCGTTTTCGGATTTGCGTATCAGAGACACTGCAAACTACGTCAGCGAATTGTGTCAGTTTTGTCGTCGGTGCAGCTGGAGTATCAAGGAAAAAGGGACGGGAAGAAAAGGTTGGGGTTCTGGGAGAAGGGTCATCGGGAAGCTTTGTATTATCCATTATCAATGGCTATAATAATCATATAAATACTTAAATAGAATAAAAGGACAACACCATTCACTTTTATAAATAAAACCACTTTTTACGGAACCTATCGCGACATATTTTTTATTATTTACTTTTAAACCGACGTTTCGGCTGCTTTTCAGCAGCCATGATCGATTTTGCTGCTTACTGGGTTTGATTAAGAACATCGATATATTCCTAGGATGATCCGCGAGGCTATAGAAATTAAAAAACACCCAAATTTGAATAGAGAGGATGGATGGAACGTACCACCAGCTTGGGAGCCAGTCATCCACTTTATCAAACTCAGTAAGCAGCAAAATCCAGCAAGACTTAACACAGTGAGCTCATTCTGCGTAAATAGGAACACCAATAATTCACCATGATTCGGGTATTTTGAGATAACTTATACTTCAAACTATGTGACAACTACCATCATGAGTATTCATGAGTCACACCGCGATCATGGCTGCTGCAAAGCAGCCGAAACGTCGGTTGAAAGGTAAATAATAACAAATATATCGCGATAGAATCCGTAAAAAGTGTTAGTAGTTTTATTTCAATGAGTGCCATTCGCGTAAACTTTAGAAAATATCAAATTATTACCAGTCAAGATGTAAACAAGATGAAAATGTCACAGATTTGTCACAATAATCACCAAAACACTTAAACTTTCAAGCACTGTCGTGCTAACCAAACACACCCACCAACTTGAAAGTCTACGCACATCTAATTTTATAAACCAAAGCGCCCCAGCTTGTTTTCTAGACTACCTATGCATTTATGTTCAATAATACGGCTGACTAAACTTCTAATTCGTTCTGACATCTTATTATGCTAAATCGGCAATAAATATAGAATACTATAGACGGGAAAGGGGTTCTTGTCTGGGGAAAGGGGATCTGACCTCATTGAAGACTGCTCATATTATGTATCTATACATATAAAATTACTTGTCCCGACTGACTGACTGACTGATTCATCAACGCAGAGCCTAAACCGCTGGACCTACAAACTTGAAATTTTGACAATGGATGCATTTTATGATGATTGATTTCATCCACTAGCGTCGGTAGCTTAGTGGTTAAGGAGTCGGCCTTACGATCGAGAGGTCCCGGGTTCGATCCTAGCCATTACACTACCGGCGTGAACCCACTCCTAACACAAGCATTTTAGCTTAGTTGACCCCTCCAACTAAGCTACTAAGGGAATATTAGTAACTTCGGTTCTAATATTCTTAAAAAAAAAAAATAAAAAAAAGGGTTTTTGGAAATTTTGCTACTAAAGGGGTAAGGGATGTAAGTTTGTATGCAATTCCGTTATTTTCAGAGCTAGATGCACTAAATTTCATAAACCTATGTCTTTTGAGAAATACATGAACCGTATCAGCGTTTTTGCAAAATATAACTATTATGAAGGTAAAATGCATACTAATATTAATGAATGTGAAAGTAACTCTGTCTGTCTGTCTGTCTGTCTGTCTGTCTGTCTGTTTTTTTTTTTTTTTTTTTTTTTTTTATACCACTTAGGTGGCAGACAAGCACACGGCCCACCTGATGGAAAGTGGTTACCGCGGCCTATGGACGTGTGCAACACCAGGGGCGTTACACTCGCGCTGCCTACCCTGAAGAAACCTTCTAATGCCCCTCTTGAAGAACCCCATATTGTAGTCGCTTGGGAAAACCATGGCAGGGAGTTCATTCCTCAGCTTGAGCGTACGTGGGATGAAGTTCCTTTCATACCGCACGGTACGCACCATATTCGGATGCAATGTGTGGGGATGAATTCCCTGTCTATGGCGAGCGGTGCGATGATAGAATGTAGCTGTGGGCATCATGTCAAATAATTCATCTGAGCACAAACCATTATATAGGCGGTAGAAAACACACAGTGAGGCAAAATCCCTTCTGAGGCTGAGAGGTTCCACATCGCCTGCGAGTATGGGACTGTCAACGAGCCTCAACGCACGTCTTTGCACCGAATCGAAAGGGTTAAGCTGGCGTGCGGGCGCTCCGGCAAAAAGATGACAGCAGTACTCCATGTGGGGCCGAACCTGTGCCTTATAAAGAAGGAGTCGCTGCCCCGCAGTGAAGTACTGCTTCGCCCTATTAAGAACTCCAAGTTTCTTTGTTGCCAGCTTGACCTTGTCCTCTAAATGACTGCGGTACTGGACGTCACTCGAAATGTCGACGCCTAAGATCCCGATACTCGGGGCAATGGTAAGCCGTGTGCCCAGGAATTGCGGCGCTACAATAAATGGGGTTTTCTTAGCGGTGAATACACATACTTGTGTCTTGGTGGGGTTGAACTGGACCAGGTTTAGTCGACCCCAATCGGATACTCCCGAGAGAGTAGTCTCGATTTCTGACACAAGTTGTTCGCGACTCCCCTCCACCTCGGACTGGGGGATGCCTGCACGGCCCGTGTAACATGCGTCTCCAGTACTGTCGTCCGCATAGCAATGAATGAAGTCATCCGACAGCATGTCATTAATATGCAGCAGAAACAGGGTCGGAGACAACACGGAACCTTGTGGGACACCAGCGTTTATGTCCATGCGGTCCGAGCGACTGCCGTCCACGACGGCTTGGATGCTTCTGTTGGACAAAAAGCTGGAAATCCAGTTACACAGTCCCTCAGGGAGTCCATAAGATGGTAACTTCGCAAGAAGACCTCTGTGCCATACCCGATCGAAGGCCTTCGCTATATCTAGGCTGACCGCTAGTGCCTCACCTTGGCTCTCGATGGCTTGCGCCCAACGGTTTGTGAGATACACAAGAAGGTCACCGGTCGAGCGACGCTGGCGGAAGCCGTACTGTCGGTCGCTCAGAAGATCGTTACCCTCAAGGTATCCCAGGAGCTGTGTGTTAATGACACGCTCCATAACCTTCGAGAGAAGGGAGGTTATAGCGATGGGCCTGTAGTTGGACGGGTCTGTCCTGTCGCCTTTCTTAGGCACAGGATGCACGTATGCGGTCTTCCACGAAGCTGGAACTCGTCCAGTGGAGAATGAGAGCGCGAAGAGTCGTGTAAGAACAGGGCACAACTCTGGAGCACAGTGCTTAAGCACCATTGCCGGTATGCCATCCGGCCCACTCGACTTTCGAACATCTAGGGACTTTAGTTCTCGCCGAACCCTCCGCTGGGTGATTTTTACTTCACCCATTGAAGTTCCACACCAGGGTATACTAGGTGGTTCGGCATTCCCATCGTTCATAGTCGAGTTTGACGCAAAGAGGTTACCTAAGAGATCGGCTTTTTCCTTGGCGCCATGGGCCAGACTACCGTCGGGTTTTAATAGCGGCGGAAGACAGGAACGGATGAAGTTTCCCTCGGCAGCTTTGGCGAGCGACCAAAATGCGCGACTACCGGATGGGAACCGCGCAAGCCGCTCACCAATTCTGCCGATGAACTCAAACTTAGCCCTGGCCGTTGCCTTCTTACTGGACCTCGAGGCAGCATTCAATTTCCGCTTCACTTCACTGATGTTCGGATCCTTATTGGCGAGGGCCGTGGTCCAATCCTTATAAGCAGATTGTTTGAGAGTTCTCGCTTCTCTGCAGGACCTATTAAACCACGGACGCTTGCTCGCTCCTGTCGCGATCCAGCGGTTGGGGATATAGCACTCCATGCCCGCTAGGATCGCGTCAGTGACTGCTGTTGCACAGGAGTTTGGATCATCTGAAGTGAAGCAAAGCTGCCTCCACGGGTACGACGCGAAGAATTCCCGCAGTCCGTCCCAGTCTGCTGATCTGTAGTGCCAGACAAGCCGCCACTGAGGTGGCCGCGGTGGTTCAGGTCGCACAAGTGTCACTTTCGCCCGGACGAGGCTGTGGTCCGAAGTACCTAGAGGTGCTTCCACAGTTACGGAGTACTCATCCGGACGCGAAGTCAGCAGAAGGTCCAGTGTAGAGGATCTGTGGGTCTCGATATCTGGTGTTCTAGTGACAGAATGCACCAGTTGAGAGAACCCATAGGTCAGGGCGAAGTCGTGAGCAGCCCTTCCCGCAAAATTAGTCGTGTGAGACCCCAGCCACTCCACGTGGTGAGCGTTGAAGTCCCCCAAGAAAACTAAGTCTGCGGTGGGATATTGCTCAATTACCCTGTCCGCCGACCGCTGCAGGTGCTCAAACAGCTGAGTTGTGCCCAAGTCACCGCTATGAGACCTGTAAAGGCACGCATAGATACGGGTGTGGCCACCGTGATCTATACGTACCCATAGAGTTGACAGGTCCCTGTCTTCATGAATATGAAGACGGCGGCAGCAAATATCATCCCGGACGTACAAGCATACCCCGGCGTGACTCATAAAATTATGTTCCAGTTTATAACCAGGGTACATTAGATAGCCTGTATCGGCCGGGCATGATATTTGCGTCTCCGTCAGAAAGAATAAGGTTGGCTGCGCGGTTTCGAGATGGTGGTGGACTTTATTAAGGTTTGAGTGAAGGCCCCTAATGTTGCAAAAGTCCACTTGCATCGTGGAAGATGGTGCCGCTGTGGATCCGTTTCTCTTTTTCCTTCTTTTCATAACAGATTAGGGTGGGGGGGGGGGGAGAAGGCAGAGAGAGTTTCTGTGCCGTCAACGCAGAAGACAAAGCAAGGCTCTGTACCACCACATACAGGCTGGGGTTGTGTGACTGGCTGGCGCGGCGGGCGGAAGGGCCCCCGGTCCCCTCCCAGATACTGTAGCCGGGTCCACTCCGGTCTCCTCCTCCGGCACGACTACAGCACCGGAAACTTTACACAGGCTGCTGGTTCAGCCTCCTGGGGCGGAGATTAAGTGTTCCCCAGGTTCGGGAACCGTACAGCCTGCGGGCGGCCAGCGGATAACCGTTTCACCGGGTCTCCCTGACCGCAGCGCCAACATTTCACGCCCCCACCAGCAAGCGGCGTCTACTTGAGCCTTTGGTCTTCCTACTGACAGCACAGGACCTCTCCAGTGAGCTCTGGCTACCCTACTCACCGCCGGGAACACAACACAAGGTTATTATGGCCGCGGTATTCTGTAGGGCGGAGGTACTTCCCCAGTCGGACTGCTCAATTTGGGACGGGAGATACCGTCATGTCCTACCTCCTATAAATATAAATATATCTGTCTGTATGTTACGCTTTCACGCCTAAACCACTGAACCGATTTTGATGAAATTTGGTATAGGGGTAGATTAGACCATGAGAAAGGACATAGGAGACATGTTTGGTCGCGATAACCGACATCCACGCGGGCGGAGCCGCGGGCAAAAGCTAGTATTCTATAAATCATTTTAATAATTCGTTAATATTCAAAATGGCGCCCCAGCTCCGTCCGGGTGCAATTTGCCCGTTACTCGTAATAAATAGATGCCTAAAATGACATTGATAACTTTATCAAACTCCGTTGTGTAGTTTAGAAGTAATGGTAAACTAACGTGACGTGTATTGGACTTTTTTGGAGGCCTGCTCTCTTCTTTCCTTTCTCCTATCCTCCCTATTGTTTCCTTCGCAGATATTACAAGCGTTATCCGCTTATAAGGTGAATCAGACCACTAACCTGTTTGCTACACTAGTAGTAAAAATAATGTCATATCTACTTAATTATATTTATACAATAACCGACCTAACAGAAAACAATAGAGATAATAGATTTAAACGAATACCTGAGTAACAGGAATTTATGACACATGTGTAAGTAAATATTTAGATTTTTTTCAACTTCATTATTCATATACTTCCTACGCATTGTCGCCTATTTGGTTAATTTTACTTCGACTTACTTCATCTACTTTCACCTACCCCATTGGGGTGATTTTGTTGTAGGTACTAACTATTATATTAGCTATCACAGTGGTCAAATCAGCTTAGCAATTAGTTTTCCATAGTTATCAAGATTGAATTAATTGTATTAAGAGATATGATTTTTAAGTTTTCGTAAATTTTGAAATGTCCTAAAAACATCTAATATATAAAATTCTCGTGTCACAGTTTTCGTTGCCATACTCCTCCGAAACGGCTTTACCGATTTTGATGAAATTTTTTGTGCTTATCCGGTATCTATGAGAATCGGCCAACATCTATTTTTCATCCCCCTAAATGGTGCAGCGGGAACGGGATCTGACGCCACGAGAGTAGGAAAAAATTGGCGGTACGAAGTTCGCCGGGACAGCTAGTAATTTTATAGAAAAATACCCAAGTAACGTTGGGGTGATCTTTATCCATAATTGCACGAACCACAAACTTATGACCACGGAGGACAGAATATGATTAGGTAACGGAGATGCCCCATTGATATTTCTCCTAATAAAAACGCGCGCCGAATGCGGGTGGGAAGAGAGACGCGCGGGGTGTCACAAGTCAAAGGACTTCATAGGTATAACGTTCCTACCGAATGAGTCCATTTGACGTTTGGATGGCACGCGACTCGATTGCCTTGCAACAACTCCGCTATCATTTCCTTCTCCATGCTTATGACTATCTAAAATGACGTAGATAAAGGTATGATTCCGAAGGTGACCGCATACGACAACTGCAGACGCACGCATCAGATACGCGTAATTCATTGCAGCTCCTCAATGGTCCTCTTTAACCGTATCCAAATTGAACAAGTAATGCATGTATCACGGTACGCTGTATCAGAGTCATACGTTAATACATATTGTGTACGTACCGCTTGACCTCATGGGGTTGAGCCCGAGCCTGCCCCGCACCTCACCCCTGTCACTCGCAGTGCTCATCAACAGCTTTGTCCTCTCCATATAGTCGACATGAGTCTTGAACAATTCATTGTACCTCTCGTGTAGCTTCGTGTATTCCTGTAGACAAGTTAATATTTAAATACAACATGACAATAGAGTGGGACCGAAAACCATAATTGGCAATTGGCGAAACGTGGGTGCAAACACCTCGGCCTATCCCTTCGGGGATTAGCGACGAGTTCGTGTATCTATCTATGACAAGAGACCAGCGTGTAATGTGTGTATAATTCTTATTATAATGAACATAATAAGAAAAGCTTTTAAAATTATTTATATCACGTCAGAAGTCTGGTCAAAGAGCTATCTACGAGTATATCGCCTAGTATATTTTTATGGGCCCGTGGTCACTATTTATATATTTTCTTTCAAATCACCTCTCCTGTGATATTTTCCGCAATTTTGACGATCAAACAAAATGAACCTGATGCTGATTTCGTGAGTATGACCTCGATATACCCACCTCACCTTTAGTTTCAGTGACGTGAAGACTGAGGGGATTACGCACGTAACTAATAAAGAGGAGGAGGTGAAATTGGAATTGGCTTCAAAGTATTATACATGTATTAATTATATTAAAAACATGAACCAATAAACGAGAACCACTATCTTATCTTCTGCAAATATCTGCTTTTCCTTATCAACAGTTATGCTATCAAGTTCAAGTATGGCAGGCAATCAATTGCACTCAAAAGACTGTGGTTGAACAACCATTGGTTATGTTTTAGAGCCAATACAACCTCTGTTACCAGCTGCTTTAGAAAAACTACGGACGTAAACAAAAAGTAATTAATTTAATTTCTCTTTTGAAAGACTTTGAAATTCATATTTCACCTACTAACGATGCAGCTACCTTATGAGGATCGACGCTTTAAAAGCCTTAAATGATACTGAAGCTACGATGCAAATTCATCTGCAATTTTATCACCTCATACATTTTATCGATATACTCACTATCTTTTATGTAAACCATATTTTACGAAAATGTAGATGGAGCAACAACATACGCCCTAAAATGTTGTTTTAATATACTATTATTCCCGGTCTCTCTGACCAGGGATTTGATCCAATTAGTGAGGGGACGGTCCTCTTTGCCACTACTCAAGAATTCGTATTATTTGTGCTGTTTTAAGAAACTTATATTCGGATCGTTCATGAGTATTCTTTTCAAACCGCTCCTAGTGGAACTGTTCTGTAGGTTCCTGTTTGTATTTTCTAGTGACAGTTGTATTGTCACTAAACAATACAAACAGGAATCCACAGAACAGACGCATTTTAACTTTCCACTTACTCAACAAACCTAATACAGTAGAGCCTCCGCACAGTCCACACTCGAGTTTATATTTTCAGCAGGGGCAGACGAGGCTCTACAAATTCAAAATGCTACATAGTTTTAAATCGAAATTACCCTGCTGCTGCTGGTAGTTAGTTCAATTAAAAAATAAATAAAAACTAAAAAAAAAAGTGAAAAATATCTGAATTTAAAGATTTTATAGAAAAGACAAAAGTGCATGTAAAACTTTATTTCCATTTGTTTATTATGTGTTAATATTCAGTGGATTACTTTCACATAGAAAAATATTTTCCAAATCGGTTTTTAAACCACAGAGTTGTGCCGAAACAAAAAAAATCTGCTGAATCCTTTTTGAATTCGATCTAGAATGTTCTAGTTCATTCAAAATTCGACCGACCCCAGTTAAACTGTTTGACCCACTTTTGTGTTACACTATCCTTATAAAAATACGTAATTAGATTAGCAAAAGCGGATTAAATTGACTTCTTCTATTCGTTTAACTGGATTCATACTTATACTGTATTTAATTTTATATTTTTATATAGGGTATTTTTTATATTAGGTTACATTATACTTACAAAAGTATTTCAGGCTAAAATTACTGTCTGTACCGCGCTGATTCATGCACTTTTTCTTCAAAGAACCATTGTTAGTTACACGATACTAATTTGAATTCAAATGGCAAGTCTTTCAGAAATGACACATTGCAGTTTTTTCCCATAGCATGGGTGCGATGACATCTAAATGAGTGCACGAGTTTTGTACTGTAAAACATTCGCAAAACTTACCAGAATAAAATTTTAAATTATATAAATATTATATAATGTTAAATTAATATTAATATAAACAAAAATAACTGTTTTAATTTGTAATTCAAATCGTACACTGCATCTTGGTATTCCGTAGCCGAGTATTTATTTTTGATATTTAAATACCAAAATATAAGTTAATGATATTTAGTGACACTTAAATTTTTGGCTGCGCTGCACGTAAAAAGCTGACACAATAAAATCGTAGTAGGTACCTACATATTTGTAGTAGAGTAGGTACCAATGTAATTGTTCCATGAAAGATGCAAAGCGATTGATTTACATTGGAGCATACTAAATTAGCATTTTAGGGTGGTATTTAGGCAATTGAGTAAAGACAACCCTATTCATCCTATTTTATTATAAAGTGACGTTTGCTGACTGGATCGGAATAAAATTAGGCACAGAACACCTGTCGGTCGCTACGCTGGACGAGGCTCTCGTGCAGATTTTTCTCTTAAAGTTGGATGATTAGACGGCAGACACCTCCATAATAACTAAACAACCCAAATAATAGAAGGGAGTAGTTGAGCGAACCCCAAGCTCAAATATACAAGCTCTGGAAGAAATTGGGGTGTTGATTATAGACTCAGATTGTTTCACATGGATAAAAAATGAATAGAGATGTTCTAAAAATTTAAAAAACCCCCGTCACAAAAAACACCTCCAAAAAGTTGAAAATAAATTGTGCTTGCCTTTTAACTTGTGTTAAACTTAGTAATATTTTGATTCAACGGTTGCCATGTCGCTTATAACACCTCATCGTTTTTGCGTCGGGGGTTAAAAAATAAATAGTTTCAGTTTAAATTACTTAAATAGTGTGTTACTGTGGCGTTCCGTATCGTAGATCTGTCTTAGATTCTTAGAAGCGCTTACTATAGAATCTCATGTTACATGACTGTGCAAATTTTAGATGAGTATGTAAGTCGCAACTGGATTTTTTTGTGGCCCTACATGTTATGTAAGACTCGCTGTCAAAAAACCAGCCAGGCATTTTTAGCTGCTATAATAAAACTAGTAAGTTTAATACCAGTCGTGTCAGCGTGTGAAGCGCTAGCGACGAGAAACGATTGTTTGTTATCTATATGCAGGTTTTCTTTTCGTATATAATCATTCATCATCATTACACCGTTAGTCCCGGTTGTATCAAAAACTTGTACATTGGAGTGTGGGGACCGTTCCTACTCTTGTTCTTGATTTGACCTATCTAGGCCTACCAATATGGGAGCCTCCGACCCCACCAACGTTTGTCACATTGGTGACGACTAATGTGTGAAGATGGTGATAACCATATTATCAAGTGTAAAATCCGGGTGCCAATTCCGGTTGTATCGAGAACCTGTTCTTTAGGGCCTCTTTTCCAAACTTTATTTTTTTTTAGTCTTTACGGGAGCGTCGGCTGTCTGATCACCCAACGTCAGGAATAAAGCTTGCGGCACAGTCTCATCCGTCAATAAGCAGGTGCACTATCTTGAAATTGGAGTTGTATTGGGCTCCAAAGACTGTTTTATATACTCGCGCCTATAAATCCCTGGAGGGGAAGGCAGAGGTGTATTACAATACAATAACATTTGGCCAAATATGAGTAAGTGCCGTGTAATAGGAGTCAAGTCTATTGCCGTCAAGCGGGCACATTTTCTTGGGCTGCATTTTTATTGCTTTACTGTAAGTCGCATTTATAATAATTTTAAAGATCGATCCTGAGAAAACTTACGAGGAATGATAATATAATAATGATGATAAAAAGTTTTAATGACACACATTTGCCGCATTATCGACGAGATAACGACTGATCCTTAAAATTTATCGTCAATAAGATTCACACTTCAACTTCAAGTTTCTTTCAAATGATTATTTGACAATAAATTTCATATCACCCGTGCAATCAATCGTACGGAAAGGTTGCAAAATACCATTGTATATTGTCAAATCATCAGGTTTCACTGACTAATTACACAATTCCTGTTTTCAACAGCCTATGAAAAGGTTTAAATCCAAATGAATATAACATACACTGAGTTGATTTAAACCACTTTTTAACTGAATATTTCACGATTTATGGCTGCGGAAAGGTAGCCGAAACATCGTGTTAAATGTGAATAAGTACCAAATGAATCGCGATAGAATGCGTTAAAAAGTTATTTTTATTCAATTAGTGATATTTACGTAAGCTTCCGACATTATCATGTTCTGATTAGGAGCATTCAAAACCGGCGAGCTTGCATGAAAAGTCATTAAGACTATGCAGGAACCTCGTGAATTATGTAAACGATAGAAGCAGATGATCATTTGTTTTTTATCTCCACCTACTCCAAAAGGAAAAAGTGATGTATTGTACTCGTATGTCTTATAAAAAAAAATCTTACCTTCTTCAACTCATTCTCGCGTTCTTCGAGGCGGCTGGCGTGGTCTAACGAGTTCTTATGCTTGAGCTCCAACATCCTGACTATGCTGTCAAGTGCCTCTAGTCTGCCGGTGAGCTCCTTTCTTTCACCTTCGAAGTGGTCTTCTGCCTCCAGAAGCTGTTAAACAAAATAATCTACGTTAAAATAGGTTTAACATACATACATAAACTCACGCCTGTATTCCCCGAAGGGGTAGGCAGAGGTGCTAGCACCCACATTTCGCCAGTTTATGTTTAGGTCCCAATGTAATAGGTGGCGAGCCTATTGCCATTAACCGGGCACTTATAAACCTGCGATAAATACACACATAACTTCGAAAAGCATCGAAAAGTCATTGGTGTGTGCCATGGTAAACCTGGGATCGAACCCGAGACCTCGTCTCAGCAGTCCATTACCCATACCACTAGGCTACCGCAGAGAGGTTTAAACTTGGTCGAAATGCAATACTATATCGCCAATAGCTTGTGCAGGTCAGATGGCAACAGGTCAGAGGGGAAAATATCGTAGTTCAGCCAAACCCACAGTTAGACTGGCAAAAGCGGACCCCAGATTCCGAGATGAAAGCTTCTTATGCGACTGGGATTAACGCTAGGGTGAAGAAGCAAACGAGGTTTTAATCTCGTTGTTGTTTTGTTTTAATTCCAAAACTCGGCATATAACTAAGAGGAAGTGCCCCGTTTCCATCATATATGTGGCACAAGCACAACAATGCTGTGAAGTTGTTCAATATAATTCGAAACTTTTTTTTTTTTTTTTATTTATTTATCGTTTACACAATAAAATTTATATAAGCAATATACTTAAGCACTACAGAAACCTATGCGGTTTATAATGTATGCCTAATGTGTTAAATAACATTATAAAAGTGTGTTTAGATAGTGTGATTTGAGTCTGTTTTTGACACTATGAGGCTTAATGGTATCTACATTACGCAATTCCGGGGGCAGTGCGTTCATAAGTCGAGGAACCAGGTAAGCAGTCGTTCGTTCGCCGTAGTAGTAGTAAGTACTGTAGGCTTGATTTTAAACAATCATATCAATTAGGCAGCGATTTGTTATACCCATGACATTATGGCGACACCAATTTCCGTACTAGAGACATTTAAGGCCAATTTCTTTTGACCTTATATTGCGTAACTAATAAGTCTGTATACGTTAGGGTTTAAAAGTTACTACCCGTATCAGTACACGTAACTCCTTCAAGGGGAACGTCCATAATTAGGCTACAATTCAAAGAGCGGGGTCGAATCGGCACGGCATCCTAGAATATAGTATGGGTTATTTATTGATTTAATTTTTTTTTTATTTATTTCGGAAAATAAAAAGTCCCGCAATTGATTACAAACTATAACTGAAAATAAAGAAATATATTTGTGAGACCAATAACATTTTCCAAATAATACCTATATAGACATAAAAAATTTAATACTAACATGCATTGTTCCTACTCAGTATGAAGTTTATACAAAACAAATTATGAACTTATTATATTAATAAATACTATAAAATTTCAACCGGCTTGCCTTTTGAAAATTGTTATTTACGCCACTGGTGAATATGCTGGTGTGAAAGAAAACTACTCCATTCGGTTAAGAACTTAATTTAACTTAAATTAACTTGATGAAAACTCACTGCTTAAAGTTATTTTAAAAATTCAATATCAAAATTTAAACACTATTATAGTTAGTCAGTTAGATGGCTTATTTTATTTGTTTAATATTGTGTAATATTGTTATTGTTTAATATTGTGTACCATCGCCCTTATAGACGGATATAAAGAGAAGGAAAATTTGGAATGATTCAAGTGTGGCTCAATAGCTCAGTTGGAAGAGCAGTCCCCCTGTAAGGGAAAGGTCGTGAGTTCGAGGCTCACTTGAGCATTTCATTTATTCCAATGTTTTTCGAACTTAAAATTTAGCATAATAAATGCTATAAAAAATTCATTCTAATATTGTGTATTTATCAAAAGTAGCTACTTATGGAGTAACGATCGAATGTATGTAGTAAATTCGACACTATACTAGTAATAGTAAAAATAATTATTTGTACAAAATTTCTAGCTTGTAGGCACATTATCAGATATTATTATGATTCTGTTGTTATCACATTGAAATACACTTGGAAGAAAATAACTAGAGAATTTAGCTGATCATTTTCCTTTTCACCCTTTGATCCAATTAAAAAATAAATTAAAAAACCCCGGTTTACGGTTTGCGGGTGTGCAGAAGCAACAAGAAAAAAGGGCTATCAAAAGTAGACCATTGAACACTTGAAGGTTTCGTTTTTAAAATTAACGATAATGCATCTGACCTGTAAATATCAAGTTCGAGAACTCATTATAAATAACGAGAGGTTCACGAGCATTGCGCATGAACATGAACAAGCCATTGACCTTTCAACATATCAAAGCAAAGGGAGCGACCCGGTCTAACACAACGACGTAAGACAAATTATGCCTTAGTAGGTAGCATATTGTAGATAAGTCCTCAAAGGGACACAGAAGTAATTATATCAAGGAATAATTGGCCAATTATACTCGTATATTGAAGATGGTGAAGACAGAAGTCGGGACAGGTTCATTATACAATTATTCTATAATTATAAAAGTGTAATTTGTTCATGAAACAATGTGTCCTGTGACACAATTTTATGTGCTTATATTGGTAGGAAAGATACTTTTTATCCATTTCGCTAAAAGATCATAAATAGTTTACAATTATATATATACTGTTTGTTAGTACATAGTTATAAAATATGTTATAATTACAGGACCATAAATAATGTTTCAGAATAATTAATTGGCGATTTAATAACGTATCAAAAGTTAATTACGAAAAATTTTGCTATAAGATAACATCTATAACAATAATTACTCCTTGAAGGCTGTGCCTACTTGATTTTGCCGGTGGCGGACGCAACGATTCCAATGGCTATCTCATCAACATCCAGAAGATTCATCAAAATGGATGCGATTAATATTAGTCTTCTAACAAAATGACCATAATATCGTTCGTTTATAACAATAATTTAAAACATTTTGTGATTAAGTCTGCATAATTTCGCACGATACCATGCGTATAATTAAGACGAGGGAACGAGTGGGCGTAATGTACGAATTTTTAGGGGACCTATGGGTTCGTACTCAAATATAGCTGAGATGTGAATTTTTATTATGACTATCTTGGCTATGAAAAACTTGTCTATAGTATAAAGACGACAAATCCATTCTATTTATAAAGCCCCTTCGAGTTATTTAAGTAGAGCAGAGTGACTAAAAATGTCGTTTAGTAATTAGATGTACTTTGTAAACGGTAAAGTTATGAATTAAGATATTTCTTTTTTTTTATTTTTATTTATTGAAGGGCTTTGTCGCAATGAATTAAGTTAGAAATCAGTTTAACAGTTCTAATTTTTCCAACAGAGTATGCGGGCGGCAGCTACTCGGAAATAGAATCAGATGAACACAATACTAGAACTTCCGAGTTTCAAACATGGGTTGCATATTAATTTAAACCAAAATGCAACCCATGTTTGAAAAAAAAAATAAAAAACCTCATCCATTTACTTATACTTAAATCTACATATAAAACGATCACAATACAGTAGGTACAAAGAAGTATCGGAACGTTCGCGTCCGTCCGTGTACTTAAAAAGGTAATTTTAAATAAATACTAGGTATAGTCACTCAATTATTTCAGTGTTCAAAATTATTCAACATTCATTATTAATGTTTATGTTAAATAATATTTTTGTTTTAAATAAATTTATCAAAATATATGTGTAGTATGCTATTTTGTTTCGTTATTGTACAAGATATATTTATTCGAAATTTAAATTATTTTCTCAATCAAATTAATTCCTGCACTAATTACCAACGATTGTGGTACAGTGACTTTAAAATGTTTTTAGCCTTGATGGTGTGGCAATTATTTTAAAATAATACCAATTATCAAAAACTAACGGACTAATCCCATTCTCATTGTCTCGATCGATTTCTAAGAACGTTGTCCGTCACAGCCACAGCGTTCATTAAAAGTTACGCGGAAATGTAGTATTACCGCATAATGTCCGGAGCGGGCTAATAATATGGCGGATAGTGCACAGTTGCATAATTGAACAACTGTTTTTTTTTTCCTTTTTTATTTATTAGTTTTTCGATATCCAATTGTCAATTGCTTGATCGTGCCCCAGTTCCAAATGATGATACAAGACTAGATATTTTCTAAAATATTAGTACAGACGACGCCGACGGTTGTTGAAAGTGAACTAATACTGAAGCCCCTAAAGTAAATAAACATTACGTGGTAGCTCGCCCACTCAGTCCGCTCTGGCAAACATACCAAGATTTTCACTAATACATGCATAAAATAATACATTTTAGAAAATAATATCTATCTATATAATTCTTAAGTGGCTATACCATTAACATTGAGAATTTTTTGAAACTACGTTTTCTAATAAAAAATTAAAAATAACTATTATAATAATTGAAAAGGACTTACCAGAAGCTATTTCTAAAGTATCGGCAGGTACCTACTTAAATTATATAAATCGATATAGATTTTAGAACATAAGAACTAAAAGAAAATCACTATGCACCCCATGAAAGTAATATTAATATTTTTATTATTTTTTCATTGTTATTTTTATTTAAATAATAATATCTACACAAAAACGAAAGTTATGAAGTCAAGGCAGAAGTACACGTCTAATCAATTGTGTAATTGGCTACGAGTTGCATTATATTCCACAAATTTATTACATTTTAATTGCACATCACTCACGGATGAGTTCAAACCAAATAAATATATTTTAAATGTTAATTTTGCGGTTATAGGGAAATATTATGAACTCGGACGTTGAATTCCGTTTTCCCTGTCAACATACTATAAATAAAACTAGGAGATACTTAGGGAGTATATTGTATTGTTGACACAAAAACAAATGAAATGTATTTTTTGTACATAAGGCTAAATCAGGTAATTATATATACAGACCCACCACCTGTATAGGGTTAAAGTTGTTTGGAATTATACAGCCACAAAAGCGCGGCATACATATACCTACTTTATTCACCTAGGAGAGTTAATATTTTTATACCACTAAGGTGGCAAACAAGCACACGGCCCACCTGGTGGATGGTAGTTACCGTGGCCTAAGAACCTATGTAACAGAGAGTCACACTCGTGCTGCCGACCCTGTGAGAATAAAGAGTTTCTGTGCCGTACTCACCGCCGGGAACACAACACGAGACTTTTTGTAGGGCCGATAAACGGTCCGATTTTTCTTCCGATTCTTATGACCGATTTTGTGACCGACTCAACGCACACGTCCACCACTTTGTCTATGGCTACGTCCTAGTCCTTTCCTTGCATGCGGCCGACTGTCGGTGAGTAATGTGCGTTTTTTTTTATCGTGCGAAATATCCCCACGGATACCACCCCCACGGAGCCGGTGGAGGTGGTTATGTCGGACTCGAACCGACTAAAACGCACGCCGTCTTGGGTCCTTGGTTGCCGGAGGTGAGATTGCCAAAAGCATATCTCTCGCACCCCGGCAGACCCAGGACCATCTCTTTCGAGATTGTCCCCTTCGGGTTGTGGGGACCACAGTGTCTCCATCTAGCCCCGGTCACGGGGAGGCGCATTTTGCGCGGCCTGCTTCTGCTAGGGTGACAGGCGGCTCCACCGGTCACCCCCAGGCCAGCGCTTTCCGGGCCCGGAGTCTAGTCCGGACCCGACCGGCCGCCTCCTTCTCGAGCATTACTTTTTCGCAGAAGGAGGCGGCCGCACCCCAAGCGT
Organism: Eilema sororculum; assembly: GCA_914829495.1. NCBI lineage: Eukaryota > Metazoa > Arthropoda > Insecta > Lepidoptera > Erebidae > Eilema > Eilema sororculum. The sequence goes on along the minus strand of OU618532.1, from coordinate 44,261,960 downwards.
TCGCGCATCGTACCATCGCTATGAGCAACGTGCAAATGTGAGGACTCCCACCCCCAGAGCCGCCACTAGGACCCGCCTCGGCGTGTCCCACGCCGGGCACTGGGTCAGCGTGTGCAGCTCTGTGTCCTCGCTCGCATCACAGTGATGGCACTCGGACGTTGGCTCCTTCCGGATCCGACACAGGTAACTCCCGAAACACCCGTGTCCGGTAATCACCTGCGTCAGCCGGTACGAGAGACTGCCGTGTGGCCTCTCTAGCCACTCCTCCATGATGGGTCTTACCGCCGCTATTACAGCGTGCCCTGCGCTTGGTGAGTAATGTGCGTTTACGCATACATTTCCGAACGTGTCATTTTTCACCGACAAACGGATCGGTCGAGATGCACCGATTTTATTTGTGGCCGGCTTTTTGAAGGACGTGGGCGTTGCACTATTGCGAGCAGTACGTTCTATTTTTCTCCTAAAAATAGTCGGACACCGATTATCGGACATGGGCGGGCAGCCGTATTCTGTAGGGCGGAGGTTCTTCTTCAATCGGACTGCTCAATTGTCCCTCGTGTTCTACCTCCGTAAGATATTTAATACAGGTTATCTCATCTGAATATTTTTTTGGAGATAAGAGATATTGCTGCGAGTTATTATTGCGAGATTATAGTGACTAAAACCTAGCCTACATCAACGCTCTTGCGTTGATGTAGGCTAGGTTTTAGTCACTATAATGAGTCCAAGAGAGTGCGATGAGAGACTAGTATGTCTTTTGTCACTTTTTGACCTAATTATCAACCGTATAGATAACTTACCTACTATAAAATGTTCATAACTAACTTTTAAACTGTCGCGTTCAATAATATACATTAATTATAACGGGCATTAACGAGATCATGGTATAGGCAAATGCCTTTGATTGGCCTGACGTTTCGACCAGGTTACACCGGCCGTGGTCACAGGTTGACTATGCCTATGGTGTAGGTAACGTAATAATTATTGTAGATCATGTTTTGACAAGAGAAGTTATTAAAATTTTAATATAACCCTTAATTGTATTGAAGATAACCAAACAATGGTAAAGTAGCTAATATTATACCCTGAATTGTGCCACTTATTAGAGCTAATAAATCAATCAATTAGCCTATCGCTGTCCCTTGCTGGACATAGGCCCAATTTTAGGAGGCTATTACTTTAAAATAATGCTAAGGTTGGTGCCTCTTACTGTAACCCTTAGGTATATGAATTATCCAGAAGATCACAGCCAGAACCATGCAGTGTACCTTTTATGAAATTCCGAGGCCTTGAATGCGAGGTCAGCATGGGACTAAAAAGCAATAAGTAGCCAGGTATAACCTTTTTATTCTTAAGTGGTATTAAAATACAAAGTAAAATTTGAATTTTTGACTGAATTTTTTATAGCATTTTTAATGCTAACTTTAAAGTTCGAAAAACAGTTCGTAAGAATGTTGGTAGATGGCACCACCGTCGCCCTTAAAGACGGATATAAAGAGAAGGAAAATTTGAAATGAATCAAGTGTGGCTCAATAGCTCAGTTGGAAGAGCATTCCCCCTGCAAGGGAAAGGTTGTGAGTACAAGTCTCACTTAAAATTTGAATGTTAACTCATACTTCGTCCTGAAGAGCATATAAATATCTGAGTAGCATATAAATATAATTTATCATAACACTACACTATCAATCAATCAATCAATTAGCCCACCGCAGTCCACAGCTGGACATAGGTCTCTCGAAATGAGCACTACACTATAGGAACTGCACTATGGGAAAATATTATAGTACATTCCACAACATTTTACACAACGCTATCTAGACCCATGGTAAGCTTTTATAGCTTGTGTTATGGAATCTAGAATAAAGGCATAAAATAAACCTTAGGTGCACGCTTAGGACACATAGGTCTAGCAGGCAAATGGATGCTGTTGCCTGCAAATGTTTTGCTTTGATAAACAATTGATTGGTTGTTGGGAATTTGGGGTTCCAACAAAATTGAACTGAGCCAATCTGACCGGTACATGTTTTTTGCTCCCATAAAGAGGGAGAAAAATAGTAAGCAGTCTCTGGGCTCTGCAAAAAAAGCCTCAGATGCTACTGTGAATGCTAACCTCACAATAAATCTGTCTGAATATCAATATTCTAATTTAATAATAACAATAATAATAAAAAGTTGATCTTTGCAATTATAGCCACTAAACAAGTGTTTATGTACAAAAATTAAAAAAAAAAAACAAACTAAATGGATGCTAATATTTTTTCTAATGATTAAACTAAACTGTTTTATCATAGCTACATATTTATATTATTGTACCCAATGTTTTGGAGGAACCCGGGCTCCAAAATGATCCCAAGGAGGGCCAGACCTTAAGGGATGGCCCTGGGTCAGTCGGGGTGCGAGGGATATGTCGATGACAACCTCAACTCCGGCCTAGCACCACGACCGACAGTCGGCGTGCGGTTTTAGTCGGTTCGAGTCCGACATAACCTCCCCTTCCGGCTCCGGCAGGGGAGGTATCTGAGGGGATTTCCGCACGAGAAAAAAAAGGCTCCAAAATGAAGGCTTAAGAAAAGAACCAAGGATATCATAAAAATAGCTTGTAATATTGTAATGAATTAGCACTTCTAGGACTATTAAAATTATGTAAAAACTGCAAAATAATAAGATATTCATATACAATTAGTTTACATTTAACATAATATTGCATATTGACCTATTTCATGCTTGCTGAGCAAGATAAGACAAATTTTGATTGGAATAATCACAACCTCAATATTTCTTAGCTACACACTTCGAAGAGACCATAATCACATACCAAGGCAAGCGCTAGACTAGAATCTCCAAGGAAAGTGTAGGTATGCATGGTCTGTGGCATGGCCATCCAAAATAGATTTGTGCAAAGACAATGATTGCTAAAGCGGTAGGTATCGGGGAGTCCCTATAGCACGACCCCCGCTGGCTCACTCTGCAAATGGATGCCGTGGCAGAGATTTTTACATTTATAATCCAATATTTCCACCGGCTTGCCTTTTGATTACTTTCGTAATTGTATTATTTTCCTAATTTCTCCTATTTAAATATTATTAATTTCAATGCAGGTTCTAAGACAGTTGGTTTCTCAGGGGCTTCCCGAGTGTCTTACTCAGTGGTTTTGTGGGTCACTACTGTTAATCCTGGTGAACACGAGTCGCAGTAGAGGGAATGTTTATGCTACCATACTATTTGGAATCTGATTCAAATTTCCACTTGAGAATCAATTTCTTTCATAGTCAAGGAGGTTGTTCATTAGTTTGTTGGAGTTGTATGATGATTATTTTTATTACCACTTAGTGACAATGGCGCCTAACATTTATTATTTACTTGTATTGATTTTGGCTGCTACAATTTTGGTCATCAAGCCTCATTAACTGGTGTACAAGAGTTCCAGTGGGAATGGAATTGGAATTGACCATGTACCTACTGATGATGATGATGATCACACACAGCACAGCTATCAAATAAATTACGAAACAAAGTTACTTCAGATAACAGTATACCTAGTAGGTACATGGTCAATTCCAATTCCATTCCCACTGGGACTCTTGTACACCAGTTATTGAGGCCGAAATTGATGGCCAAAATCAATACAAGTAGCAGGAATATGAAAATAATGATTGTGAAACTTCTGTAAATCTTCTGAGACCTTCTTGTAATGGGAAAATGTGTTTGGCTGCTATAATTTTGCAGTTAATCTTGGCTGCGAATTTCAGCCTTATCATCAGTTAATAAAGACTCACTCACTCACTCTGTTTTGAAAAGAATAGAGAAAATAATAAATGGTAGGCGCCATTGTCACTAAGTGGTAATAAAAATAATCATCAACAACCTCCTTGACTATGAAAGAAATTGATTCTCAAGTGGAAATTTGAATCAGATTCCAAATAGTATGGTAGCACAAACATTCCCTCTACTGTGACTCATGGGCACCAGTATTAACAGTAGTGACCCACAGAAGTACTGAGTAATGACACTCGGGAAGCCTCTGAGAAACTAACTATCTTGGGACCTGCATTGAAATTAATAAGGCATAAATAGGAGAAATTGGGATAAGAATACAATTATTAGGTACATGGTTTTTAGTTCAACAAAATTCATCATCAAAAAATTCCAATTTAGTTAATTAATTAGTTAATTATTAATTAATTCTAGTTTGAACTATCAGGTAAGGGTTTTAACTAGGTACTGATGTATGATAAAAAATGTTTTCAAAGTAGACTTTTTAAATAAACATTGGTAATCACAACACTCTTTGTAATCTTGTTTTCAACTAGAAAGAAGTTAAAATTATACTCCTTTTGAAAACAATAATTTACTGTTTATGATACCAAACAGACATAATTATATTATTTTATTTATTTACACACAGTGTAGGACCTTGATACAATTTACTAGGCTTTAATTAAGTATTTATGTTAAAGATCTACCCAAACATCTTGTTCACCTTGAAATTTAGAAAACAGAGTGGGTTACACATTCCACGGACAATAATAACACATTAACTGAGGATCTATCCATAAGAAACACTCACGAAATCATAAATAATAATACACGTGTTTAATATACAAACTATTGTATACAACTAAATATGTTCTAAGGCTGCCTTGTGTTGCAAAAACAAAGGAAGCCAAATCAAGGTCCTTTCTTTACGCAAGTGTTTTGTTCACTCACCTTCTGTTCTGCATGCTTCCTCGCTGCCTTCTCGCGCTCGTACTGCGTGACCAGCTGCTCGTTGTCTTCCCGCAGCAGCTCCAGCTCCACCTCATGTTCCTGATTGGTCTGGTAAGCAGAGTCCAAACATTCCAGCACATTCACAAGCAATGGCATCAATGTTTTTACTACATCTTCATCGTAGCGAGCTATCATACGTTCAAACTCTTGATATATGCTCCCAGCCAGCGTTTGAACCTTTTCTGACATCACTACGTGGGAATCTTCATGGGTCCCATATATAGTCTCCGAAGAATCTTCGTAATTCATTTTGGAAAGAAGTTATAGGAAGCTTTAGATATAATAAATTAGTTGCACTTTAGCAATATAAAGGTCTAATTAAAAATTTGTAGAAGCATGATTATGTAGTGGGTAATATTATTTGATGACGCGATCGATGAGTAGTTTCAAAAAATGCTCCAACTGGTATTTCATTTACATTTCGACCATCTTAATTAGTATTGCATTACATAATAATAATAAATAACGACACTAAAATTACACAGTCACTTGACTGCGTAAATATTGTAGGAAAAGAAAATACGATTATCTTTCACACCATGTCTTATACGACTGAGGTCTTTTTGCTGACTGTAGAAAAAAAAAATACGGAACATTGTCGATGATATTGGTAGCCCTACATATTTTCCGGATGTATGATTATGTTGACTAGAACAGACAAGACATGTGCATACGCGCAGGTCGGAATAAATTAAATATCATTATGTAGGTATTTAGTCGTTACTTCATTTTAGTTTTATTTTATTAGGATAAGCGCACCACTGACATAGCAGCACTTAAATTTTATGTAAGAAAGTGTATTTCAGTAAAAAATTGGTCTGTCAACAAAAGTGCTTGATTTCCAAATATTTAAGTATCATCATATCAGTGAATTCGTGGTAAGTTATTACGATAAATTTACATTTATATATTATATTTGGTGCATATATTATAAACACAAGTCTACCTTCGTATATGACGTCTGTCGATGAAGAATATAAATTTATTTTACAACAACACAAGCAACGTTACTTCAGCCAATCGAATCATAACTGAATTTACTGAATATTTGCTTTCCTGCCTTATTATTGGTAACTGTTACTCAATGACCATTTATGAAGCATTTCCAATGCCTTAACTTGATCGGGGTAACTGAATTTTTCGCCTCTATTAATCCTATTTCCTATACTAATTTAAAAATTGTGATACAAGTGACTAAGACAAAGACTATCACTTTGTCGTGAAAGTCATAAAATGTACTTTTCAAAATTCTTTATTATGAGATTTTCTATTAAAATACTTGTATTACACATACATAAAGCAATTAAATGGTCGTTATCATTTAATGAATAAATAATAAATACCTACTGAATTAACTTTTCAACTTAGAACGTTCCGCAATTATATGCTATTGCAATGTTTAATGTGTCGTAATAAAAAAAATGACTATAATTCATAAAATGACTAATCATTACAGGTTGCGGTTGCAGCATGTTGATGACGACGCAACGGAACAGTTTAATAATTAGACCATGAATGTTATGCTCACTGGATGGTTATATTAAGCTGATCAATCAAAACTAGAAAAATGTTGAGAATATCTGTCTATATTTATTGTTTTTCCCCATTGATATTTCCTTTGGCTTTTATCTGCACAGGCAACACAACTTTTCAAAATGTCAACTGAATTTAGAGAAGTACCCAATAAATATTAGGTAGGTATATTAAGTATCTAAATCTAGTATTAGGTATCAGTATTTAATACAATATCAGACATTATTCTCTAAGCCTTTTTCCCAACTCGGTTCGAGTCGGCTTTCCAGTCCGACTTTAAACAATTTCTATACTTGGATTACAACTACCCGTAACAACTTTCAAAGGTATTCGTTAGGTAACCGGGACCGAAGGAGCATCCACATAAATGCAAATAGACATAATTCATGCATAAAATTATTTGCACCAAATGGGAATTAAACCAAATGATTAGGACAAGAGCAGGTAGGAGCGCTCAGTGCAAGTGGTGTTCGCAATGGGCACTTCCGCCTTTATTCGTGTCAGAGACCTAAAAGGCGTTTCTACAGCCTAAATCTGACACATCCGTACGGTTGCCGAATCCAGCTGTTATTGTCAAGTCTCACCGTAGTGGTAAAGTTCTGGGCACAAAAAGCAATTTGGGGTTGAGACGCTGGTGGACACAGTCTTTGTACGAAGAAATTATAAAACAACTGGTTGATGCTCCGCATGATAAATTTTTCAAAACCACTGGCCTATTTTTTTTTTTGCACAATGGATTTACATTGCCATCCAACGGGGCAATGCCACCAGTCTTTTGGATGCGTTACTAGTCGATACCAAGCTCTTATAAATTGTTAAAATTATTATTGTTAAAAAAAATTCTCCATATATTATGTTAATTTTAATTCAACCTAAAAAACTTGTAATTAATCATTGATTCTACATAAGATCTAAACAATAAAGCACTATACCTGCTATGAATCCTTAGGTGGGCCCAACTAGACGCTAGCAGTTCAATCTTCAAATAATTTGGTACAGTATTTTCCGTTTGTGCGCACAAAGCACAAGCCAATTCTCTTTGACATATTTTTTTTTATATGGTATGATAGTAAAGAAAATAGCGTTACAAGGATTGAGCTGCCAGTGAAGCCAACCACGAATCACAATTTAGGAGTTTATATTTTGGGATGGAAATTCCGGACTCAAAAAACACGAATTCAAACGTCTCAATCAGTGACTTCAGTAAGGCACATGTACTACTTCAGATTCACCCAGATACGTAAGAATTCTTATAATACACAGAGTCGTCCTCGTCATGATTTAAAGCCTATTTATGCAACGACAATAGTACATTATTCTTACTATCCACCTAAATTTAAAAACGTCTTCATACAGTTCCATATATTTTGCTTCAGTAGGTACGTCATAACATAATAGATCAACCACTATGTTTGGAACAATTGAGGGTACATCAATTACCAGTATTTGTGTCTACCTACCAAGGGCATGTTTACCCTAGGGCCAAGGGGGCCATAGCCCGGGGTGGCAGACTGCGATTTAGTGTCATCATCGTGCAGTCGTAGCCAATGTTCTTTAGAAGCAGCCCTAACGCCACACAACAAATCACGCTAACCAAGCAAGCTCCGACAATACCGCGAAGATAGAGAGGCACTTCGAAATAAATGAGTAGTTGATGCAGCTTCAGGACAAGGTTTAAAGTACGAAGGACACTGCCAGCATCAACTCGCTGCCCCTGCTTCTTCCACCAGAGCTATCACACGTGTGTTCGCATCCGCGGTGCTGCCGATGATAACCGATTTGTTTATTTATTTTTGTACTAAATTCGGGCTCACTTCTGTATGGTGCTCGATGAGACATTTCACGTTAAATTATCTGTTTACAGAACCTAGCCTAACGCCATGACACACCTGGCACGTGCTTTACGCAGCGGACCGATCAGGCAACAAAGTAGCATGTTGTATAATTGACTGAGCGTAAGAAGCGAGCGAGAGTCTCCGATTCGGCAAGGTGTTTGACAGTGATTCAAATCAATTTTCTACTGTAAGGCACTCGATGAGGCATTATCTATTTAAAGCATAATTTAACTAGTTTTCGTGCCTTTAAAAATTTCGAATTCTCTACTTGAGGCATACGCGAAAGAACCCTTCAAGACGGGATCCGAGTCTTTAGAGCCTAAAATGCTGTTAGGTTTCAAGTGGTGCTTCTGCCTTGAGCCGTAACAAATATTTTTCAAGCTATTGCTCTATTCAAGCGACTGGTTGCGACGCCTTCCTCTTTGTGCTTTAATTGAACCCATCGATCGTATACTGTGCTTCTCCTCCTTTGCTGGAAACAAAGCACCTACGTCGCCTTGAAGTGTTTCCGGTCGAGGACCCGGTTTAGTGGAGAGTTTCATTGAAGTCACTTTCCTTGCACCATAATATAGAGATCTCTTGGATAAATCTCAAAAATCTCGAGCAACTCCTGGTGGACCCTACATTAGGCCACCTTGGGCGAAGGCTAATGGTGAACACGAACGTCACTTAATGGGTAGGCAAACCTAATTGGCCCGGGGTGCCAAATCTTTAAAAATGCCTCTGCTACCTACAATAAATCAGTTTGCGATAGTCCATCTTTCATTGAACATTCCACTGTGGCGCAGTCGATAATTTTATTTAATGTTTTAATGTTATTCGTTTTCAATTTATGCCCATTGGTAAAATTGAAACATTTGAAATCGGTATCCAGAACTGGGAAGCGTATTGTAGGCGAATCAAACAGTATTTAGTGTTAAATGCCATCGCAGCAACTTTGCATGTGGCGGTGTTCGTGACCCGTGTACGCGTGGCATATTACGAATTCATGTGTGATCTATGTTCACCGGTTTTACCAGAAACTAAGAAGTTCAATGAACTTGGGAAAATCGTGAGGACGGACCGATCGGATTATGGTACTCCAATTGTGCCAGTAATTAAGAAAAATGGGGAGATTCGCATATGTGGCGATTATAAAACCACCATTAACCTAAGCTAAAGGATCTGACGGGTGGGGTAGCTTTTTCAAAATTAGACTTGTCCAACGCTTATCAGCAATTTTGTTTAATTGAAGAATCGCAACCTAGGCTATGACTGCAATTACGACGCATATTGGTACTTGGGTATATAAGAGAGTTCCTTTAGGGATTAAATGTACCTATTCCAGAGAATTAAAAAAAGTAATATTGGAAATTCTCAGCGGTTTACTTTTAACGGTGGTATTTTGTGATGACATTAATTTGTATAATTGGCTTAAATACTAAGGATAACTTAAAAAACGTTCGTTCTGTTTTAAATAGATTAATAGACGCTGGGTTAGGAGTAAAATGGTCGAAGTGCGAGAGTGTTACCTATTTAGGATGACAGCATTGATAGCCTCTGTGGCGTGGTGGTAGTGAACGCGCCCGCTACGCAGGAGGCGCGGGTTCGATCCCCGCTCAGTGCAAATATTTATATGCTTATATATGAGTATTTGTATTGTCTGGTTGTGCCTCGGGGAGCACGTTAAGCTGTCGGTCCCGGTTGCCATACGCACATGTGTGGCAGTCCATATAGGGGAAATGGGTGAAATAGCCCACATAGAAGGGCTGATCACCCGTCCGGTCAAACGGCGTCCCCATTGGCAGTAGTAGTAGTAGTGCCTATTTAGGATATGGCATTGATAAGCATGGCCTTCATGTGTATGAAAAGGAAATTGAGGCTATTGTTTCCGATATTCCGAGTGTTATTGTCCGATACCAACAGATGTAACACAGCTAAAAAGCTCGTGAACTTATAAGTGATACTTTTGGGAACCGCCATCTAGCAACACCGTCCAAGTTGTCTATAACCATCCAAATTACTGCAGAATCAATATAGATTAGAATATTTATGGTTATATTCAGTCATATTCAATAATGTGTTCAATGTATTTTTAATTGTGGATAAGTTAGTTTTCAATAATAGTATACATAAGAAAAGATTGCCAAAGCATTTTCGCTGTCTAGTAACAACGCTTGAAAAAAAAAACTGCCTGCCTGCTTTTGGAAGTTACGAATGTAACCGTTTTTTGTTCCTGGTTGTGCATCTGTATAGAACTGTAATAAATTAACTAAGGTGATGTTTTAAAACCAATATATGAACTTCTTAAAAAAAGTGTTAAGTGGTGTTGGAGTGACCAGTGTCACAAAAGTTTTAATAATATTAAAAAAAACTGAGTAGTACTCCGGTGCTGGCGCATTATGATGCGAATTTGCCGCTTGAGTAGTTCGTACGGGCTGGGCGCCGTCCTAACGCATCGTTACCAGGACGGTTCTGAGCGCGCTGTGAGTTGCGCGTCCCGCACTCTCAATGAACACGAACAAAATTATTCGCAATTGGACAAGAGGACACTAGCAATAATACTCGGCGTGACTAAGCATCATTAATACTTATATGGGAGACATTTTTTATTGCGAAGTGATCACCGGGCACTTAGTTAGATTTTCGGTAAAAAATAAAGGGATCCTGCAAACTGCTGCGAGCCGATTACAAAGATACGCGGTTCAGTTAGCTGGCTATAATTATGAAATAGATTTTATTCCGTCCTCGAAAAATTGTTTTGTGCATGCCCTATCTCGCTTACCGTTTAATTGCACGGTCCAGGCTAATCATAATGACAATTTGATAAAAGGAAGTTACTTTAACTTTGTTCAAAATGCTATACCAGTAACATTTTATGAAGACCGAGACAAAACGGGACTCTCAGGTAAATAAGATAGTATAGTTAGAATGCGAAAAAGACAGAGCATTAAAAAAATTGAGCATGGTTGTTTAGTTTGGGGATAACGTGTAGTTATTCCTAGTAAACTACGAGGCACGGTTTTGAATTAATTGCATTGTGGACACATCTGTGTGGTGAAAATGAAACAGGCAGCGAGAACTTATCAGACATTGAAGGAATGTGTCGTGAATGAACGGTGTGGTGGCGTATCCCGTAACTTCCAGCCCCGCGATGCGGTATGCCTGCGGGACTACAAGGACAGAGATGTTAAGTGGAAAGAGGGTGTCATAGTTAATAAAACGGAACTGGTATCGTTTCAGGTTAAGGCACTCGATAGTCAAACAAATAAACGCCATCTTGATCAGCTTCTCATGAAAACAGCTTGGTAACACGACACTCGGGAATTCCTTTAGAAATCGCCTGTAGTGTTAACCAATCGAAGCCCAAGGCTCCCGATAGCGAAGCAGCTAATGAGGGTTGGTCGACACCTCTGAGTTTGTCATCAAACTTAGGTTGCAAACAAGTGCAAACGTTAGTGGAATTGGGGTTGTTGGGGTTGGTCATGCCCAGTCTGACGTTGTTGAGGGAAGTGAGCACGGCGATGCCCCATGCCCCATCTGATGTTGTATTTTCTGATTCTGTTGAAGTAGTCAAACGCTAGCCCCACAAGTAAACCAATCGAATCCGAAGGCCCCCGATGGCGGAGCAGCTAATGAGGTTTTGTTGACACCTGTGAGTATGTCACCGAACTTAGTGGAATTGGGGATGTTGGAGATGGTGATGCCCAGTCTGACGTTGCAAAGGGAAGTGGGAAAGCGAAGCCCCATCTGATGTTGTATTTTCAGATTCTGTTGAAGTAGTCAAACGCTAGCCTCGGAAGTACTTACCTCACACCATGGTGTTAAGGCCTCGGGTGTCGAAGTAAAATGTATGCAAAAAAAAGCTTTTGTCACTTAATATAAGTCTTTCTACTATTTTTAAAGTATAAAGTTATATTATATGTTAGTATAATATTTGTTAGATTTATTTATGTGTGGGCCTAAATATTGGGCGCGTATGGTTATCTTTAATGTACTAGTGTACTAGTATATGGGTACAATTAAGAGGGGAAAATGTAATGTTTGGAACAATTGAGTGTACATCAATTACTAGTATTTGTGCTTATCTACAATAAATCACTTTGTGATAGCCCATCTTTCATTGAACATTCCACACTGAAGATAAAAGGGTTAGTTACCATTTATAATAATAAAACCAGCCATTTAATTCAAATGTTCCTTCAAATGTTCCTTCACTGACCTCACTACATTCCCTACACTACTGACACTACTCTATAAATTAATTGTCTATGATTCGTTTTCGTTTTTCGTCCCACGTCATTTGCACGTCATTTAGGAGCTCGCGTATTGAAAAAATTGTTGACTATTCAAAAATTTGTAGAATCTTTCACATATTAAATTTGCAGTGAATAAATTAATTGGTGAAATAGAACTTATATCAGATGAATCTAAATACTTACTGGTATATTATGTTCTAAATTCAGTCCCATTTTAATCCCTTTTCATGATTTAAAATTTGAAGTAGAATAGAATGACTGTAGCAGGAGAAACCATGCAGGGTAAAAAGTCTGTAATTTTGGCATATTTGCTGTGGCTGTTCGGTGGGATATTTGGGGTCCACCACTTCTACCTGAGGAGAGATCGACATGCGTTTGTTTGGTGGACGACCCTCGGCGGATTCGGCGTCGGCTGGCTGGGTGAAATATTCCGTATTCCTAGGTACGTGAGAGACGCCAACGAAGACCCGAAGCATATGGAGGATCTTGTCAACAGAATGTCCAAGAACAAGAAGGTAGGTCAGACTCATACATGAATAAGTTTAACTAACTTTCTAATGCCAGCTTGGAAAGCAACACTAGGAACTGCTAAGAAATATTCATGGCATTTTATAGGCATAAGGTTATTGTGGTTTACATACTGTTGGTATTAATTTTTTTCTCTGTATCTCTCACTGTTTTATAAAAGTATAAACAAACAGTATATAAATTACATTGTTATTTCACCGAATTTGATGTATATATAGGGATTTAAAGTAAAATTTATGATCAAATGGAGTACCACTATCTAGATATATGGAAATCTTGACTCTGAACTTAATTTCCTGTTTTCTTGTGCTGGATAAATGCCTAATGATTAGAGCAAACAAACACATATAAGATTGCATGCTACTAAAATCTATGCTTGCAAATATGCTGCATTGATGACAAATTCCATTTGCTTGCTTTTAACAAGAAGTGTGCTTAGATTCATTTATAATCATATGTTGCAATAGTTGAGGCCCTAATAACATAATTATGTTAGTCCCATGCCAAACTCACCTGCAAATTTAGCCTTTTCTAACAAGATATACTTTTTACACTGTACAACCAGTAATGACATATAAATTCTGTCTACATCATCAACTATTAATTTCTATCAAATACCTACTTTTGAGGCTGATTAAGTAAGACTACAGCGACACAAAAACCAACTGACTGTATCACTGACAGACCCTATCAACTCTATGAAGAGGTTGAAAAGATGGGAGCAATCCAAATGCCACATAGCTCGCATATCAATTGATAAACTATGAACATGGAGAAGGAAATGATAGCGGAGTTGTTGCAAGGCAATCGAGTCGCGTGCCATCCAAACGTCAAATGGACTCATTCGGTAGGAATGTTATACCTATGAAGTCCTTTGACTTGTGACACCCCGCGCATCTCTCTTTCCACCCGCATTCGGCGCGCGTTTTTATTAGGAGAAATATCAATGGGGCATCTCCGTTACTTAATCATATTCTGTCCTCCGTGACTATGAACGAGTGCACACATCACATAATGTGAATAAACTCAACTGCCAAAGAATATAAATTCACAAATCTGATAATGGCCTTCTGACTGATGGCAGATAAAAAAAATGAAAAAAGAAATTGGAATAACCACATCTATTGTGGTAAAATAGAAACACCTCCTTATGTTCATGAAATGAAATGAAATTTATTTTGCTTTTAAACAGAAACTCTTGAATATTTGTATTTTTCAGCCACCATTTTCCATGAACCGCTTCACTGGTATGCTGATGGTGGGCTACTCTTGGGGCCAGATGGTAATGGTCGCGATTCCCCCTGATGGCTTCTGGGGCATCAATTTGAGGTATCTGAACCTTCTGATACCACTGGCGGCTGCTGTAGGTGAGTTATCATTGTATTACATTTATGTCACTCATCATCTTCCGCATTTAGATGTTAGTCCTGTTTGCATCCGAGGTTACAGTTCCCTCGGAGCTTGACGGCTTGCCCATTCTTCATGCGTCAAATGGCAGTGTGAACTTCTGCAGGTGTTGACAGTGGCACTAGTCCTTAATTTGGAGGGAGGTCTTGTGGCTGCACCTTTTTTGCTGCTTATTTAGCATCTTGCGGAATTATGAGCGCCATCTCTCCTTCACTGCGAGTTCCTTGTACAACAAGTTGCCCCGAGGGTCTTTACATCTATGTCACTAATGCTGGTATTCTAGAACAACTACATCAAGTCTGATTTGAGACTAAATTTGTGGAGGATATTTTATGAACTGAATAATGTGCGTTTATAAAATGTACACTCAAGTTAAGCACAAAAATATGCTTGCTAGATCTTTTATCAAACAATGATCTTTGGCCTTGACTCCGAGCTTTCCCTCCGGCTTAAAGAAGCTGGAATTGTCTCCTTAGACTGAAAGTCTATACTTCTGTACACCTGCATATACTTCTACTAACTACAGACACTATACTTTATTTTTCTAGGTGTGTGGACTGTCGGCAACATAGGACGTGAACAAGGCAAGCTCAAATGGCCACTGATTGCAGCGTATGCAGCATATCCAATCCGTTATTATGTCTATGATGAAACCGTCTGGTTCACTCTTATGGTGCTTGCTTCCGCACTCGTGTTTGACTCATTCTCCAAAGAGTGGAGGAGAACGCCCAGGCCGAAACATTTTATCAAGTAAGTACTGCAACTATAATATATAAAGTAAGAGCTGTTTAGATAGTGATGTTCCTTTCATAGTATAAAGGTAGCTGAGCGTAATATCAGTTATGTTCTAAATTGGGGTCACAACAACACATGTTGAGTCAGCATGCACCCTATACATCCCAGCACTAGCCTAGGTACTCTTTGTGGACGATGTTGTAAAAATAAATTAGTATCCACGAATAGCTCCTGCCAAAAATCTTGATAGGTGCTGTTCTTGGACATGGCTAGGTGCTATTCGCTCAGGTGCTATTCAGCTGGGTGCCCTAAGTGAACTACTTAACCTTCAAATTGCTGCATTATCATTGCTACCATGCAAAACACATGTAGAAATATACAAATATTTTACTGTGTATTGAATATATAAAAGATTGTTGTGGTTCCAATGTAGATTATCAAAAATCCAAGTTGAACTTTAAAAAAATAAATAAATAAAAATAGTTTATTTTGCATTAAACAGTTTGGTATAACAGTTTTGTGATTGAAGCCTCCTTTTAAGCAAGTAATGCCTGTATTAGGAGACTCCGCTCTTCCATAGCAGAATGTAAAATTTTATGCATTAATGCAAAAAGGTACCATAATGAACAATATACTTAAGAACAATATACCTAAGGAATAACATTATATCTTGCGTGTGTGTGTGTGTGTGTGTGTGTGTGTGTGTGTGTGTGTGTGTGTGTGTGTGTGTGTGTGTGTGTGTGTGTGTGTGTGTGTGTGTGTGTGTGTGTGTGTGTTTGAGTGTGCGTGTGTGGGTGTGTGTGTTTGTGTGTATATTTATTGAACGTGTTGAAGTAGTTTCTCAGTATCATGATATGAATGTGTTTTTATCCAAGACGTGAGGATTTTTTTACATTCGTAATAGTTTTTAGGATAGATGTAAATTTTTTTATTAATTTTATTGTATAACTGTGCCGATCGTTTGCTATATTGCCTACAGGCGAACGTGGTTCTTGTCTGCGGAATTCTCGCAATAATATCTTTTCTCCTTTTAGCTCCTATTTTAGCGTCATAGGGAAGGGACTTGTGCATTTTTAAAATTAATTGTACTACATATAATTTTCTGACTGAGAGCAGGTCGCTAATTTTATATAACTCTTCAGTTGAAAAACGCATAGGCTTAAAATACATTGACTTAATAAGAGATCGCTGTGCTCGTTCCACTTCAATAAACTTTGTCTTTACGGCACCACCCCATATGGGGATGCAGTATGATAGCACCGATTGTACCAATGCGACATAAATCTGGTTCAGAAGATTTTTAGTACGGCCACCTGAGCCACTCTCAACATTTTTGGGAACCACATATCTGAGCGTCCTAAACATCCAGCTTAATTTCCGAACTCTTTTTGCAACTTGCTCAAGGTGAGGGTACCAACTTAGCTTCTCATCAATAACAACGCCTAAGTATTTAGTATGTGATACTTTGATGATACTTGAACAGTTGCAGTTCACATTAGTAACGTCTCCGCAACTATGGATTTTTATCTTAAAGTCCTCGTTAGGTTGTGAGCGGCTTTGTAAAGAAAAACAAAGATAATTGGTCTTTGATATGTTCAAAGTCAGCTGATTTTTCTCCAACCATCCTGCTATTTTGGCTAGGCCAATTTCAGTTTTAAGCTTTACATCCTGCCAATTATCACCAACGAAAACTACAGCTGTATCATCAGCATACGAGAAGACTCTAGCCTCTTCAACCTGCAGGTTGCAGAGCTCATTGACATAGACAAGGAACAATGTAGGACCCAATACGCTGCCCTGAGGAACCCCGAAGGATACTTCTATGTCCTCACTAATGTGTTCACCTACCTTAACTCTTTGCTTTCTGTTTGACAGATAATTTTCAAATAATTTGAGTGGTGTTCCGCGTATTCCGATAGATTTCAGTTTACTTACAAGAATAGGGACAGAAACGGTATCAAACGCCTTTTTTAGATCTATAAATGTAGCTAGACACTTTGTGCTTCTATCAAGTTGTTCGGTAACAAGCGTAGTTAAGGCAGTAACTGCATTTTCAGTAGAAATACCCTGACGAAAACCAAATTGAGATGGAGATAATAAATTAAATTCTTGTAAATATTTTACTAATCGTACATTCATTAGTTTTTCTATTATTTTTGAAATCGACGGTAAAACAGATATGGGCCTGTAATTGCCAACCTCGTCTCTGTCCCCATTTTTGAAAACAGGTGTAATGATAGCTTGCTTCAGTGCAGTTGGAAATATACCTTTACTAAAACAGAGCTTCGCAAGTTGAGTTAAAATAGGGACAGCATAACCTCTTATGTGCTTTAAGAAGCTTGTTGGTATGTTGTCCCAACCTGTAGCACTATCGGATTTGAGACTCATCAGGACATTCTCTACTTCAATCAAATCCGTGTCGAAGAGTACAAACGAACTAGTTATTTCTAATGCTAGACCCCGACCAACGTTATCTTCATTATTGATACGCGATTGGAATTGTTCTGCCAGTTTTTTCCCGATATTCGAGAAGTACTCGTTAATGTAGCAAACTGACTCCATAGGTGAAGACTTCATGTTTAATAATTGCACATTATGATTCTTGGAGGCAGCAGAATATGTGATAGTTTTTATATTTTTCCATAATAATTTATTGTTGGTGACAGATTTACTAATCAACTCTCTTTCGTACTTCCTTTTTAATTTTTTAATTAGATTATTGCAGTAGTTTCTGTAGCGAATATAAGTTATATTTAGGATATTATTGTGCGGGTCTTTTTTAGCATCTATTTGTAATTTATTGCGGTTTCGAATGCAACGTAAGATACCTGCAGTTATCCAGGGTTTTATAATGCGCTTACTGTTTGGTATCTTGGTAATAGTGGTGCTTTTATCAATCGCTTCAGTTAGTTGTTGCAGAAATAGGTTACATAGGGTTTCAGGATCGCTACAAAAAGGTAACTCCTGACATTCACTTGCTTGTAGATAATTAAGTGCCTGTTCAAAGTTTACAGTGGATTTGAATTTTCTGATATTGTGAGTTATTTTTGATTTAGAAAGGCACAAGAGAGTCGTATAGTGGTCAGTTATACTGGTGTGTAATATAGCAATGGATGCCGAAACCTTTTGCTTATTTATTTTCATCATAAAGTGGTCCAGACAGCTTTTATCTCTAGTAATCAGGGTGTGACCTGGCAAAATTCCATGTAGTGAGAGCATGTTTAGGTAATTAATTCTATTCTTATACTCCTGAGACCTCTCGTTGTCTCTGGGTTTAATGTTTATGTTTATATCCCCTACTATAATAATGTTTTTATTTTTCTGCGATTTTAAGGTGTCTAAATGGGTACTGAGGGAATTGGTGAAGTTGTCAGTATTTTGGTTTGATGGAGATCGGTATATACATATGATTATGCAGTTTAATAAGGTTAGTTGTAAACAAGATGCTTGAGACAGTGTTATTTCCGTAACCCTATAGTGTAGACTATTTTTTACGTACACCACAACCCCATCGTTTTGGTTCAATAAATTTTCAGTAACATTCGAAGAATAATTTTTGAGTTGTGGAATAGGCATATCAGGAGATAGTCTGCATTCCGTTAAGATTATAACGTCGGTTTCAAACTTAAATTTCGATAAAGTGATCATAAAACTGTTAAAATTACAAGAGATACTTCTTATGTTTTGTGAAACAATAGTAAAGTCATTTTTTGTTATATTGTAGTATTTGGGCAACTCTAGACAGTCACATTCAATGGAGCGGGCAATCTCAATACTATCTATCTCGCTTACGGTTTGTAAGGAGTCAGCCATTAATTATAGTTTTAGATAGAAATAATGATTCAACGAGTAGTCGCATGACATATTCAGCCTTGGGTCTACACATGATTATATTGTTTTTATTTAGATTAATAAGGGTGAAATTTTGGTATGTTTTGTAAGTGATAACATAAATGGGTATATTATATGTGTGTGGGTGATGTTTATGTGAGTATTTATAGTATGTATAATGTGTTAAACGATATGAGTTGTTGTGTAAATTGTATGTATATAAGTGATAGTAGTTTGTGTGATTTACATAGCAGATTGTTTCTATTGTGAAATTATAAAAGCAGAGAGTTACTAAACTTATTATACACATAATATACCTGAAGAAAGGTATAAACTTGGTTTAATGTCCATAAACAGTTTTTTTCATAAAATTGGGAGCTGCTTGCTCGTAAAATGTAGATGAAAAAGGAAGTGAAGATTAAGGTGAAAAAGAGCTATAGGTCTATTTGATTTTGTAGCACCAAAACATGATTTCTTATTGTAGCAGGCATTAACAAAAATGATTGACCATTTGCCACTTTTTGCATGCCCATCAGATCAAAGACATTTTGAAGAATGGAAAGTGTATGCCAGAATTGTAGCATGTGCAAACATGTGGTCTCTGCCTGTCCTGTTACAAAAAAGGCATAACTCTATAAATTATAAGGCAATATGACCAAACATGGACCAAACACACACACAGTTCTACATATTATATAAAAAAAATATAAAAGTACTTTAAAATTCTTTAAATATACTTTTTCTCAATAGTACATTTTCATGTAATACTTTACAGACGGGTAATGATCCTGGGGCTTTGTATCTGCCTGTACATCTCCTTGTGGTGCAGTTACCTATATTTCCACGGAACAATCACAGACAGCGAAGGCGACGAAGTACCAATATATGAAGCTCTGCATCACTTCTTTACCAGTCCCTGGTAAGTATTATTAACCACTGCCATTAGTGCCACTCTAAAAACACTCTAGTTTCAGTCTAAAACAGGTAATGGTCTGGACTGGTACACCTGCTGATTAACGGACACAGCCCTATTTCTGGCTTTCCTCTCCGGTTTGGGGGTCAAAGAGGAGGCCTGCTAGACAAAGGGACACGTGGAAAGCCGCTGGCCAGCCCTCAGCAGCAGGGCAGCTGCCACAGCGACCGGACCGCACCTGCGAAAGCAATTCCATTTTATCTGCGATGTCATATACAAGAAGGCTACCGGAGACGCAAGAGTTCGTCACACGATCTTTACGCGTGACTCCGCACATTCATCACGGTATTTTCATCTTTGTGACACGCAGCAGCGACCACGCTTCACAGCCGTGTAAAAAGACAGGCCTAATAGTCCTTTTTTAGACCTGCCTCTTTAACTTGACTGGCGTTATGGAGTTGCATACCACGCCACAATAAATAAGGACTGAGGACCGATCCTTTTCACCCCGACTGTAATGGGGAAGGTTTGTCGCCAACAGCGGTCGGAATCGGAACCGGGGTACACGTCTCAGATGATGCCACTTTAAGCTTCCTTTCTTTACCAGGCTGTTTAGAAACATGGGCGTGTTTAGAAACAGACAGCCAGGCGTATTCTGGTTCTTGTCATGTTCTCCGCCATAATCTTTAGGGCAAAACCCGGATCCATGGCCCCATGCCCATGACCAGGTCCAAATCCCTATTGAGACTGAGACGTGTACTCTTCTGTCGGATCCAGGAGTCGATTTATACTCTCGTAGAGATTCATGGTGTGGAAGACTACCTTTATACCACGGTAGCTGCCACACTCCTGCACCAATCCCTTGCCTTTGAAGACTGACGTGATGAAGCTCAGCCTCCATTGACTTGGGGTCTTCTTCGGGATCTCACACCGGTGTGGAGTACGCGATTGTAAAGGTCTGTAAAAATACTCTGCAACGGCGGCCGCGCCTCATAGCGGTGTAAAAGGACGGGCCTAATGATCGTCTTATAGATCTGCCCTTTCAGCGTAACTGGCATTCTAGGGTCGTATGTGACGCCAGTCATTTCACGTCGTAGTCAATGTCACCAGTCACGTGAAGTACAAGTCCCAGGTATTTAACCTGATCCATGCGCTCGACCAAGTCATCGCCTATGCGGACGGATGTGGGATCTGTTGAGTTTAACGCCAAGTATTCTGTCTTCGCCACATTTAGCTTCAGATCGCCGCGCCGTTCTCAAGCGCCTCCTTCTACACTTTCACACGGCGCTCCAATGTCCTCCTGTCTGCGTCCATCATCGCAATGTCATCAGCATACATAAGCAACTGTGCTGGTGCAAATGCTCATGTGAGTTTCTGATGCTGTCTGACAAAGCATGTCTAATACCAAGCTGAACAGGAAACGGATCCTTGGTGTACCCCGACCGAGATGGGGAAGGTTTTCGTGTCGCCAACAGCGGTACGAACCTCGAAACCGGAATCTTTGGTCCCATGACCGGGGCGGAACCCATACTAACACTCCGAGAGGGCACTCTCCTGTTGGATCCGGGAGGATTATGCGCCGGGATCCACTATCTTAATACCGTGGTAACTGCCACACTCCTGCACTGATCCCTTGCCCTTGAAGACTGGCGAAATTCTACTCAGCCCCCACTGGTTTGGGATTTTACTGGTCAGGAGAACACGGACGATGCTCACAGCATTAGATGTGTGCTCACACATCGAGCACCCATTGCCTTCCAAGCCTCGAAGCTTCTTGCGTCGGATGGCAGTTTAGCCTCTTTGTACTCGTCACGGTCTTCGGGAGATTTGGACGCTTGCCAATTTTTTAAAGATAGCTTTCTTCACCCTGATCTCCCTCTGGACTGTGTCGTTCCACCACCAAGTGTCCTTGTCATACTTGCGTCTAGCCTTAGACGTGCCGAGCACCGCCTTTCCCGCCTCACAAATATCTGCTTGAATCTTGTCCCAGTAATCTTGCGCAGATTCGTCCACAGCATCAGTGCACTTATCACCGATAGCTGAAACTCTGGGGACATGGCTTCATCAAGCAGCCACCACTTGATTCTACGTTGGCCGCGCTCAACACGTTTGCCTTGGACTCTCCCCGGGTATAACCTTGCAATTGACTACCCTACTGACGCGGTGCCTCCTAGTGAGTAGGAAATCGATTTGGGTAGCGCGCCCCCCGCTCCTGTAGGTGATAAGATGTTTGGGCTTGTTTATGAAATACGTGTTCACGTTGGCAAGATCGGCGGTCGCACACTTTCTGAGGATATCCTCACCCTCTGGGTTACGGCTACCGTTTCCATAACCACCGTGGATATGCCCAAACTCGTCCCATCCACCACCCACATAACCGTTTAGGTCACCACCCAGAACAATCTCCTGCGACAGCGGGATCTCACAAAACACTCCCCAGAGCTGGTTCCAGAACGAGATCTTTTCGGTTTCGCAACACCCAGACTGTGGAGCGTAGGCACTTATCAGGTGGGTCCCATCCCATCGAAATGCACCCTCACAACCACAAGTCAGGCGCTATGGCGTCTCACCTCCAAGATGTCATCCTATAGCACCACGCACAGGTGCACCTGTGTACATTTGCTGGTAGCCGTCCCTAATGAGCCTGGAGCTACTCCCCTCCTAACGAGTCTCCTGCAGGAACCCCACAGCGGCGGCCAACTCCCTCGCGCGACTAGTCAACGTGCTAATGTTCCACGTTGCCAAACGCCACGATTAACGCTTTGGCTTTTCTTCAGCCGTGTCCGGCTCAGGCTAGCTAACCCACGTCCACTTGCGATAAGAGGAGGGTAATCCACTTGCGCACATTTCAGCAGTGGAACTCTATATGTAGTCTCAAAAATGTTTAAAGATATGTTTCAGTGTGTTATTTGTAATGTTTGTTTTAGGTGGCTGGATGTGAAACAATGTCTGTTTGACACATACCAGTACGCTCAGCATCATGGCTGGTACGAGGTGTGGAAACAAATTATAGACCTCTCCGATCCTCATGGAGAACAGAACGCCTTCAAGGTAAAGTATTAATACTAACCAGATGTGTAACAATATCTGCTTGCCACGTACCAGTAAGCTCAGCACCACGGCTGTAGGTGTAGAAGCATCATTGACCTTTTCGATCCTCAAGAGGAACAGAATACTTAGAACTTTAACCTTGATGCTTAATTATTATAAAGCTCTGCGATGTAAGTTAATTTCTTAGTGTATCAATGATTAGAGTCAAATATCTATATTCTGTTTGTTACAGGTGCTTGGCGTCGGCCCTGATGCATCCCAGCAAGAAATAACATCAACCTGGCGAAAGCTTTCTCGAGAGAATCATCCAGACAAAGTGAAAGACGAGACAGGACGTAGGGCGGCCCAAGAGCGCTTCATGGAGATACAGCAAGCATACGAAATTCTCTCAAACAGCAAACATAGAAGAAATAGAAGGAATAAGAAGGACAATTCAGACTCTATGAAAGACGAAATGTAAAATATGGAAGAGGGTATGATTAAAGACTGTCTATTATGTTTTTAATGCTGTGCTGTGTAGATACTTCAAAGTATCGATCAAATTATTCTGAACTTTCAGCTGTGCTTAGATTGTGTTGTTCAATTAGCACTCAAATAACTCGTTAAATATCCATTTTATTTATATAGCTCAAGTTATCCAAAGAGTCTTTGACTAATGCCTCTGTTTAGGCCCTATCTGTGGCTGTTGTCAGTTAATGACTCACTTTATAGGGGTTTCTAGCCAACCATTATAATATATTCCTTACTATTATACAACATAGGAGTTATAGTTAATTATTAAGACTCTAAACCTAGTAACTCATAATTCCATAAGTCGACTGTAGTCAGTATTTTTCAACATAAATATGTATTTATAAGACTATGACTCAGATTTATGTCATACGCACAATGCAGTCCTTCCTTATGTACCACTTTAACTCATTTCTGGCCTTCGTCCTGGCCTATCGCTGTCATCGTCTCTAGTATAAGGCTACTGCAATCTTCTTAAAATGTTCTGTAATCTTATATGCCTGATACACATAAGACTTCAAAATAAGCAGCCATTTAAATAAAGAATGCAGCTGGAAATCGTTACATGAAAAAAGTTATATGTTTGTTGAGTACAGTTCTTTTTCATGCAAATCGGCTAATCAGTTGTATGCTGAATCGTATAGCAATACACAAATGGAACGCCTTATGCATAAAAAAAAAAACAAAATAAGACAAGTTTTCTATAAAAGTATAATATTGAAAAGAGAATCATACTTTTATATTGGGAATAGATGGTTATAATCAGTAATAAATTGATTTGATATTAAAATACTTATAAAATGATTACATGTATTGTATAACATTGAATTTTTTTAATGTTACATCTTTTTGAATAAAATTACAACCACTAGTGCCTAAAAAAAGAAATAAAAATATGATTTTTTATAAAATTCTGATACCGTTTAACTTGTCTTTCTAGTTTTTATATCTCTAACATTTTGTCTTTTTAGTCTGATTTTTGACTGCGATGGGCCAGAGCAATTAAATTCGTTTTTGGTCCAAAACCTGGACTTTAGATGATTGTATAACTACCATTGAAATAATCAGTTGCCAATGACATAAATAATGCTAATGCGAGTAAAAGCCTAAATTCTTATTTTGGTCTGATTTGAATACTAAATAAATTAACAATTATTTCCTGTACAATCTGCGAACTACTCTTGATTCTTTATTGTACAATAAACAATTATTTTGAATATTACAAATATAAATTAATGTAAAAATGCGGGCTTCACTCAGTATTGAGTTTTTTCTCAGCAAATCTTTGGTGATCGTAAAGGAGAACTAAATATTATGACCAAAATCCTTACCTTCTGTAATAAATAAATTGATAATTTCAATACTGTAACACTTACCGGGATATTTACCTTGTTTTCATACCCGGATATGTAACTTGTCAATCTCAAATCATAAATGTATGACTTGTATTCATTATTTCTTCAGGTTAATTTAAAATTGAACCCATTTTGATCATTCCACTTGCTGATATTTATATTAATTTTATTAAGACATGACTGTTGACCCTTTTTGTTATTAAGAACGAGATTCTATTATTGTTAATGGCAGCGATAAAATTTGATGATGACATTTCTTAGGATTATTACTTCTTATTATTATTTTTTCTTTATAATTATTATAATATACCCTTCTAGTTTTAAACGATCTGATCCTCAGGTCTGAATGAACGCATTCCTTGCATTTATTTCGCCAAATGTATTAATTATATATTAATTATTTAGATATTAATAAGTTAAAGTATTTAAGGTTGTATCGTGGTTAATGTCTTGTATTCTAAATGTACAGTGAGCCCGAATTTATTTCGATAGGTACCTCTCGTAAAAGATTCTCCGAAATTAGCACTTCAAAATTAGAACTTCGAAATTAATGCATAAATTGCATGGTATTCTGAACGAAGTTAAAATTTCTTTTTTTTTAATAATTTTATAAATTGTATACGAATGACAGAACAAATAATAAAAAACTAGCATTCGAAAAACTTATGGGACCAGTTTTGTGATGTTTGAGTATTGCTATATTGAAGTAATTCCCTTTGTTAGGATGAAATCTATATATCCAAATATTGGCTTCGTATTCCTATTGGAAACCCAAATACATATTCCGAAAAGTTTCATTCGCTTCGTCCCACACAGCTTTTATAAATGCTATAACATCATTAGCTTTTCGTTTCCCATTATAGATCTCGTAGGGCCTGTTTAGAATTCTCTACAAAGCCAGCCAATCTCGTTTAGAGTCTCTCTTCTTCCCTATGTGCCAAACCAAAAGCCGAATACTTTACTTCGGATTAAAATTAACCAATCAAAAAATCAATATAAGATCTGATTAAATAATGACCACGCCGAGATTAGTTTAATATAATCTATGATAGAATACATCTGTGCCGTCGCCGTCGCCCCCGCGCCTACCACCAAAGAGTTTAGGTCTCTTTCATTTCAAGCTTTGCATAGCCAGAGTACATGACACGTCCCAACTGGGCAATCTCGATAGCCCTGGGTCAGCGGGGGTGCGAGGGATATGCCAGTGGTAATCTCAACTTCGGCAACAAATGACCAAAGGCGGCGTGCGATTTTAGTCGGTTCGAGACCGAGACAACCACCCCCACTGGCGCTGCACTATAAAAATTACATGGACACAAAAGTTGGGTGCAGTGTAGACAAATGCTGTAGTTAGACGAGAAGCCTGACTTATTTGCTCACTGTACTAAAAGGAACGGTCAGTATACCGTCCATTTTTTTATTCATTAATTTATATTAATTTTTTTTATAACCTATTTATTTTATAAATTATTATTTAACATTTAGTTACGTAACATATATTAATACGACAACCACATAATTCAGCTTAAGTTGCAGTATTTATTTATCTAGACTTAAGACGTTTGTTAGGACATTTTATACATGATAATGTATTCTTTAAATGAAAATATAAGACCTCAAATATATTTACAGATGTAAATTAAATGTTGAAAAGATTGCATTATGTTTTTTGGTATTGTCACAAAAGTATATAATAGAAAGAGCTTAATGTTTTTTGGCTTAAAAGCGGTTAAGCGGCTTTAGAGATTCTGCTTCAAGCTACTCACTTTATTTGCATGACGCTAAAAGCGTATTGTCGTGAATAGTCTGGCGCAGCGTCGTCGTCGACAACATTCTTGAATCTAAATTTAATAGAGGCTGCAAGAGCAACGACAGCCTATCCAAATTTTATCGCCATAATATTATCAAATGACCATAAAGTTCTATAAAAATAGATCAAAATCGATTTTTATACCGTTATCTCTTGGTAGCTGTAAAGTTGTTTACTTTTTGATAAAATCTTAGGTTGTATGTGCACTTGCTGCTGAACTTATGACAGCATTCAATATTTTTAAGATTTGGTTTTATTATCAAAATAAATGATGGTCTTCCAAAATTTTAAAGTTATTTCTATCTATTCTTACAAAGGTTGTATTTTTACTAAATCTCTCAAAATCTTTGTACTTAAGGTATAGGGAAAGTCAAATATTTTGTAATTATCGTTTAAATAAAAGCATTTTTGGCAAATGTGATGTTTACTTATGCACTTTTTCGGCTATTCCGTCATAGATCTTCCGCATCTCTTATGGCATTTAAACATCATTTAAATGACGGCACAACGAAAAGACTCATGATCCAAGCTGTGTGCTCGTTATTACTCAATAATTGTACTGATGACCATATTAGATTTTTTAAAAATGAGTCAACACAATAACATTCTGTAAGTGCTACCTAAGTATAGCTTAACTAGATCTAGAAGTGTAGTGTAGGCCTGAGGCCGACACTCAGTATACTCTCTCATGGGACTTCTCTGATTTCAAGGGCCTTGTATGGAAGACCTTGGGTGCCCTAAAATTGCAGATGAAACTACTAGTGAGGGGTTTGGACCGGCATCAGATGGCTAAAGCTAAAGTTTTTCTTATGCATGGCCTCTCTGAGGAGAGAATCCAGCAGATCTCACGGGCAGTGTCATTGTTTTCTCAAACAAAATGAATGCTGTAAGTTTCGCAGCTAAAGACAGCTATCTGCCATCGTCTAGGGAGTGACACTAGTAGACCTCGCCCACTATTGTAATAATAAAAAAATAAAAAAATGTGGGTTTTAGTTTGAGATAAAGATGTGTTCTCCTGTAAATTAACAATATAGATAGGTACATTACCTTAAAGATTCGGGCGCCTTGGAGAAGCACATGCCTAAGATAGTCAATCAAGTAGGTTGAAGACTTTTAATCTGCCGGAGGTAAGCTAAATAAAACCACAGCACTGAGGTTTAAGGTTTTATTCTCGAGTGCTCCAGTGTGCTTATTAGTAAGAACTTTATGCTAGTTTAAAATTAACTACTTTAAAGTTTAAATTTAAGAACTAAATTTCATATCACTGTGTCACTATGTCACCAATGCAATTTTTTAAGGTTTTTAAAGTTAAATTTAAATTAAAAATTAACGTAAGCTCACGGCATCCCTCGGCGAGTGTGTGAAGGTTCACCTCAGCCAGCGAAGCATAACATGCCGCTCAGCAAGCCATTATTTCAAGATATTGCACATGCTCGTTCATATGGTTGAGAAATCCATCAAACCAGAAGAGACAAGGCCCAATGAAGGAAAAGCCAAAACAAAAGTCCCAAGAAAGGCCAAGAAAAAGAAAAGGGCAAAATAAAAAGGCTGCTCCAATGGAGACCTGAAATAAAATTTTAGGTTATTAGAACAATTCCTATAAGAATACACGAGGTCCTAATTTTTGAGAAAAAGGTGCGACTTACCGCCTTATCTAGTTGGTTAAATACCAACCACAAGATAAATCATTGTATTTTAGAAACAAATACTGAAACAACAAAATTTAAAATATTATTTTCCAATAAGAAAAGAATGCGTCGAAATGAATGTTATAAGGAAATGTCAACTCACCAGAAATATGGAACAATTCTATATTAATATCATAGCGGCAAAGACTTTGAATACACTATGTTCTTCTCTGTCTACGCATAGCGGGGACATATTTTAATGACATCCGAACAAGAATTACTTCAATCCATGACAATGGATTAAGATTTAATAAAATTATAAGATAATATCGACCATCTTGCTCGATCGTCAAAAAGAAAGGTGACGAGCTGTCAAACGACAAAATTGACAATCGCCTCCAACGTTCGGAAATTAGCGAAAGGAGATACCCCACTTTGGGCCTGAGTGTACAGACATCAAACCTACCTCAAAAAATTCGTCTATTTTGTGTTATAATTTTGTTTAGACTTCATTACAATCAGCAATGGCCAAGTGCGACAAAAGTTTAAAAATGTGATTTTCATTAATCAACAAGCTTCGTAAACGTTAAATGTAATACTTAATCCGATCTTCGTAAATGCGCTATGATTATGCTTGCTTTATCGATTCGATTATGAAATGAAATCGATAACTAATAACTATGAATTTAAAATTCGTGGCTTTATTAAATGATTTCAAAATATCTATGTAGCATCTTTATTTTTCGTTATTCAGTTTACTAATCAGAAAGACAACTGTCTCTTTCATAATGGAAGTCAAAATATCGATTGTAAATAATCGAAGTGTATTCAAAGTCTATGTCAATAATCGATCATATAGAATTCATAATAATCTGTAACATCATAAGTCATTTTCACTCCTGTCATTGAAAATGTCGCATTCGCTTTCCTTCGGCTCGCTGAGATCATGTGTTTTGCTGCTTTTACTCTGTGAATTGTATATGATTTTCGAACTAATTGACCCTTGCTTGATTACCGGACACCGTTATTTGCTACATTTGTTGACCTTGGCTTTAAAACTGGACTAGACTTTACCACATCGGTTGAAAGCTATCACAATGAGTCTCTGTGTGAATTGTGGAATCGCTACCGATCGGTGCAATATTATAGGCAGACATTTATTGAACGATGCCGGGATACTAGCTTGTATACGTGAATGGGTCGCACCACAAATAGTAAGTACCTATTCGTTATTTCTCGCTCTTTTGAAATTGTTATTATAATTAACGTTAACAAGCTGTGTGATAGCTGCTATATATATAGAATAGAATAGAAATTACTACGAGTCTACCTAATCCCGTAGATAATTATGCCAACTTTTGTATATGACAATGTATTTTGACTGATATGTGTAACGTTCATGAAGAACTAGCCTATATGACTAATGGAATATTCAGTGCTTATAACATGATCTCTGTTTAAGGTGAATGCAAATGACATCATTTGCGAATCTTGCTGGATTCAAGCTCAATGTGCATGTTTGGATGAGAACAGACCAGCACAATCACCAGTGGGGCACAGAAAAATGTGTATTCTGTATGTCATTGAAGTGTGCAGAGAGGTGGATAGAGACCTCCTACAAGAACTGTCAATATCTCAAACGACTTGGTTGTTAAGAGGAAAAATAAAGTCCAGGCATATAAGTAGTAGAACTTATTACGTATATATATTAATTGACAGTTCTTTGAGCGGGAGGAATGCTATATTACAGCATTGCTGTAATTGTTTTGTAGGTAAGAGAACAGTCGGGTGCTGTGCCCACATAATGAGTGTAATATGGTATCTCGGTTGGGCACGGTTCCAAGACAATATAACACCTCCTGCACAGTTTCTTGACAATATTTTAATAAACTATGATGATGCTTAAAAAGGGGAGGAAAGACCTAAGTCCTAGTGTAAGCATTTCTACAGCCAAATAGGAAGATACCCGGGATAGAGATTACAGTACTTTTTTAAAATAAAATAATCTTTAAAATAATGTTGTTTTATTTTATTACCTACTTATATAATTAATTCTATATTACTACAGCAAACAAGTATGTATACATCCTTGTGGAAAGTGGTAACCGTAGCAAAAGGATGTCATTCAGATGTTGCCGTCTGAAGTGAGGGTAGGGAAGGATTGCTTTACCACCTTTAGAGTAAATGTCAGTTGCATATCATAAAACTATAAGGTTTAAAATTGTGCAACAAAAAAGTAGCTAAAGCATGTCTTTGCTTCGACATATCAGTTTTATTATTTAGCATATAGTTGACCATTCCACATTAATGACTAAAAATATTAATGACCTGCCCTTTTCTATACTAATAAAACCTGCTAACTTACTTACAAATAAAAGCGATACGCGAATAACTTGTGTAGCTATCACACACAACACAACATAAGACGCTGTTTGACCGCATTATGTATTACAACATAACCTAAAAACCTATGAACAATGCTCGATTTAACAAACTTGGCCATTGTGAATCGTCGTGAAAATTCGGCAAACAAAATGTCCTTAGATGGTCTAAATATTGCCTAATTTTCAACCCTGTACATGCGGGCCCAAGATTGTATGAGAGTTGGGGTTGTCCTTTCGTCTAAAAACCGTTAAAGACCACCGATGTAACGAGATTCACAAACGCGACGTTACATTACATCCCTCCCCAAAAAAAGAAAAAGGTATACCTTTTTATTTTTAAAGAAAACAACGAGATTCAAAGACCAAAATCCAAAAACCTCAAAAGAAAATAAAATGTCTTGCAACATTCAACAAGAAAATAAAAATGCGAAAGCATCATGCAAGGGGTATTGCAAAAACAATCCACAAAAAAAGTAAAAGGATGTGAAAACATTCAAAAATAAAACTTAAGTTCGGAAACCAACTTCCAATTACAAAGGATATTAAAGATTTTCCAACTCAATGGAATAAACCAAAACAAATACTCCGAAAAGAGTGAAAAGTAATCTGAAAAATAAATTATTCAGAGAAAAAGAAACAAATCCCAATTCAATTCCAATTCCAGATATCGATTAGGCAACCAACGCCATCGAATCTAATCCTAGATCTTAACCAGCCTTCCAGCATCAATACAAAAGTGCGGTTGAGCTCCTACGCCACTGACTCTATACCAGCAATTCCTAAATAAATATCAAACGAAGAAGATATCGGTTAAGCACCAACGCTGCCGAATCTGAAACAAAATTGGCAAAAACAAAGAAGTTTTCCCATTATCTGTTAGGTGTAAAACCGCCGACTTCAAATCCAAACTCCAAAATCCGAACGTCAAAACAAAATCACAACAAAAGTGTGAGGTTAATATATTTATAAGCATTGTGATCGGCATAACACCACCAACTTTCCGAGCACAAGCAAAATATAAAGAAAATATGACAATTGTGACCAGTACAACACCACTGACTTTCTGAGCACGACCGCATAAAAAAAATGACATTTGCGACCGGCTCAACACCACCGACATTCCGTGCGCAAAGCATAAAAAATGTAACTATGTGTATAGAAACACAATAGTACAAAAAAGAAAAACGACAATTGCGACCGGTACAACACCACTGGCTTTCCGTGCGCAATGCGTAAAAAGGCGTGACTATGTGTATGAAACACAATAGCACAAAAAGGTAAAGTCCAGAAAATCCCAGGTTTCCCAAAAATGGTATAACAAGGTATAAGGTAAATGCATATAAAATGCGTCCAATCCGAGAATCCTAATATTAAGACAATAACTCAGAACTGTACAAAAAACTAAGTTCAAGAAACTTAAATTTCCATTCCAAAAGTGAGTGGAAATAAGTCAAGTGAATTTAACACAGAAAATGAATATTAGATTTCACTCCTAAACTAGAGCAGACACTAAATTCCCAAATTTGTACAAAATATACAATTTTACAAAAATGTAAACAAATATATACAGGACAATAATCCTATTATACAAAGACAAATAAAAATATAAGACCTTTTGACGTGGAACAATTTGTTTATATGGAGTAGAAGATATAAGAAACAAGATCTAAAATGACCTAAGTTATTTTTGAATGTATCCAAAATTGAAATTAATAAATTGATGTGAAGTTCCTAACATACATCTCCTTTCAAGATCTCAAAGCCTTTCATACTTCCCCATTTAATGAGATCATACTTCAAACAAAGTACCAAAAACAAAGATAGATATTGGCAAAAACAGTAAACAATTTAATATTTAATTATGTCTTTAATGTGATAACGACCTGTATAGTTTTTGTTAAGGTCTTTCAAGACATAAACATTAGAGGAAACTTTATCTAATATTTCACATTTAATAAACTTAGGTGCTAACTTAGCCGAAAAGAATGCAGGAGCATTAGACTGCACAAAACTTCTCCTCCATACTATATCTTCCACTTCAAAAGAAATGACCTTTCTCCCAACATTATAATAACGCGCATTACGCTTATAAGCTTTAAGCAATGAAGCTTGAACTTTAACAAAAATTTCACTAAGAGATTTTAGTGAAAAAGCAAAAGAAGACCTTTCTACAACATCAAGTTGATCAAGGTTATCAAAAGAATTACTAAAACGGTGCAATGAAGCATCAAAAATAAGTTCTCTACCGAACATGAGAAAATTAGGAGTGAAATCTGTGGCTAGATTCACACTATTATTCAAAGCTAATTGAACATGAGGCAAATATTTTGACCAAGTTCTATGATCATCCTTAACAAAACAAGAAATACATGTTTCGACCGTTTTGTTATATCTCTCTACAGGGTTATTTTGAGGGGTATATAAAGTATTATAAAATATTTTATTAATATTATAACTTTTCAGAAAATCAACGAACTGCTTCGCTGTAAACTGGCTTCCATTATCACAAACTAAAATTTTAGGCGTTCCAAACCTAAGAAATATCTCTTTTTAAAGAATCTTACAAATTACTTTAGTAGTAGCACTAATCATAGGAAATATCCAACAATATTTTGTAAAAACATCTACAATTGAAAGTATATACTTGTGTCCAGAATAAGCTTTTGGAAGAATTCCAATAATATCAATAGAAAGCATTAACATTGGTTTATCAACTTTTTTAGGATTAACCATAATTCCATGAGGTGGATTAGTAGAAGATTTATAAGCTTTACAAGTATCACAAGAAGAAATGTATTTTTGAACATCAATAAACATACCTTTCCAAAAATAATGTACTTTTAATTTATTTAAAGTTTTATGAATTCCTAAATGTCCTGAATTAACATCATCATGATTAGATCTAAAGATGTGTTCTTTAGGTATGACAATTTTCCAATTTAAAAGATTATTAGGATTATATTTATCTTTACAAAATCTATACAAAGTATCACTTTCAACTTTGAAATTTTTATATTTTCTAGGAAACTTTTGACAATTTATAAATATTTTTCTATACCAAGGATCAACGTTATCCTCGTCTGGCAAAACAATATTATTATTTAAAGGAACATTAATCGCAGAAATTTCTATTCTAGATAAACAATCTGGAACTAAATGAGTGAGATCCAAGCCTCTCTTTTCATAAGAAATATCTTCAAAAAGTGAAATAATTTTATTAAGTTCCCGTTTCTCAGACGGAGAAAGTTCAGAAACAGAAGTAACCGCATTAACACAAGTTGTGGATTCATTTTCAAAAGTAATTTTATTTAATAAGTCTTTAGCAAGGTTAAATTTCAACCAAAAATCGAATCCCAAAATAATGGAAGGTTTAAAAGAAGGTATTATCAAAAAATCTACATTTTTAGTTATATTATCACAAGTGATAGGTAAAACCATAGTTCCAATAACATTGTGTGGAGAACCATCAGCAGTAACAGCATTACCTTGATGAGGTTTAAGTTTAAATCCTAATTGCAAAAATGTTTGATGAATATTAGAACCGAGTACACAACTACAAGCTCCGCTATCTAACAAACCAGAATGAAGTTTATTATTAATATTAAATTTTAAATAGGGTCTAGTGTCTTTATTTTTAACAAACAAAACAGCCCTGATATTACTAAAGAAAACTTTCAAATAATCTAACCAGTCACTAAATTCTTTTTTACAAGTGGCATCATCCGGTGCATTGCTAAATTTTTTCAACATCGAGTCACCTGAGGTTTTATCAAAAACTAGGGCTCGATGGCGCCTGATACGTTTTTTGACTGTTCAGTATTACAAACTTCGCAAGTCTTCGTAGTGACACCAACTTTATGACACTTAAAACAAATTATGCCAGGAAATTTAGGGCAATTTTTATAAGAATGTCCAGAGGACTTACATTTTAAACATATTAATTCATCTGCTTTAACAGCATTAACGTGAGCTGAAGGTTTCTCTTTTTTAATACTTCTATTCTCACTTAAGTTCTTTCTAGACACAAAATTTTCTAATTCTCTGCTGAGGTTAATGAACTCATCAATAGTAGAAATAGTTTTACCAAACACAAAAGGTGTGTAAATATTTAACATATTATGTTTAATAATAGTTATGAGGGTAGCATCAAAAATAGGCATAGACAAACGGCTTGCCATATCCATTATATCAGTAATAAAGTCTGGTAATGACTCAGTTATCTTTTGTTTACGAGTGCGGAGTTCATGTTCTAAATGATAGTCAAATTCAATCCTATCAAAACGTTTCAACAACGCAGCCTTCAATTCCTGCCAAGAAGCAATACGAATACGCACACTACGAAACCATTAAAGCGCAGTGCCTGACAAAAGATCAGAAAATGAACTAACTAAAAAATGTTCATTAAAATTTTTAAACAAGAAATATTCTTCCACTTGAGTAATAAATTCCCTAACACACGATTTACCATCATACAAAAGCTTACTACGTTTTAAATCGGGTAACTTTGTAACCGAAGGCAAGTTTTTCTTCAAGTCTTCATTCAATAAAACATTCATCATATTAAACGAAGATGCAGCTCTCGGACTATAATCACCAGCTCCCCGACTATGTGAAAACGGATCAACAACTTCAGTCAGATCAGCCATGACATATGGCGTCTCATGAGTAGATGTACCAACCGGGACAGTATTATCAATAACTGCAAACAATGGCGGAGCCTGTGTCTCCTTATCCATGTTTGAAAACAATGTGAAATCTAATAAAAAGTTGTATAAAATGCACTAAAACTTTCCAATGAATGCAATGAATGTAGCTATAAAAGTTTGAAAAGTAAATAAGTTATGGATGCAACTTAATTGTTATTGTTGAAAAATGCTAACCTCAAAAGTAGGTCAAACAAAACAAAAGAATGTTATTGTAAAGTTATTTAGGTCAAATAAATGCCTTTAAGTAATGATAAAAAAGTGCATTATTGATTCACAAAGTAAAGTATTTATGTTTACTTGAGGTAAACATCAAAGATTCAAATATTACTATACTTTCAAACATAAGTTTGAAGTTTATGAACTTTTCATTATATATTACTATGTAGATAATGTAACTTGTTATAAATTAAGGTTATACAAGATAAAACAATGATAACAATAACTGTGAATGTTATACAAATGGAAATATTCACCTGTAATTAAGAGATATAAACAATAGTGTACCACCTGTAGTAAGATTAGTTTTGTAAAGTAAACAAACAATAATATTTACTGTAACACAGAGTTATGCAGTAATATACATGAAGGAAACATTGTTCTTAACATGTTAAATTAAATTAATAATGCAAAGGTGACAAGGAATAAAGATATTTGCACACTGTCAAGTCCCTGCTCGCGAGCGACAATTGTAATAATAAAAAAAAAAAAAATGTGGGTTTTAGTTTGAGATAAAGATAACAAGTGTGTTCTCCTGTAAATTAACAATATAGATAGGTACATTACCTTAAAGATTCGGGCGCCTTGGAGAAGCACATGCCTAAGATAGTCAATCAAGTAGGTTGAAGACTTTTAATCTGCCGGAGGTAAGCTAAATAAAACCACAGCACTGAGGTTTAAGGTTTTATTCTCGAGCGCTCCAGTGTGCTTATTATAGTAAGAACTTTATGCTAGTTTAAAATTAACTACTTTAAAGTTTAAATTTAAGAACTAAATTTCATATCACTATGTCACCAATGCAATTTTTTAAGGTTTTTAAAGTTAAATTTAAATTAAAAATTAACGTAAGCTCACGGCATCCCTCGGCGAGTGTGTGAAGGTTCACCTCAGCCAGCGAAGCATAACATGCCGCTCAGCAAGCCATTATTTCAAGATATTGCACATGCTCGTTCATATGGTTGAGAAATCCATCAAACCAGAAGAGACAAGGCCCAATGAAGGAAAAGCCAAAACAAAAGTCCCAAGAAAGGCCAAGAAAAAGAAAAGGGCAAAATAAAAAGGCGGCTCCAATGGAGACCTGAAATAAAATTTTAGGTTATTAGTACAATTCCTATAAGAATACACGAGGTCCTAATTTTTGAGAAAAAGGTGCGACTTACCGCCTTATTTAGTTGGTTAAATACCAACCACAAGATAAATCATTGTATTTTAGAAACAAATACTGAAACAACAAAATTTAAAATATTATTTTCCAATAAGAAAAGAATGCGTCGAAATGAATGTTATAAGGAAATGTCAACTCACCAGAAATATGGAACAATTCTATATTAATATCATAGCGGGGACATATTATAATGACATCCGGACAAGAATTACTTCAATCCATGACAATGGATTAAGATTTAATAAAATTATAAGTTATTATCGACATCTTGCTCGATCGTCAAGAAGAAAGGTGGACGAGCTGTCAAACGATAAAATTGACAATCGCCTCCAACGTTCGGAAATTAGTTAGTAGTTCGAAATTTCGTCTAAAAACCGTTAAAGACCACCGATGTAACGAGATTCACAAACGCGACGTTACACTATCAGTGAGGTTATAGAGTTGTGGAACCCGTGGTGATATATGGCGTTACAAATCCCAACTGAAAGGCACTACAACTTTATCAAAGTTCCTCACAAAGCCCAGACATGATCTATTTTTGAACGATAGGATGCATTATGGTGTGAGATAGTGCAGAGATATCCCGCAGGCGAGGCGCCATCAACCAGTACTGGCACAGCATGGCAGAGGAAACTGCGCAAGTAGACGTAGGTACTTAACAATCGAAATTTTATATTTGCGGTCAGTTCAAAAGAGTTCAACATCCAATTTTGCTTTGCTTTGTAATTTAGACTTCAAAGTTTCAATTCAATTCAATTCTTGTTGAATGGCTCTGTGCTCTGAGCATCTATTCCGCCAATGTCCCGTAGTAGAGCTATTAACGAAGGAGACAAAGTGGACCAGAATGTGACCGGTTGACTCGAGTTTGTAGTTACTTCCCGCAGAATCTAAACAAAAGGACAACACAAATATCATTACTTATCATATAAATAGGTATACACATAGCATAACTGATAGGAGGATATAATATGTATAGGAATGTCAAAATGAATTTACCTACAATTTTAGTGAGTTAATTTCTATAAACTTGGCAAGGATTTTAACAAAGGGTGTGTAGACTAAAGCCAGCAAAGATTTGACGGATGTAGGACGAGGGATATGTGAAGGCAGAATGTCGTACAGTAAGATACGCTGGTTGGGACAACGGAAGAAGATATGATCAATATCTCCCTCCTCTAAACCGCATTCGCAAAGTGAGTGGTCCCTTTTCCTAATTTCGCAAAGTGAGTGGTCCCTTTTCCTAATTTTTGCCAAATGAACAGGTGTGCAAGCATGGCCCAGACGGAGGCGAGAAATAACAGATGTCGTATGTTTCCTGAGGAATCGATACTTCTTAAACCAGGGTTTATTGGGGATGTCAGGTTGAATATCCGCGTAATATTTACCCTTAAACGTTTTAGATTTACGCCAATCCTCACTCCACGTACGAGACAGACTAGCCTTCAGTACTGGGACTAAGTCGTGCCTGAATAGGTAATTGAAAGTGCTCAAGTGTATCAATTCCAATTGCACTTTTTGCACAAGAATCCGCCGTCTCGTTACCTGGAATATTGGAATGGCCAGGGATCCATGCCACCGCAATTTCCAAGCCTCGCTGATGGCAGAGGAATAGCGCCTCTCTAATTTTAAATATTATAGGGAATTTGGACTTGGAACGGAAGGGATGGGAAAGGATGGCCTGCAGACAGCTTCGGCAGTCGGAAAGGATGATGGTCTTATTAAGGTTATGGCATATACGCATATCGGACGGCCTCAAGGACCGCAATGTCCGCAATAGATTCAGTCAAAGTTTGTTTGACTGACTTTGACGTATTTGACGTAACAACTATCAATTGTGTCATTCGTTCGGAAACGTCAATAAATTTTAGTTTGAACATTAGTATTTTTGCGTAGTCTACTTTTTTAATTTACTATATCTGAAGATTCAGAAGATACTTTAGATTCAGATGATACTGGTCAACAAATTTCTGAGAAATATCCCACGAAGATACACAGCTACGCCGCCACCACCCCTACCAGTTCTGTCAACACGCACAAGCTTATACCCGTGTAGAGAGAACTGGGTGGAAGGAAGTGGAGGCTTAAAAAAAGACTCAAAGACAAGGACAGTCTCTGCTACTTACGCTGTTAGACTATGCTGACGTCTGCTTTCTCGATGATTCGAAAGAACTACTGAATACTTGAGCGCCTGCAGAACTTGAGAATCCGCTTTGTCTTTGGCCTTCGAAAATACGACCATGTCATGGAGTATCGCAAGAAACTGAATATACCTATATACCCTATTCGGCAGCACCGTAACCTTTACATTCTAACTCTTCTCTATACAGTTCTTCTTAATCCTCATGCTCCCACTTATTTGCAGAAACGTTTTGAGTATGTTGTGCCCAGGGGCAAACGTCGTCTTTCTTCCTCTCTTCTGCTTCGTACAGCTGCACACAGTTCCAGCTGCTACGATGGATCCTTCACGGTACGTCTTTGGAACTCATTACCTCGGTCGATTCACGGTAGTAATACTCTGGATATCTTCAGGAGAAGAACTAGGAAACATTTCCTATCACAGTAATGTATCTGTAGCTATATATCTATATATTTACGTATCTATATATGCGTGTATGTCTATGTATGTGTATAATTAGTATGTATGAATTTAATAGTATGCTATGTATGTGTGTAATGTACCTGTTTAGGTACACTTTTATTTACTGTTTTTATGTACATTTCACATTCCCCTTGATCACCATTACTTCTCTACTACCTACTCAAAGGTTTGCTAGGAGAGAACTCATTTTGAGTTATTATTCTATGAAATTCCTTACATAACAAGTGGATGAGCTACGCGGATATCCGCGACGGATGGTAAAACGTTTAGTTCTGTGCGCGGAGAGCTCCCTGAATGCACTGCATAGGCTCAATACGTTTTATCGTCCGCTGCGGACATCCGCATAGCTCATCCGTGACGCACTGGTTCGCGCCTTAGTGACCTATCCAGCCCCTGTATAGAAGTGGCAATATGTTTGTAGAATAGAATAGAAAAAAATGACCAATGTGTGGGATTGATATACATTGATGACTGTCATAAACGTCAAAATACGTGTCAATCTCATTGCTTTCGTTTACTTGCAGAGAAAAAACCTTTTTCTCGGGAAGTTAACATGATACGAAACTACTAAATCCTTTTTCGTCCAGAAAACGAACGATTATGAATATTTTTGAAGAGGTTGAGTAGGCACAGTCAACGACCAAAGCGGCTTAACAAATCCTAATTTATTGACTATCGTCAAAACCCTCTAATACTTTTATCATACATCAACATTAAATTGGTGGTATGTTCCGCTTAAAGTATATTGTACTCTTAAGCAAGTTTTGTCGTTAACTGTACAAGGTATGTATCAGAATGTTTAGCAATCAAACAGGTTTATTATGGATATTTCATTTATTAAGGTACATGTACCTCTAACACCTACGAACATCTACATGTTGTAATAAATTTAGCCGTTATGATTTATATATAATATGTTAATATTATTGAATATTTCCACCAAAGCTATCCTTGTATCTATGTAAAATTAAATAAAACAAGCCTGTGTGAACATATTCAATAAAACAATGATAAAATTTTATAATAACAATCTATTTCATTTAATGGCACAAAGTCATTTTAGATATTTTTTGAAATAATATAGATAAAAACAAATTTTAATTACATAGTATATTATAGTAACTACGACATAAAAACTTCATTGAGAAATCATTATGAAACAATAATATATACACAATTTATTGTATTATGTACAAATTACATGGCAAACGAAGGAGCTTGGTCTTAAGAAATGATAACCTAGTAAAATTCCATTTCATTTGAATTTGAGCTAAGGTTGTTAGAATAGAAGTTTTCATTAAAATCATATTCTCATTTCATTGAACTCTTTTCATTGTATATTATATGTTCTCTAAAATAATTAGTATATTTATGTACATTTATACACAGTCACAACGAGGGGCCATAAATTGCCATAAAATAAAATGCCAAAGTCACTTCAGACACAAAATTAGAATGGATACAATTTGTGGAGGTATCTATTATAGCCCTATCTATGGACAGGAAAATGTATTAAGACTAATATTGAGTAAGTTGAATTTAGGTAAAACGTTGGTAGAAATATTTATCTCCTACATAGGACCTAGGTACATGAGGTCCTATCAACAGCTACCTACCTACAACACTCAGAGTTTAAAAGTCTACACGTTATAATGTATCATGCATGTCTACGCTTCTCCCACGACAACTATAACTACAACATTTAGAAGTCAAAAATTGTAGATATTTAAATGTATCAATCATGTTACCGTTTATCCAATGCGTACGTAGTGCAACATTTTCTTCATAAAAAATTTGGCGTCAGTGATTACTGTTACAATACGATCCCCCTACGTTAAACTATAATGGCAATATGGGAGCCACACTCTACAAGTCTACACCCACTGGATTGATATAAAATTAAACTAATTATCACAGTTTTAACATAAAAATAATTCGCGCTTTGCAATTCTATACTCAGCGCTCGATGTGGTATACGCTCGGGGAGCTCGGTTTTAGTGCCATCAGCAATACCTACCAGCGCTCTAATTCCCCAATAGCGGACGGCAATAGTCTCGACCGGTCGTCTGTGATTAGGCTCAAGCTATGATGGCACCAAGAACATGCTCCCCGAACCTACCCATTACATAGCCTTCCTTATAGTAAATTAATAAATAACTTATTTCTTGTTAAACGCACCTTATGTGCACTCGTAAGTTTAATATATAACAAGTCCTTTACATTTTCAAGTGAAAAATTAACAAATTGGTTTTTATAACTAAAATAAAATTCATTATCCAATCGTCTAACACTAGCCATCGTATCAATGGCACGGGTCGTGCACAGCGGCACTATTAAGTAAAAATGTCTTTTATCATTACAATGGGAGATCAATGGTGGAAGAGCGGTCACTTGTTCACACTGTGGTTTCGTTCCTGCGAAGTGGCTGCAGCTCGCGCTGAAGGTCGTTATAGTACTCGTGATCCGACAT
The DNA here is from genome assembly GCA_914829495.1 of Eilema sororculum. Taxonomy (NCBI): domain Eukaryota; kingdom Metazoa; phylum Arthropoda; class Insecta; order Lepidoptera; family Erebidae; genus Eilema; species Eilema sororculum. The sequence continues at coordinate 44,220,279 of OU618532.1, read as the reverse complement.
CGACTCCTCTTCGACTGATCGTTGCGGGAGGTACTTGCTAGTGCTAGGCCGCGGGGTGGACTCGCTGCCACTGCCCTCGCTCACGCACATCGACTCCAACGGCAGCGGCAGCGGCTCTGTGGGAATCCCTAACGTTTGCGGAAGTACATTGTCTTCCGACATTAAATACTCAGGGTTATCCACACACCGCTTACCGATAAACCCGCTGTACCTCAACTCATCAGAATTTGAACTCTCGCTACCCTCGCCAATGAGGTCCATATATGTCGACGCGTTCTGGTTGTGCTGCGGCGACGGCATCAAGTAGTCGTCCTCGTCTAAGGGTAGGTTCAGTTTAAGGTTACCAACTTGGGCTTCTTTATTCTTGGGCATGCTATTAAATTTGTTCTCGCTCCCGTCGCGCCCTCTCAATGGATCACTACAGTACCTAGAACTCGAAGATTCGGAGGCGCAGACGCCGTTGTTGTAGTAGTGCCTTAGTTCGGTACCTTCCAAGTTGGTTGGCTGGTGGTTGCATCTAAACTCTCGATCCCATGACTCTGTATTGTTAGAACTTTCGGGTACCGCGCTGTCGTTGTTGATACCTACCACGCAGGAGGATGAGGAACACGCGTGGTTGCCTGACTGAGGATGGACCTCAATCACTGATACTGTTGTGGCGTTGCTGGGACCAGACTGATTTTTTGGATGTAGATACTCGTCGGCTTCTACCAGGGGTTCTGGGCCTTCAATCGCTGACGACAAATTTCTTATTAGCTCTTTCTCATCCTGAAAAGCAATTAGAAGAATTTTGATTAATTTTAAGTGATGTCATTTCATTTTTTTAAAGAAACTATGTATAGAGGGATACAGGGTGAACATAAAAAAGACTTAATTTTTAGAGAAGGGAAATTTAAAGCGATTCTGCTGTGGCTCAATAGCTGAGTTGGAAGAGCATTCCCCCTGTAAGGGAAAGGTCGTGGGTTCAAGTCACACTTTAGCGCTTCTTATTCCCGATGTATTTCGAACATAAAAGTCAAGTTGAGTCTAAAATAAATGTAGGTACAACACTTATGTATGCTCGTTAAATATTCCTGTTAATCCCCAAACTAAGTGCTCTTTATGAGACCCAACCACTCAATTGTAAGTACAATTATTCTGCTTAGGAACACTAAATGTGTGTATTTATGTATTTATGTACGTATGTTTCTATTAATATCTATGTATTCCTGGGGTATACATCTCGTATACCTCGCACATCAAAATCTCTTATTTCATGTACACTAGACTTAGCCTCTCGTATTGCAATTCCACTGTGCACTCCCGGGTTTGCTGGAAGAGAACTCAGCTCTGAGTTAAGCTCGCCTTTGTAGGTACATTACATATCACTATTCTGTATAAATACAATTTATGTGTACAATAAAGTGTAAATAAAATAAATTGGTGCACTAAATAGATAAATATTTTAGAAATATATACGATTGTAATAATGGTTCATGAATGCAAATAAACATACTTGTAAAAGAATCTAGCTTTTTTGCTAATACGAGTATACCGGGTGTAAGCAGTATTCCCGGTACACAACATATGGGCGTAAAAAAACGATTTGGAATAGGTAGTATAATTATTTAGCATTATTTACTGGGGCATATTTATTTATTCAAATTTTTGAGCCCAGGGTTAGCTAGAATTTACGAAGCCTTTTTTCCCTTTCTTTTCCCAGTCTCCTCCAAGGTAAGAAGCTTTTGCCTTTCCTTGCTGCAGGTATGCGTAACACATTTATTGCATGCGTTTATTGACCAGCCCCCATACAAGTGGTAATTGCTTGGCCGGCGTATTGTACCTATGTACGATGTATACTAGGTACTCGTATTATATAATTATTGTAAATTAAAAATGTTTGTTCGCGGTGGACGCAAAAACTACTGAACGGATTTTCATGCGGTTTTATTTATTAGAAGGTCTTGATCAGACTTAAAATCTTACGTTTGTTTGATTGCAATCAAACAAACGTAAAATATAGGTTGTTGTAGGTCGCGGTCACGGGATCAGTATTTCTGTGACCCTGGTACATTGGCGTGAAGTACCAGGCTCACAGAAATATTAAGGAACTTTATATGGGTCGTGGGAATAGGAGCAGTGTGTCCTAAACCTTTCGAACTTAACGCGTACGAATTAAAATAGTAGGTAGTATTTGAATACATTCGTCATTCTGTTCTAAAATATGCAGGCCGAATTGACACTTGTCTAGTGAAACTTATTAGAGAAAAGGTTCTAAAAAGGCTACTTTTTAGGCTTACATAATATAATAAAGAATATAATAATAATTGTTAGCTTACTTAGAAGACCGTTTCCTGTGTGATCAGTTGTAATAAAAAAACACAGTGTTAGTAAAGCTTAATCAAGGCACTGTTAAAATATGACAACCTACAATAAAAAGCTATTTTTTAAATTTCTGTCAGTTATTCTGTTTTGTCTGTCTTTCTGTTTGTATATAATTGAAAATATCCGAAGTGGGTGGGCTGATTTTGATACGATTTTTACTGTAATAGCTGCTGTCGTGCGGAACTTGGGCTACTTTTTTTAATTTTGAAAAAGTACTAGGGTTAATTGGGCTAGCGAAAAAAATACTAAAACCCAGATTGAAGAACATGCGGACAAATTCGTGGCCCATTTTTTTTAAATATAAAAAATCCCCTTTAAAATAATCTCTAGTGTGGATACAAGCACGATTTAGTATTTTATGATAGTATAGATCGTATAGATACATTGAAAGCTATACCTTTCAAATGAATATGAATATGTATTATATAAAATTATAACATATATTTTGTAATACACATTAATATTTTTATACATACGATTATCCAAAATATAATCCAATTTAAAACCACCCTCTTTACAAAATCGGTAAAAGTGTAATATTTTGATAATTTGAAAATGGGCACTTTACCTAATTATCTGAATTATCTTCATTTTCAATACATGAAAAACTTTAAGATTATAATAATTACCTGAGTGGAATAAGTCGGCAGTCGCATAAATTTATCGCCCTGGATGACCAAGTAGCGGCCGGGGTCCCTCGCCATCTCCGCAAATGTATCTGCCAATTGCTTGAACGAGGGCCTACTGTCAGCATCTAACATCCAGCAAGATACCATTATGCAATAAATATCTAGCGTGCAAATAGCTGGTTGAGGCAGTTTCAGACCATTTTCAATTAGTTCAGGAACGTTCCTTGCAGAAATACTTTCATATGGACGAGCACCGTAGCTTAAAATTTCCCAAATCGTTACTCCAAAGGCCCATACATCACTCTTGTGGGTGAAAATCCTGTGCTGTATACACTCCAGTGCCAACCATTTTATGGGCATCTTGCCACCAGCGGCTTTATACTCATCCTCATTTATGTCCAATAGTTTAGCCAGACCGAAATCAGTTATTTTCACACAGTTAGGAGTTTGTACTAAGACATTGCGTGCGGCTAAGTCTCTATGCACTAATCTTTTCTCCTCTAAATAAGCCATGCCACGTGCGATCTGGGTGCACCAGTTCAAAAAAGCCTTTGAGCCAATTTTTTCCCTATGAGTTCTGACGTAATCGAGCAGACAACCAAGTGGCATTAGTTGGGTGATCAGCATCATTTGATTGGTCATGCAGACAGCCAACAGCTGTAGTAAGTTCGGATGTTCGACACTCGCCATAATATAAGCTTCCTCCAGAAACTCCTTACTAGTATTCGCACCATTGCTATCTTTTAAAACTTTGATGGCCACAGGAATTTTAACATTCTCTCCTTCGGGAACCCATACGCCTTTGTAAACTTTTCCGAACGCGCCGAATCCAAGCATGCCTCCCCGTCGTAATTCCCCTTCTTTGACTATTCTCAACTTGGCTAAATTCGGTTTGACGTTAGTAGGACGAAGCGGCTCGTTATCCTCACAGCCGGTTAAGACCATTGTCATTTTAACTGCTTCCTTATTTGCTTTAGCTTTTTGGCGACATGTGTAACATATAATACTGAGTATGACGAGCACTATAATAGCAATCACTATTGTGATCACTATTACTGTTGGCATTTTGGCAGCAACCATATTAGGACTACCATTGGCGTGTTCAGAACAGTAGGGTTCAACTATTGGATTAGGTAACAATTCGTCAAAATAAATTTTATTTGGAAAAGCTGGTGGGCAAGTATCGGTGCAGTTGTAAGGGGGTTCCTTGGAGTCACTTAAGAATATTTTCAAGTTTCGACATTTAATGCAATCAGTAGAAGACGGTCCTAAGCATCCCTTACATTCGGGATGACACGGCGTGCAGATCCTACCAACTTTGTCAGTATAATGGTCGGCTGGGCACTCGTCTTCACACTGATCGCCCCTTTTGAATCCATTGCAGACTTGGCACACTTGTGAATGGATACCAAATCCAGTGCATTTGATGCATAGAGGATGACACTTCCTGCAGACCACTTTCACTTTTCCCTCCAGTGGCTTAACGTTTCCTACCCATTCGTTGTAATATCCATCAGGACAAGGCTCGTTTTCCTTAAGACAACTCTCAACTGTGGCTTCCACACTAATAATAGCCCTTTTACAGGAGTTACATCCGCCTGGTCCTACGGTGTTAGCAGGGCCAGTGCAACCGTTGAAGCAGTTTGCATGGCAAGATTGACATGTTTTGTCTTCAGAGGGGTATCTAGAATCAGGGCATTCACTGACACAGTAGGGTCCGTCGCGTACATGCTGACAGTTGGTGCAGTTAGCTCGGCTTGGTCCTGAGCAACCGTCCTTACATTCTGCATGACACCTCTTGCAGGTCTTCGGTCCCGCCTGATACAATCTGAAACGAATATAAATTGTTTACGTTAGTACCTGGTCTTTGTGGAAGTGAGACCGGGAGTAACGTATGGATGATGAAGAGTACTGTTTGTGGAATCGTAATATTTTGACATTTAAATCCAAAATACTATTATCAGTTTAAAACACAATACGGTCTAAACAACATTCGGGCCTCGAAACCACGCGACTGTGCAGCCCACAAGTATTGTACTTTTGTTATGGTAATGAAACTGCCAAAGACAGCCGAGACTTCGCTTAGACGATTATGCAGGTTGCATATATTTGAATATTACCAAACACAAGATATTACTTTCGCTCGCAGTTTAGGAAATATTTTTACTATGTTATTTAAAATATATTTGTAAACATAATACATACCCTGGAAAAGTGCAATTTTCCACACAGTTTTCATCAAGTGCATAATTTTGGCAGGAAAGACATTGATGGGCTCCAGGGCCCCAGCATCCATCCATAGAACACTGAGGATCACAAATTAGGCCTCCTTTTTCTGTGAAGAATTAAATTGTGAAGAATAAAACTGTGAAATTAACATGCAAATTTTAATATGACGAGCGATGAGATCGTGGATTCCTGAACATCGCGCAGCGGACTTAAGCATAGGCTGTTAATAGGGTTAATTTGTGTTTCGTGTTTAATAAAAAGGGGTAATACAGTTCGCTTGCAAGTTAAATACATTTCAAAATCAATAATAAGTAATCGCAAAGGCAAATTTAAAACTAAGAAGTTAATTTTAACTTGAGGATCCTCAAAAATAAAACGCGAGCGTAACTCACCACAAGTACGAATGTCTCCATTGTTTTGTATAATTTGTTTATGATCTCTGGACTTTACAAGTTTGTTCCAAGCTATTTTATCAGCGAAGCACAAATATTTGTTCTCCATAATAGCAATAGCACCGGAATTAACTCGTTTCAAGGATTTCAGGCCCAAAGATTTAAGCGATGTTTTTACGATATAAAGCGATGCAAAGAGGTTTTCAACAACTTGACGTCCTCCAATAACTTCCAAGTTTCGGAAGTAAGAGAGGCTGGTGAAGTTTGGGTGGTGAGCTTGGACGTTCAAGTACCCTGTTACCTCTCGCACCGTACTAAACACCTCCAGCTTATCAGGTTCCATTTTTGCATAGCGTTCGCCAAAAGAGTAATCAGGATTCACTTGTTGAAACCCTGTAAATGTCATTTCTAGAATTTCTATAGATCCATCTATGATCGTACAATCCTTGAAACTGTCAATATTTCCAGAGTGTATTGGTTTCTCCGAGTGGCAAGTCTTTGGGCATGTAACGTTACAGGGTGTGCATTCGCCGTTCACGGCAGTCTTATTTGGAGGGCAGCTTCTTACACAAGCCCCATTGTCTTTCAGCAGATGTTCGGGGCAATTTCGTACGCACGTTGCACCATACGCATACTTTCCGTTTGGATTCGGTTCCCAAGAATAAGTTGTCGGGTTATATAACTGCATCGAAGGGCACTCTTGGGAGCAGGTGCCCTCATCATAAAAATTTCTGCAGGCCAGGCACTGGCTCGGTAGTGGACCTGTGCAGCCACCAGCGCAAAACGTGTTGCAGCAATCTCGAGGATTTGGTCCGAAACAGCGGCCTTGCGCGCACTGTGGACTGCAATTGGTTTTTGAAAACTTTTGACAGTTATCGGGGCCCTCTCCCCAACAACCAGCTTCACAGCTTTCGTGGCACCGGGGACAGTCGCGTTCAGCAGCGGCAAAGTCGTAAACATACACGTAGGTCGCGTTCACACCCGTAATAATCTCCTCCCAATTAATAGTCTTTACATGACACAAATTGTAGTTATTGTAAATTCCAACACTACCACGTAGCACATCGCGTAAAGCCGGCAGCTCTAACGTGAATGCGGATGACATGGTCACCATCAGTGCAAATTCTTCATCTCTAACATTGAGTTTGAACAGGGTTCTGCCGCGGATAATTTGCAGCTGAGGCAGCATGATGTGGCGCACGTTCACATGGGATATTAGAACGTAACCAGTCACTTCTCTGATGTACTTCAGAAAGGACAAGTCCATAGTTTCGTTTTGTAGCCATGTTAGTTCTAAGTTTCCATCGACGTACGTGCAATTTGTAAACCTGTCTCGCAGGTTCCTGTAGTGAGTGTCCCGATTCGATGGAACTGACATGCGTCCATTAGTCCCGATGCATACTGTAAAAGAAAAGAAAACATAATATTAGTATGAAACCATGAACAAAAGTGACACTAACTAGAAGTTTTGTCTATTATGGTGTTATAATAAAAACAAAGTTATTGTAGTGATTGGGTCGTCCTCAACAAGTTAGGAGCAGAGCTCGTCTAACGAAGAGGCGGTACTGTGTGGGCGGGTTCTAAAGCAAGTTTCTGCTACTACGCTACAAGTAACACTGCTATCTGTGATAAATCAACGGAAACAGTTTACAATGCCGTTTTGTTTCGTTGTATGGAACACTGGCAAGGGACTTAAGCGTGTATGTAAAACGAATTTTCGATAACTTAAAATTATTGTCATTTACCGTTGGGCAACTTATTTTTACCTTAAACGCAAGGTAGTTGTTTATTGCTATTTATGTTACAATACGAACGTTATATGCTGATGCTGATATTCAATTTGGTTAAGTATAAGGGCCGTAGGTACTAAATCTATGCTTTATACCTACCTTAGTTGAGAGGATTGTATTTTTTTTTATCGTGCGCAAAATCCCCACGGATACTACCCCCACGGAGCCGGTGGAGACGGTTATGTCGGACTCGAACCGACTAAAACGCACGCCGTCTTGGGTCCTTGGTTGCCGGAGGTGAGATTGCCGAAAGCATATCTCTCGCACCCCGGCAGACCCAGGACCATCTCTTTCGAGATGGTCCCCTTCGGGTTGTGTGGACCTCGGTGTCCCCATCTAGCCCCGGGTACGGGGAGGCGCACTTTGCACCGCCGCCGCGGCCTGCTTCTGCTAGGGTGGCAGGCGGCTCCACCGGTCACCCCAGGCCAGCGCTCATGGAGGACGGAGGTCGTTCCGCGACCTCCGACGTCCGGTTCGCCTTCGCTCTTCGCGGGATTCCCAGGCCCGGAGTCTAGTCCGGACCCGACCGGCCGCCTCCTTCTCGAGCATTACTTTCTCGCAGAAGGAGGCGGCCGCACCCCAAGCGTTCGCGCATCGTACCATCGCTGTGAGCAATGTGGTGAGTGTGAGGACTCCCACCCCCAGAGCCGCCACTAGGACCCGCCTCGGCGTGTCCCACGCTGGGCACTCGGTCAGCGTGTGCAGCTCTGTGTCCTCGCTCGCAACGGAGAGGATTGTATAGTAAGTAATGCCCTAGTTAATAGAAGATTGTAGTAAAGCTGATTTTAACGGATATTTGGTGTTGTTTCCTTCATATGAATTCATTATCAGAATTTCCTAAATAATTAATAATTGTAAGTACCTTCTTAAAGTCATAAATTTATGCATTTTATGTGCACTTGGAATACATGCGTTGAATATGGACATGAAATCGACATTTTGCTGTGCTCGAGTAAGGCTTTCAAACAGCAACAAAGAATAGTTTTTGTCATAAATTTGTTTAGAATGGTAGAGGTATCCAAGACCGAAGGTAAAATTTACCTGTTCGTCTATAGAATAGAGCCGTTTTTTCTGGTTAAGTATAGTCCGAGTATAATATTACCGTCATAAGATACCGTCTTTTGAGAGACAAATATTTTAAGTTTTTAGGTTCAGATATTCGAATGTATTGTCATAAGAGAGAGAGAGAGAGAGAGAGAGAGAGAGAGAGAGAGAGAAGCAGTCAAGTGGTTAACCTTTTCCTCTAAACCGTCAATCAGTGTCCACGTCAGTTTTGCCAATTTTTCAAATTATTTGTTTAAAATGTACGTTTGTCTACTGAATTGATCACAGTGAAAACTACCTTACCTGTACAGACAGCGGCAAGCGTTTTAAACTACGTGTGTGAAGATTTGAAGATGTGTGATTTTATGACGAATCATTTATCAAGTCATAGCGAAGCGAAGTACTAAATGATTGAGCGCTGACACGAGTTACCTATGTAACTATACAGTCTATGTACTCAAGGTGAGTGAGCATGTTGAGAGTAGCGCAGTGAGCGATCACTTTCTAAGAGGTTTGAGTTAAAACTAAATCTGGCATACGTTATTTATGTGCTTGGTTAAGTTCAAAACTCTTAAACGTTCGCAGGGATGGAACAATAATGTAAGTATGCACTAATATATACTATCCGGGAAAAAGCTGCTTATAGCGATGGTATGATTTCTTTATCATTATTATTTTTAATTCCACTTAAGTGGCAGACAATTTTTATTTCATTTCTAAATTCAAAAACCTGATGCTACCTTGCAGGCGAGTGGTTTATGCTATAACAGTCCCTTTAGTATTAACTAATGTCATTTTTAAACACATTTTTAACAATACAGAGTTAAAATGTATATGTGAAAGATAGCACCAAGTACCAAGAAAGAATAAATTAAAATTCGAATGACGTAGGTACCGCCTTCAGTCTGAATACCTGTTGAACGATGCGCTTCTTAAGAATATGTAAATTAACTGAAGAATAAACCTAACATATTCTACGAGTTGCCTGAATTTCTATAAACACCGTGCTAATGAATAAGTATACGACGTTTTAAGTAACAATATCTATTCTTTTCTTAGTTCCAGCAAAGCAAATGCTACACGCAATTTTGCTTAACCGGCACGTTTCAAAAGGAACACGGCCACAGCGTGGCTTTACAAAAAACTATTTGCCAGAACTGCAGTCAAATACAATAAATGTATACTTTCTAAATGCCATCAAAAAGTTAAACAAATTTAAATGAACTTTGGCTGTACATAGATATTCGTGATACACATCTTTTTAATTTGGCTGGGTAACCACCCACGTACGAACGTAGTATTGAGAAGGTTCCTACTACTGCTCAACGAATCATTTACTACTTACTTATGGTTAAATTTTCTGACAGTCGTAAATTTCATTTTGATACTACACTCATTGCGACTTATGACTCCTCTCATTACTGGCTTTAAATTAAAAACAGGCAATGTATGTTAAATAGTCTTTATTTGTACTGTTGGTGTTGTATAGTGTACGTGGGTGTAAAATAGTGTCCGGTCGACCTAGTTGAACCTGCCTGATGACACGAGATAGTATTGAATTAATGCTGGCCGATGGTGAGATATAAAAATTACAATATTTAATGTTGTGTTCACAATAAACGCGTGGGCCTAACTGGACTGTCATCAGAATGCAACTTTTCACTGGCTGTGTATGGTTATATGAAGCCAGATAAAACTATAATGTGTAAGGAAATGTGTTAGGATTTAGATTATGGTAGATTTATATAGCTTTTTCTTGAACTCTCCCCGTAACGAACATCTGAGAACACCCGCGTCAGGGCATAGGTATCTACCCTTAATCAATGAAACACAATGAACGCAAGACTGAGACATGTCATGGAAGCTGCGGGTTAAAGACCTTTTATAGAGAATATATAGAGAAGTCACGACACAAAACATACAGCAAGGACGGGACAGACACGACTCTCTTACTGCACCTTACTTGTACAAGTGAGACATATTACAGGATTTGTATGTTTAAATCACACGTTTTCAAAACGTAATTTTACAGAATGTGGCCCAGAAGCGAGTCTTGTCCGTGTCTGTGCCCAAGACTCACTACAGATGTTTCACGTCTATAAACTGACGAGAACTGAAAGAAATTCCAAATAAGACGGAGGTTTGTATTTTTTGTATTTTTGCGGTAACGTATTTTGTTTAACAGATTGCACTTAATGCCTTTGGTGATCAAGGCTTTTTACGCTCTTATAAAGGTGCCTGACGAGCCGATGTTTGCTTGGGCCCTGTGGCCTTAGTGGGGCCCCCATTACTTGCAATTTAGTGCCCCAATAACTTTTCAACATACAACGTATTTTGCAGGTAGGCTGTTAATGGCACAGCCTGTGCTAACTATTGGTAATTACTGTTAATTCTAACAACATGTGTTAATTACCTTGATAGGAAAATAGATACAAGTATAAATGGGTGCACGGACTAAAATCTTCTGAGCACAATCTGACCTCATCTAAAGGCTCTTGCTGTATGATGGCACTGCGCAGGCTTTATGTCAAAGTCTAATAAACCCAATGGAGAAGTATCAGTACGACCTTGAAGAATATCTTATTGTTATGATTGTAATCCATTATTTTGATTCTCGATTCCTTTCAAAGATTTCAAATGCACAGTCAGCGTCATACATATCTTGACAACGAAGTCTCAAAATGGTCTTAAAACTTTTGTATTATGAGCAAATCAAACTGTTTTAATTATTTAAATGGTATTATTGTCCAAAATAAAGAAATGTACCAAATATCAGAGCAATCAGTCAACTGGAAGGGGTGAAAAAACTAAATTAAGATCATTTTGAGTACTTTGTACGTCAACATCTTTCTGATGCTGACTGTACCTACCTACAGCTCTGAGCAAGGAACAAGTGAACCCTCGGCGTGGAGGTGAACGCTTTAGATGCAATCGAGAACAAAGCTAAGACGAGGATAGTTTTTTATAAAAGGACACTTCAATTTGACTTCACCTCGCCTGATGTTAAGCTAAAGGCAAAGTCTCGGAAAGACGGTAACCATCCTGAACATGTACTATGTTAACAATGGTGGCACTCAGCTTGACGGCCTCATCAGATGCCTTTTTAACGCCCCGCTTAAAGGACCCGGGATCGTCGGAAGACATGAGACACGAACGCGTGTATGTAGGTACAAAAAAAGTCTAGTAGATGTAGTTATCTGCATTCTAGCACCTATAACACAGGCTATACTTAGGATCTAAGTATAGCAGTGCACTGTAAGAATACTATTATTTATAATTATCTGGTTCGTGTCAAAATACTACTAAAATTATCCGAGTTATACGGCCATTAATAACCCACCCAACTTTGGGAGTAGCGTGCGTCGGTCTCGCCCGCGACTGGTTTGACTTAGGGCACTGTTTTTATCCAGTTACTTGCATTCTGAAGCATGGAACCAGTTTCTGCCGCCACCAATTTGGTCTTGTAACGCGCCTTTCACTACAAACTATTATTGTGAGCTGCACATTGCCGTACCAGTATACTGTTTCCTTTTAAGTCGATGAAGAAACGCTGCATTGGATGTGTTGCGTACTTATGTGACAGATTTTATGGTTGTTGCTCGAAAACCAGACTTTTCCAGGAAAGTGAAGTAACTTTTACAAGGGAGATTAAATTGAGATTAAACGTCCCGTTTATAAGAATGCGTGGTCTAGGGTTTAAAACGAATACACTCGACATCTCGGAGATGTACGTACATTTGGGATCGTAGAAGGAAGTCGATAATCGAAATTATGGATGACACCTAAATTAATAGATTATTCATTAAGGTACCTACTAGTGTGTGGCCTGGTGTTCAAAGTGAAGCCGAATCCGAATGCAAATAAATCCTTAAAATTATTTTCGAGGAATAAAATATATGCGGCGAATACTATTCGTATTCAAGGTGAAACTTGTAGGGTGAATATAACTAGTAATACGGTAAAATTATTTCACTTTTTAGGGAAGAGACACATTTAGAAAACTTTTAGTTGTTTTTCTCCAAGGGCACATTTATATTCCAAAAGGCGTAAATTGAATTGTATAAGCACCAACATGCGTCAAGAAATTCAGTTATTCCCAATAATACTTGACCTTGGTTTGGTAGATATATTACAAAAGGAACAACCCATAGGTTTCTGTACGAGTCGACACGGGATGAATATTTCATGCGGGCAAAACGGCAAGTATCAGCTTCTCTAATATTTACCCCAGAGTTCCTGTAACTTTGTAGGTATTTATTATTCCGTACTAGTAGTACCACTTAAAAAAAACAGTATCTAATGTTGCCTCACATTTCTGTAGGAGCCCTGTGTGATTGTGTTGGAGGCTGCAATGGGATGTTAATATATTAATGGTGCCGATCTAAGAGGCCCGTGACTCAGTGGCGACGGTGAGGAATTAACGATCAAAACGATTACGAAACTTGTACCTACTCGTAGATGGATTGTCAGCTACAAAAAAGTACTACTACCTCGTAAGGTTTAGGTAGAATCTCTGAATTGGTAGTGTTAATACCCGCATTGGTCTTTGTTTTCCAGAAACAAGCAATTGGGGACTAGCTCATTGTTGTCAACCGATATAGTCAGATGGCAAACAGCAGTATTACATCTGGAGAGTTATACCAATGACGGGAAGTTAGATTTTTAAGTAAATAAGCGTATTATACTCGTATACACAATATATCCTTTTTTTTAAATAAAATGATTCAGCATTTTATTTTGGACCTGCATTTCTTACCAGTTTTTGATTTTTGATCAAGCCTGGCGATTTGGAGTATGAGTTCTTTTTCTAATTTCAACGAAACCAAGTCGGTCAATTTCTTGCTTGCACTTGCGCGAAGGCTTAAGTGGCACTGTAATACAGTTAAGTTAACTTTTTTACAAAATATTTCCGTTGGAAGCCGCCGCGTCCTGAGACGGCCATACAGTTGATTTTTTTTTTACTTACAAAGAATTCAAATTGTAAGCTTTGGGTACAACCAAGATCATCACTAAACTGAAGCAGAAAACGGCAAATCGAATTAGCAAGTGAAATTCTATGAGGTATCTGTTCTTACGCTTGCAGGCACCGATGACCGCTAACAGATCGGCTTGGTCACCACCTTAGATGTACAAAAAAGTCATTTGTACCAAGATTCTTGACCTCAGCTACACACACATACGTACATCTACAATAGTACATACTTGCCGCATTAGTATATTACACAAAACAGCAGAAACTAATATTGTTTCTTCCAACGGTTGTTCTTTAAGAAACTAACTTTACACGGTCCAATTCATACGGTATTTTTAAAGTACGCATTGTCACAGGTCGTTTGTGAGCTACCATCGTTGGTAGGCATAAAATAATAAATATACAATTGTAGGTTTTCCTCTTATTTGCTTTTGAACGATTTGTTCCGTATTCGCCCCATAACGTTTTGTCGTCTTGCTAGTTTATTTTCTCACTGTGTGGTTTATAATAGTTTTGGACCCGAAAATGATTTTCTCATTGTTTATTTTGTTATTTTAATCTTGTACTCTTTAGTAATGTCTTCAAATTATATCATCATCCTCTTTGGAAACCCAATTGGAGTTCGCTTTCCGTATTTCGATATTTTCTAATATAAGATGATTAAATTCTATGAAGTCGTACTGAAGTTACGGCGCGTGACAAACATAAACAACTGTTCATATTTTTATAAGTATCTATTTATATACTTAAGCAATGTAATTTTTGTTTCCATGAACAAATGTTATATTTGTTGTTAATTTTGTTTTGCTCCATTTTTTATTCTTTCTCACTCCATTCACTACAGATGCCACTAAACTTATAGATAGTAGGTATTGGAGTGCGGTCCCTGTTATCAAGGCCCCAATTTACTCAAAAGGGGTCCTTCGTATTACAAGTCCACGCAACGAAACTATTTTGTTTTTCTCCACAAAACGTGCTCGCTCTACCCACTATGCATATATGTGAAATGGCAGTTAGAAAAATATGTGACTCACGAATTCCGGTTATTTTTGTTTCTAGTTATCCATGGGTCAAGAAACTCGAGTCATGCATACCATTATCACTCGATTATATCCACTCGGTATTGAAATATCGAATTCTCATTAATTCAAAGTGATAATTAAATCATTTAACACACAACTGTGTAGGTATATATTTTGGCATTAATATAAAAATGTTTGTAGAGATTCTACCATTAGGTAGATCGTGTTTGTTTAATCTAAGTTGTATATAAAAAGGTTTTTTAAATATAGTGTTAATATAACTTTATTGGTTTGTTTTTAGTTGACATGATCATTTAAATTGACATTATAATAATTAACGGGATATTCACCATGTTTATAGGCTTTATTTTCATTAAATTATTTTATTAGTAACTATTCTGGTTGGAAATAAACATAGAAAATTCAAATGAACTGAGTTCCTATATTTTGCTAAATAAAAATTTCTGCGTAAAATGTAGTAACGCAGTTTATCGCAGTTCCTATTATTAAGGGTGGAACCCACTATGATTTAAAACAATTTAAAAAGAATATATCTTATCAAATAAGTATACTATACACGTTAACCTCTCGGTCCCGGTTGCCACACAAACATCTGTGGCATTCGTTACGGGTAGTTGGACCCCTAAAAGTCCGACAACTGGTCTAACTACAGAGCCCCAGTATCGCCGGTGGGTGGTGGAGGTCAGGTGTCAGTTGTTTCCCGGAAAATATCAAAGTTTGACCGTTGCGTAGTTGACTGAAAGTCGAACTAAAGAAGGACATTTTGAATAATATAAGTCTTGAAACATTTTTTATTAATAAATAAATAAATAAATAAAATAAAAAGCCTTTTATTTCCTGCAGAATAGAAGGTTTTCTTATTGTTAGTTCTATATTAGTATTTAAAATAAAATAAAAATGTTGTTAGTAATTAAGTTTAATATCTGTAAGTTAAGTTGTTAGTTTTAATCCTTATTTTCTTTCAATTTTTTTTCTTTTTTTTTGTTATTCATTCTGCAAGAAATCCTCTGTAGGTGAAGGCGTCCTCCAACGCTAACCAGTCCCCTCTATATTGGGCTACTTGAATCCAGTTCGTGAACGTTTTTATTACGCGTCATAAAAAAATAAACTAGGAAAATGTGGGTATTATACATCACTGCTTACACTTCACAAATATAAAGGTTAAAATTTATGGAAGAAATCAAAAACTCAATCAACCTCTTCTAAAATATCGTCTTAGTCTGAACACACCGTACCGCGTTGAGATCTTTAATAAGGGACGCCTACGTCTAACATGTGTATACACTATCATAAATGGAATAAGCTCTAAGCGTTTTAAATAATGTTTTATTGGTGGAGTAGAATAGGAACAGATGAGGAAATGAAACAGAAACAGATGGGGTGACCCTTCAATCTCTTCTTGTGGCTGTCGTAGAAGACGAAAGGGAGAGGACTGTTCTTCATCGAACAGTAGACATACTAATGGCCCTACGTGGGACCGAGAATCATAGTTGAAATGTGGGTATTAATATAGTCCTGTCTGCCCCCTTCGGGGATTTTCATATTTTTACATATGTTTTAAATAAAACAGACGATAATTTATAAGAGAGAGAGAGAGGAAAGACAAAGAGAGAGAGAGAGAATGAAGAGAGAGAGAGAGAGAGAGAGAGGGAGAGAGAGAGAGAAAGAGAGTATAGCAGACCTCTTTAAACAAATGTTAAACCTCTTAACTGGGTACCTCCTCCTTCTTTAGGAGTTAATTAACTATATATATTTAAGACCTTAAGTAACCATGTTTATGAGTAAATAAATTATTAACGGTTAAAAGTCCCTTTCGGCGCCCGGTAACCGCTTAACATCAGGCGAAACGCTTACTTGTTTACCGACAAGTCACTTAATAGCAAATCAGGTTAGTACACATTAATTTATTTGAACCGGTTACACAACCTAATAAACAGGAAATATTTTTTGAATGAATTTTTTATAGCATTTATTATGCTAACTTAAAAAATCGAATACATCCCACTTGAGTATTTAATTTTTCCCGATGTATTCATTGACAGCCTCCGTGGCGTGGCGGTAGTGCACGCGACTGCCACGCAGGAGGCGCTGGTTCGATCCCCGTTCAGTGCAAATATTTCTATGATGAATATGGCTATTTGCATTGGTCTGGGTGTTTCTAGTATAGAATGTTGTGGAATATTATTAGAGGAAATACTCGTATTTTGTTATTTACATGGCAATCCCACTAATATTATACTCGTAAATATCTAAATTTGTGGGTTTAGCTGTTAGTTTGTTTGTTAGCTATTCACGCTGAAATGGATGTACGGATTTCGATGATATGATGACGTTAGATAAGTTGAGTGTAAGAAGCAATTGAAGATAATAGTTATATATACGATCGACCAGTAGTACAAAATTAGAATCGTAAACCAATGACTTTAAAAAATAGAGAGGTTTTCATTGACAGCCTCTGTGGTGTGGCGGTAGTGAACGCGACTGCTACGCAGGAGGCGCGGGTTCGATCCCCGCTCAGTGCAAATATTTGTATGCATGAAAATGGCTATTTGCATTGGTCTGGGTGTTTCTATGTATAATATGTATGTATTTACAAAAAAGTATCTAAGTATGTTTATCCGCATTTTAGATTCCACAACACAAGCTAGTTAAGCTTACCATGGGTCTAGATAGCGTTGTGTAGAAGGTTGAATGTTTTTTAGGTAGATATTATGACAAATGGAAACCACTTTGATGTGAAGGACTTAATTGTTAGCATAATTTGTTTCTTTCGAACTAAGTAAATAAATTAGAGCATTTAATTAGTTTATAACTTTCTGCAAAATACAAAATTGTTTTAAGCGGGAATTGACTTTTATGCTTCCCTGATAATAAATGTGGACAGTTACAATCTTTTGACACCATAATATTATTTATTTATTTATTCACATATGGAAAACTTACAGCTAATACAGTCAAATATAAGGCAGATTAAACTTCTGGAAGCCAATTACAAGTTTTCACTTTTAGCTACTAATATAGTTACCTACTTGTAAGCGTAGACTAGCAAATAATAAAATTAAAAAATACAAACAAAAGTTATATCATACAAGTTCACAAAACACAATAATGAAGAGCCGAAAAAAAAAAATATACTAAGATTATGTATTGACACATGCTGCACTATGAACATTTGAAAAAGTTACGAATTAGAAGTCTTCTTGCTGAGGGCACACTGACTAAGAAGGGATCAATGTCATGCTGCTTACATAACTCATTGAACCTTCTGCTTGCGCGCTTACGGTAGTTCGTTTTAGCGAGAGGAACGTGAAGAGGGGGATTCAACCGAAGTGGCTTGGCTGGTACGTTAAGTGGTATTTTCTCCAGTAAGTCGGGACAGTCAATTTTGTTGCTGATGATTTTAACAAGGAAGGTAAAGTCCGCTATTTCGCGTCGATCTATAAGCGGCAAGAGATGAAACTTCCTACACAATCGAAGATAGTCCTTGGAGCTATATTGAATTTTTTGACGGTAGCATAAATATTTTATAAAACGTTTTTGTATGTTCTCTATTCGATTGATTTTATCAGAGTAACACGGGTTCCATATTTGTGACGCATATTCCAAGTGACTCCTTACATAGGTGCAATATAGGATTTTAAGGGTTTTGACTTCAGAAAAAGTTTTGCCTTTTATGAAAATTATGAATATTATGATACAAAAATTCAGAAAACATAATACGTTTGCAAATGAAATGTTCAAACTTTGAAGCCTATCTCCATATTTAGAAAATTTTAGTTACTTCCTTCATCCACCCTTATTGTAACTGATTAATTCTGGATATGAAGTTGCTTTTGTATTTATACTTCTCCCGCCTTTTCTCCCGTGTGACATACATTACTCTAACCCTGGCTTCACTCACAAACCGCCGTTCCCAATAACATACTGACAGTTAGAGATAGATCGCATCTACGGATAAAGTGCTCGGTTGTTTAAATTCAAAACATAGTAACTCCTATTTCACACCAATTTCGGAAAACAAAATTATACCGCGATGCGCTTTCCCGCAAAAAATCAGTTACTATGTTTTGAATTGAAACAGCCGATACGTCAAATTTGACTGTTGCGATCTATCTTTAACTGTAAGTATGTTATACGGCCGAAAGAAAACTGATTCCATTCTTAAAAGAACTTACTTCGTCTAGAAAAACCTAGCTGTTTGTTTTACCTTCTTCTTCTTCTTCTTATTTTATTAAAATGGCGCCTTGCATCGGTTTTATGGGTACCGATGATTCTGCCAACCTCAAGGTGGAGAGTAGGTTTAATCGTTTATAGAGGTTGTTTTACCTTAATTTGTTTACGGGAATCAGAAACCAACGATCAAACTCACTTTTGCATGTACCCACATATGTCAGTTTGTATAATTTGCATCCGTTGGTATACGTACTCGTATGTGAAATATATGCTGACACGCATGGAGAACCCCATTAGACCGCATCGCATTTTGATGACATGTTATATTACAATACCCTAACGTAAATAATTCAGGTTGACCGCATTTGCAATGGCCATATCACAAACTGTTTATTTGTGGTGTACTTTTATTTATTATGAACTAGCTTTTGCCCGCGGCTCCACCCGCGTGGATGTCGGTTCCTGGCAATTATTCGAATTTTTCTCACCTTTTGAACCTTCCCTAGACCTCCACGAACATATCAAGACCAAGATAAGATAAATCCGTTCAGCCGTTTTTGAGTTTTAGCGAGACTAGCGAACAGCAATTGATTTTTATATATATAGATAGATTGTTTGTACAGCCAGTGTCAGAAATATTTTGATTAAACAGTCTGAAAATGTTTTTATACTTGAATGAATTTTACAGCATTAAGTATGCAAACTATACAAATCGAATACATAGGGAAAAATAAATCTTCTCGGGCGGGACTCGAACTCGCAGTCTTTCGCTTACAAGGAGAATGCTTTGACCAATTCGGCTACCGAGACAAAGGGAAGGATAAAGGTTCGAGTCCCGCCCGAGAAGATTTATTTTTCCCTATGTACTCGAATGTTTTAATACTAAAATTGTTTTATTGATTTTAATTGTATTATTGTCCGAAATATCTGTGTGTGTATCTAATATCAGGTCAATTCGTCAATAAGAATGGAAGAAAACCAAGGCATCAAGATCATTTTGAGCTCTGACTGTACTCTAATACGTTTCCTAAAAAAAAGCTTACCATGGGTCTAGATAGCGTTGTCTAGAATGATGTAGAATATTTATTAATTTATATTTATTTATTCCTCAAAGTTTCTACTATTCCTAATCCATACTAATATTATAAATGCGAAAGTAACTCTGTCTGTCTGTCTGTCTGTCTGTCTGTCTGTCTGTCTGTCTGTCTGTATGTTACGCTTTCACGCCTAAACCACTGAACCGATTTAGATGAAATTTGGTATAGGGGTTGATTAGATCTTGAGAAAGGACATAGGCTATGTTTGGTCGCGATAACCGACATCCACGCGGGCGGAGCCGCGGGCAAAAGCTAGTAAAAGAATAAACGTGAAAGCTTGTAAAGATGTTTGATTGTTATAGAATCACGTTCGAACGGCTGAACGTATCTAGTTGATATTTGGTAGTCTGGAATAACTACAAACTTATATCCCTGTAATATGTTGTGGGCAATAATGATGGTGATGATGATAGGTTCCCATAGGTAGTGGGAACAGACAGAATAATTCTAAGGGAGCCGTGTTCGCCAACATTAGTGAATGATCATTGATTGGCACGATGTTCTTAAAGTTTCATCCCAAGCATCGCGAGATGTGAGTGTTGATACATATCTCTACCTTCTCAAAGACATCAATTTGGTTTTACCTTGCCTGATGGTAAGCCGGAAAAAAGAGGGTCACCATTATAAACATGTTAACAATAGCGGCACTCTGCTTGACGGCCTCATCAGATGCCTTTTCACGCCCCGCTTAAAGGACCCGGGACTGTAGTATATGAATGTCTGTTTAGATTTTAGGTATGATTTCATTCATAATTTTCCTCAAAATTAAAACGAAAAGACCGCGTACACCATTTAGAGGAACTAACATACGCCAAATATTAAATTAATGGCATCTCATATTTCAAAAGATAAATCGAATAAACCAGCCTCCGTGTACCCTTGCTCAACCTACTAGAGGTTACTTAGGATACTCTAATGAGTCTAATGTATGTATCGAGTATAATTAATTGGCATTTATAACAACAAAAACATTAGCGATCGGCTATAAAGGATATGACGTCATTTAAAAATATGTATTTACATCCTTTTCTTGCCACCTGTTTATGAAAGGAACAGAAATATGTCAACGTAATTATATCACATCTATGGTCTATATTACCACATTTTATTAACTCATTTTCTTGTTTATCTATGGTAGTGGTAATTTATAATTGATTTTAACTTCCCGGTGTGGTGAAGAGTGGAAATCTTACGTACAATAAAGAATATTACTATATTATATTGTATACAAGAAGTTAAGATTATCTATAATGTTTCAAAAATAAAAATGTAGGCAGTTCAATGGATGACGTATCACTGAGAAGCAATCTTTTCCATTCAACCTTTAAACATTAGCAATGCAATATGAAAGACCAAAAAGGTAGTTGTATATTAATATAACACGTTTAAAAAAGGTATTAAAAGTACGAAATAACGTAGGCAGACGATCCTTACATGGATCAATTTAATTAGGTATTATAACTCTTTCAATAGAAATTATCCAGATTTTTAATTTGGGTACCAGTGTCGTAAAGAATGGAAGACGTCTCAATACATTATCTTCGTGTTATAAGTGTAACTGGTGAAGATACCACAGACAATAAGAAAATATCGAAGTTTTGCCAAATCCGCAGTTAGACTGATAAAGTGTAGCGCAAACTCCAAGCTGAAAGTTTCGTTTACGAATGGGATTAACGCTAAGATGAAGAAAAATACTAGTGTAGACACCCACCAGTTTCTTTTAGTTTATTGCAGTTTTTACGAGGCTACTCCACTGACCCAACCCGGGGGTAAAGGCCAGACTCAGGTGCGCTAGTATTTGAACGGTAAAGTTAGTAGGTAATCTTGGTTTCTACCCTGAAGATATTAAGACTTCCCCATACGCCCAGAGCGTTAAGGTAGTACTGAACCGGGGAAGTTTCCCCTTTTGATACCCTCTTCCAAAAGAGAAGGTAATATACTCCTAGACTCGAACTTGCGACTCTAGTACGTGTCCTACCTACTGACCATATCGTACGCGACTGCCCGCCGCAGCGGGACCGCACGATCGAGAGCCTACAAAATGATTGTCAGCATTCTGTCCCCACAGCTTCAACCGCTGTAGTAACCACTAATGCTGGGGAATTATGGCTTTAAGAGAAGAGAGAGAGAGATTCTATGAGAAGGACTGTCATTTAACCTGTCAACCTCGAGAAAAAAGCCTGTGCCAGACCTCGTCCTTCTATCAGCAATCACTATCACTATATAATATAAAGCAAATTCGCTTTCCGCGTCTGTTCGTCCCTATGTATGCTAATATCTTTAAAACTATGCTACGGATTTTCATGCGGTTTTTATAAAAGATATAGTAATTCAAGAGGAAGGTTTATATGTACAATACATGCTTAATATAGTAGAGGGTAAAGCAGGAAGGGGATCTGACGCCACGCGGGCGGAAAATAATTAGCGATACGAAGTTAGCCGCCCGTCGTCGGGTCCGCTAGTATCCATACTAATATTATAAATGCGAAAGTAACTCTGTCTGTCTGTATGTTACGCTTTCACGCCTAAACCACTGAACGGATTTAGATGAAATTTGGTATAGGGGTAGATTAGACCATGAGAAAAGACATAGGCTATGTTTGTTCGCGATAACCGACATCCACGCGGGCGGAGCCGCGGGCAAAAGCTAGTATATATATAACATTGACCATTAAAGCTTCAAACGAATTCAGACAAAACAATAAATTAATATGCTACTTAATTGATAAAGGCAATTTCTGAAAGCATTCTTTATTTAAGTGCAAGCGACATTATACCTACTATGCTACTTACTAGTAGGCAAAACTAAGCTCCTTTTTATATCATCAGGCTAATAGGGGAAGTACCAAGTAATAAAGGAATCCATTCCAGTCACTAATCAAATCTGTTGAGCTGTTCAATCATACGACAAATTATTCACTCACACATAGATTTATGAATAGAACCTTAAAACTCGTTTGGACCCTCAACCAACGTAACTAGTCATTGCACCTACTGAACAACGTATGTGGCTCTAGTGCAAGCTTTCCCTTCGGGGTGGTATATATATAGGCTTTTTCGAGACGGACCACAGCGTTCCCCTGTACCCTGGAGGACCCTGATTCCAAATTACAGACAGACATTTGAGGTAACTTACAACTTTCTAGACAGCCTCTGTGGCGTGGTGGTAGTGAATGCGACTGCGCGGGTTCGATCCCCGCTCAGTGCAAATGTTTGTATGCATGAATATGGCTATTTGCTGGGTTTTTCTATGTATAATATGTATGTATTTTCAAAACAATAGTATATAAGTATACGTATACTATTGTTTTGTATACGTATTCTAGATTCCATAACACAAGCTATAAAAAAAGCTTAGTTAAATCTAGATAGCGTTATGTAGAATGTTGTGGAATATTTGTTATTTATTGTTATTAACTGAGAAATCGCTTTAGGATAATGACGATAAAAATAAAAACAAAAATCACGATAGACTCGGTAATAATTCCGTTCGCAATGTACCAACTACCAACGTCATATTCGTATGACATGAAACGCATTTTTATAGTAAACCGATTATTTCGACACAACGTAAATGAAAGTAGGTAATATGTGATATTAACCAATTGGCACTTTTAATAACTGCGACCGTCAGCAGTTTGGTTGCACAAGATGTTGTTCAAAAATGTGGTGCTATATGAAGTTTTTGGGCTCTTTATTGTTAGAATTGTAATGACATAAGTAACTGAATCGTCAAACTATTTTAAACTACATTTCAAGGAAATACGGTACACATTCGTTTGTTGTTGTCTAGTAAGTAGATAAGAACGAATTTGGTATTTATGATTTATAGCAGTTAGGGTAAATAGCTTTATTTGGAGAATGTACAAACGAAGTGTTGAGAATATATTCCTCTCTCTCAAGCATGTTTAAAATGAACTCATGCTGTCCCGTTCAATATTAACTTTGATGTCACTTAAACTGAGGTGGTTAGAACACTTTAAATTTTTTTGACTGTATCGTAAATTGCTGTTTCTTGTAAGTAGCAGTTAAGTGTGAACTAAGTTGACAACAGACATAAATGAATAACCAATCCAAAAAAGGTACAAATATGACGCAAATAATAGCTTGATTACAATTATAGAAATTTACTGACTTAATTGTTGTACAAATATCTGAATAATCAATAAGTATTATGTCAATTTGTTTAATAATCTTCAAATACACAAACCACAATAGTGTCAATCCAAACAATTCCTGTTAGTGAGTATACGTGTAATTTTTATAACTAGAACCTACTCCTAATTAAAAAAAACAGCCTTCTCTCAAAATCCTTTATCCCGTATACAGCTACTCAAAATCCTTTAACCCGTATACAGATAAAACCAATTTTAATCTAAGCTTCAAGTAAAAAAAAGCGCATTCAACTCATATCGAAGGCTTTTTGTACACTGAAGAACACGATAACAAGAAACAATGGCGCTTTCAAACCTCCACCGTGTACTTATATAACAATTGTTCGAAACAAGTTTAAAGTTACGAGACGTTAAATGTGCACTACAAATAAGAAGCACTCAATATATTTATTATTTATTGTAAAGTGCCGGTTATGCAATAAGTAAGTACATGAACAATATTTCATTCTAGTGCTTATATGGAGAGGAGTTTATTGGTGCTGGGGCTGCAAGCGTTTATGGACTGCGACTGATTGATTCGATTGTGAATTAAGTTTTTGAATTTAGAATAGGTACTATTTTTTTTAATAGTTTTAAGGCTGTAAGGTAAACAAGTGAACATCCACAAAAAAGGCCTTAATTCAAATTTTCCGTTGCAGTTCTAATGTTTTGGTAATAACTCATTAATTAACATTAAAGTTAAATGTAACTGACAAATCTTTTATACGTTGTGTAACGGAAAGTACTCTTATCTTTAAATGCCCAAATTATATCAATTACAACGCCATAGAATTCCCTGGCCTCGAATTTCGTACCATAAAGCAATATACAATTTTGTTAATTAGTCCGCCGGAATACCGCGGACGCACAAAGCTCCAACCACTACACACAGCATCTCACAATGCGTGCACCTTGCCTTTCATCCTGGGGATATTGTCTCCATCCTTTACACGATCTCTCGGGAAACTTAGTAACACAGAATGAAGTTTAATTGTTCAACATGCAGCCTCTTAAGGCGCAGTTCACTGTACCGTCGAGCAACTTTCCGAACTATATAAGGCTATGTTTGTCGCCACGAGATAAGCTTTGTTTATTTTATTCCAACGATTAGAGTACCGAGACTTTATTCCTACAGTTTTATGGAGGCATTATTATGGTCCAATTTACATGTTTAGATTTAGGTTAAAAATCATAATTGTATCACTGGTGGGGTCAGAAAATGGTCACGTCACTTCGAATATTAAGCGATGGTACTCCTGAGTGCCGTGGGCGGCAGTCAGCACACCACTTACTCTTTCCTTTAACGAATTCCGAGTGTTTGTGTCTGGCGGGAACTGCGTGATGCTGGCGGTGACCGCGGGCGGCGGCCGGCGTCCCCACAGCGACGAGGCACAGGCACCATAACAAGACACGCGCAGCGACCATGCTGCGACATCACTCGCGATGACTTTACGCACACAACCGATCGGCACTAGCTTACATCGTGTACTGGACTGGCCCGCCCGGTTTGTGGAGCCTCGAGCCTCGCTGCGTCCGCGCACGCACAGAGTTAAGCCTCCGCAGAAAAGGCCAATGACAACACAGTTTGGGCGGGAAAAGGTCTCATTGTTTTTTCAATTTTATGGTATCACGTATTGCGCATTTATTTGGTTTATTTACGGAATTTAGTTACAAATATTTTACACGCGAAATTTATTACATTTACCTGAACAGACTTTCATGCTCTGAAAATCTGTAGTTGTATGATAAAATATATATCGAAAAAAATTCGAAGTTCATTTAAGGTTAATAATTAAATGAATTGACTAAACAACGTTACACCAAACTTCGAATGAAAATTTATAAAGGTTTTTCTAGAAACTGCGACGGTTGGAACTGGTGAAAAGTTCGACGCCATTTATTTGACGTGTCTATGCATATGTTGGTCTATGTTCTGCCCTCTCTCAAGCACAGGTAAGCCGAGAAGGACGCAGGTATGCAGCCGAGAGCGTTAAAAAAGCCACGTAACAAAAGTTTTAATAACAAGGCATTGTGCCCGCTAGTACCGATACTCTGATACCAACAAATTGTACTGGACCAAATAGTACAAGCTCTTAGATGCATCATGCACGTTTTTTGATAATTATTTTTTGGATCTGTTGGGGTTTTGTTGAGTGCGAGAGTAGATCGCGATTGAGGCGAGACTGTCGAATTGCGATACAAGTTAAACCAGAACTTCGGATAAAAGGAACCTTTTTGTCAATAGTAGGTAGTTGGTCTAGCCTGTACGAATACAGCTCGTCCGTAAATTGTTGCTTTGTCTAGTCAGTTCAAGGGTAGTTGTATAATAAGAAATACGTGAGAACTGGCTTTGAAACTAAATAACTGGGTACTTTCCTATACTGTATTATTTATTTTTGACTATATTTTCCGAACAGCTATTATTATAGATAGATAGGTACCTAAATTATTTAGCAATAACGAAGTGTGATGCCATCTATACCATTATATAACTGTAAAGTGGCCGTTTCAGTACACTATACATATTTAAAAAAAAAGGAAAAACTTAGGCTATGTTAATGATACTGAACACACAAATATTTATTTTTATTTTTGACTGTTCATCCGCGATAGACGCAAAAATTACTGAACGGATTTTGATGCAATTCTTCGGTGTGACAAGTCTTGGTGATTTTTTAAATCTTGCGAATATTTGATGACACATGATAAAGTAAAACGCAATAAGTCCCAAAGTCATGATTGATGTATGACTATATTCGTGCAAAACTTAGAATTATGCAGTTTAATAAAAGGACTGATTTGATTTGACTATCAAGTACCTAAACGTGCCACTAATAGATTCGATGCGAAATATATTTGAATACATTTATTAAATGCAACTCTTTTGGTACATTACAGTTTAAAACAGCCATCGCACAGGTTTATCTCGTTTGTCGTGGACCACAGTATTAACAAACTTGCCATAATTACCGCAGTTGCACATTTTAAAAGTGTTGATGAAGCCGCGAACAGGATTCGAACTGGGCCTCGATTCTACTAAAGCAAAACTATAGTCAAACCACAGAGATTGCAAAAAGCGGCAATACATTATAGACTTTAAAACGATGCATTTAAAGTTCAATATTAAATAACTGTTAGCAGAGTGAATAACAGAGTGTAATGAAACTTTTGTCATTTAATTTTGTACCTTACCGTATAGAAATATAGTCTAAACTTTAATGCCGCTTTTTGCGATATCTGTGCTTTGACAATAGTTCTGCTTTAGTAGAATCGAGGCCCAGTACACTTGCAAATAATTATTGTTTCCTGAATAATATAAGTGGGTCTTCTTCTTCTTCACTTTCGCGTTATTTCAATCACACCTGAATAAAAGACTCCGGAGTCTGGGGCCCGCTTTACTACCTACTACTAACTGTAGATAGTAGTAGTAAAGCGGGCCCCATACAGTCAGTGACTGAGCTGAGTAGTAGTCTGACCTGACTAGTACTCAAGTGAGTCTTAAGATAGGCGACCATTTTAAACACCATGAGACCCTTCCGTCTTCCGTCCGTCCCTTGGAAAGCACGTTAAGCCGTCGTCTGTCACGGTTGTCATAAGAATATTATTGACTGTCGTTACGGGTAGTTGGAGATATAAAAAGTCCGATAGCTACTTAACTTCAATATCATCAGACAGGTTAGAAGGTATTTGATTCAGAGAAAATAAAAAAAATTCGACCGCTCTGCAGTTAAATTGAAAAGCCTATGCCAAGAGTTGATAAAAAACTTATAAGATGAAATGATTATTAATTTTGGTCTCATAATAACGAACCTATACCTGTAATTAGATCTATATTTACATATATTATTTACACATACAAAAAAAAATTGGCAATAGAACCTCATCGCTCCTAATTTCAATTGCCAGTACGTAATTACATGATTGTATAAAGAAATTGTATCAGCCACCCGCGGAGAAGCATATCATTAGGAATTAAAATATTTAATTAAATTGCGATCCTATTTTAGTATCTACAACTGTGTACTACAGTGTAATAGGAACGTCTACATCAGCCCGAGGTTTCGATTTACATAACTATTTTGTTCATCTCATGTCGAGTACGGGCTCATTTTACAGAATTAAATAACAGCAGATAAAACATTCCACGATCACAAACGTTGGATGTATTTTTTTTACGTGCGAAAAATCCTCACGGATACCTCCCCCCCGGAGCCGGTGGAGTGGTTATGTCGGACACGAACCGACTAAAACGCACGCCGTCTATGCGTCTTTGGTTGCCGGAGCTAAGATTGCAGAAAACATATCTCTCGCACCCCCGATGACCCTATGTATGCTTATATCTTGAAAACTACGCTACAGATTTTGATGCGGTTTCTTTTAATAGATAGAGTAATTCAAGAAGAAGGTTTATATGTATAATGCATGCTTAATATAGTAGAGAGTGCAGCGGGAACGGAATCGTACGTAAAAAATTGGCGGTACGAAGTCCGCCGGGTCCGCTAGTATGTATAATAAATTGATTCAATGGGATAACATTGGTCAGACGAATCACGTATATCATTTTTTTTCGGGGTTGTTATTGGCAATCAAATATTACACGGCTATCTCTCAGTAACTACGCATTCCAAGAAAAACATTAAGGTAAAGTTAACTTTTGCATGAACTATAAATTGATTTCACAGAGGTTTCCCAATATTCTAGGGATTGTTTAGGACTGTTTAGTAAATTTCGATTAACTTCAGAAGTTTAAAAGCTTTGAAATAGGGTTCAATAAAGTTTGAAAGTATATAGAAGATAGAATACTTTAACAAAACACGTCATCGCACTTAATTTTTCACTGTGTGGGTTCTTCCCTCTCTCTAGGGTTAGATTAGGTTCATTAAAGCAAGGGTACATCAGATTTATTTTAAAAATAATGATCTAAACAAGAAGCGAAGTCCCGTCAGGTCCTTTTAGAAATTCATAATACAACCTATATGTACTAGAAATCATGCAAAGTTTATCCCCCACTAAATAAGAATCATTTTAATTTCGTTTAACTCAAAAAAATTGACATAAATATTTATGCTGCCCTTTTGACAGATCTTCAGCCTCATATCAGCTTATTTTAACTGTAAATACAGTATTTGCTCACAGCTAATTTGTATATTTAACGGTACATAGTTGTATACCGTGAAAGTGTTACAACTGTCAGCAAATCAAGCTGATAAATCTGGATATCAAATAAATTAAATCTAAAAAAAGTAGTTGGCAAGTCATTTACTTTATTACAATGTCCTTTGACACTATTCTGACCCTAATTCAAGCAAAACCAGTCCAATAGTCAAGTGAATATTCCGATATTTATAAGTTAAACCAACAGTTTTAGTATTTGCTTTGATAAATTTCGTGTGCAAAGATAGCGAGCGCGCGTTGAATTCTTTACGAAAGTCGAGATGTGACCCGTCATGAAATAGCTTGAGCGACAACGGTCCTAGGCTTTGCTGCAATGTTCGCTGTATATTAACGGTTAGACTCGCGCTTGTATTAGCTGTAGCGGTGGCTAG
This sequence comes from Eilema sororculum, assembly GCA_914829495.1. NCBI lineage: Eukaryota > Metazoa > Arthropoda > Insecta > Lepidoptera > Erebidae > Eilema > Eilema sororculum. The sequence goes on along the minus strand of OU618532.1, from coordinate 44,190,846 downwards.
CGGGCAATGTATGTCATCTTAATATGTTATAGTGTATAACGGATTTGCGGAATGAATGTTTGATTATAAGTTTGTAGCGGGTTCACTCCGCATTCCTGAAGCACAGAGTTGTCTAGAATGCTCTCACAAATCTCTCTGACATGTTGCGCGTACGCTTTCCTATATCTATGAGGGATCGAATATTGGCGCATACGACTTGGAATTAGATTTAATGTTCCTTGAAATATTGAGTCCGTTAGAGATCGCATACAGTATTGATACTAACATTCGTAATATCGTTCTGCATTTTCGCACTTTCACACATTTAGACATTCATTTGAATGTTTGGTATTTTATTAGAAGTGAAAATATTTGGGTATCGGTCTGTGTATTTAAATCTTTATTGAAGAATAAAAATTTCTGTTTGAAATTTAAAAACACATATATTTTGTGTCCTGTAAGTGCCATGAACTCTTAATCATCATCACCTTCGCGTAAATTCGCGTCTCGAGGAGACGATCAGGAGGATATCATCTCGGAGTCCGAGGTTCACATTCGGATCTTTACTTTTCCACCTCGTACAGTCTTGGGCATTCATTGTAGTGACACTTTTAGGAGGCACGTTATCATCTTCTACAACACAAGTCTTGAGTTCTGCTACTCCAAGCTTCCTAGGTGTCCTGACCTCTTGGTGTGCTTGCTTTCCCGGTTTACATCTGTTGAGAAAGAGAGGAGGGAAGAAAACTCAAAATAAAATCCTGTACCAACTCATCTGTCCAGCGTGGTAACAGTAGGCCACAATCATTGCAAAAAATGACATTAAGTTTTAGACTTTATTTCTATAATGATAAAGTCCAAAATGAAATGAAAAACGGTTCATTACACTTTTTCATTCACTCTGCAAAAAGTCATTTAATTGTGAACTCTAACGGCATCGCTTTAAAGTCTACTATTTAATGGCGTTTTTTTACAGTCACTGTGGCACTACTGTGGCTCTAGTAGAATCGACGCCCTGTAGGTTAATCGATTGATTGAATTTACAGGTCCTTACATTTCTGGAGCAATAATAAATAATTAAATAATACTCACCCTACCCCTAAGTGATTCAAAGGTTATATCCACCATGGTCTTTGGCCTTCGTAAGTCAGTTCTTTTTTTTTGCATTTCATTGCACTGTAACTGTCAGTTGCTTAACAACGTATGTAATATGCTTAAGCTCGTTTTCCAATAGTTCTTACTTCCTACTAGAACATCACCAGTTTCAGATTGCATTCACTTGGACCTTATTACAAGGGATTAAATGCTATAATTACACTTGCTGGGTTTTCGATAGGTTCCTTTCTAGGTCCGCCTACAGGTATATACGTCAGGTAATAAAAATTTGGTTCGTATTGCAATATAAAAATTATTGTTGGTTTTGTTGGTTGCCTTCACTGTATCGAAGGATGGGTGACCCTATTGTAATGATCAGTTAAAATATTGTACGGTAAGCTACGAAGGTTTTTATAGCGATGTTGTTATGATTCGTTTCAGAACTCAGGTTTTATTTTATTACGTACGTTTTTATAAATATAATGCTGTATATATATATATTTTTTTTAAATAATATTAGAACCGAAGTTACTAATATTCCCTCTAACCCCTCCAATTAAGCTCAATTGCTTGTACTAGGAGTGGGTTCACGTCGGTAGTGTAATGGCCAGGATCGAACCCAGGACTTTTCGATCGTGAGGCCGACTCCTTAACCACTAAGCTACCGACGCTAATTAACAAATAAGGTGTAGTCCGTTTATCATTTGGACCGATGGGGAGGAGAGTAGGAAATCGCCTTTTCTCGTGCGAAGGGGGACTCGCACGAAAAAAGGAGATTCTATTACTATTCAGTATTCACTTACTATAACCTAACTTATTTGACAAAGCTGTTATCACCATCCATATAGGATAGATTAAAAATATAGGCACAGATAACTTCAGAGTATCTTATACTAAAAACCCGATATACTCATGTTCAAACAAACACGACCATATTAAAAAGACATATTCCTTCGCAGACGAACTTCAAACAAAACGTTATTAAGGATTACATCGAGACGGGTCTTACCTGCGCCTGCTCACAATAGTGAAATCAAAGACTATTGTACGGACACAATGCCGTGAAGTGGTCGGTGGCTCTTGTTGGCACAGGCACTTGCAGTTACTAACCAAATAAAAAGAGGTTTTTTTTATTTAGTGGCCAATCTTTGAGATCAAAAGGCAGAGCAGTGACGCCAAGCTTATATTTTAGATAGTAGAGCGAGATGCAGCTAGAAAAAAAAAACTAAATAATTTGAAAATTGTGCACACATTTTATTACACAAATTATTATTTAAGAATTTTTTTTTTCACAGCTTCGTATAAAGCCCAACTTATATGGAACTGGCTTAATTAAGAAAAGGCCGATTTTCGATATTTTATTGAAACGACTGCCATCTTCGACTCAGTTGGGGGGTAGCTGGAGGATGATGAATTACTACTGGAGCCCGACCAAGACCCTTGGATCAAAGCCAAGCTCACCTGTGTGCCGACAACTGCGGACTATCAAGGAGCAAGAGACTATGAAGGCAGACGACCCTCGCACAAAATGTCCAAACCAAAAAAACTAGAAGTGTGGTCTAAAGTGAAGTAAAAATTCCAAGATAATAATGATGATGATCTGAACAGAAGAATACAGAAGTAGGCGGGAGAGCCTTAGTGGCAAAATATTTAGGGTCATTATCCATCTGGCACTATACTGTACCGTATTGTGACCTATACTACTGTATAGGTTACTAGTCCCCTAAGGGCCGGCGCCCAGTGCCGGCATCGGCAAGCATGAGGATTTGTATTTGTCGTGTAACAATAGATCTTATTGTTATAGAAATAAGATTGAACTTTAATTGTTAACCATACCGCTGCCGAATCGATGCCGACGGTAGTCGACGATCGTCATTGAAATTTCAATTTTATGATAATAGTGATAAGATCTATTATGCTTGGCAAAAAAAATCCTGAAGCTCGGCGATGCCGATAATGGGCGCCGGCCCTAAGTGGGATCTTAAAATATGCTGGCGGAATGTGAGTGGTATTACCTATTCCTCTGTCTACCTCTCGGAGTTATACAAATGTATAGTGTGAGTATGTTTTTACCTGAACCATAGGAAACGTATCCGCAGGTGGTCTGTTTTATTAGTTTTTAATAGTTTTAATGTTTATGAGGTATTTTAGAGGGACATCTATGAAATATTGAGCTGCTTCGTTAGTTTCTGTCGTGTCAGACTATAATTTTGTTTGTGAGCTGGAATTAATTCCCGTTTAGGGTGGCTCAGAGTCATGGATAGGCACACATCAGAGTCGCGATATTTGCAGTACTGTCTGTCTATATATTATGGATGTACAAACGCAATTTGTGCTTATATTGACACTTTATCATGATATTGGACAGTAATATTTAGTGAATATCTAACGCTCGATGTAGAAGACAATATTATCTCGCTCGAAGTAAAGGGCACCAAAATGACCTACAGCTGAAAAAGTGTACCTGTTCAGGAATATAATATGTGTATTATCTCTGTATGTAAAACAAAACAAGATCGGTAGATATGAATTATTAAGAATGATGAGGCTGACAAACAGGAAAATGTTGAGTTTTATAATGTGTAAGGAATATGAATTGACAGAATAATCAAATTGAATTTATTACACTTCATTAAGAGACTGCAATCAATAAAATTTGTAAGCGGTCGTCCGTTTTAGCGGTCGCCTCGCCGACTTCCAGTTTCTTGCTTTGAATAACCGTCGATATTTGAAAATAGATTTTCATATTTCCGCTTCATTTTATAGGCGGGATTCTAAATTCGCATTATAATTTTTATTTTTATTTCTTAAAATGAATTTATCTAAGCACTGTAAATATTTTTATTTAACAACAAATATGGAACTGTTCGAAACAGACCTAATATTGGGAGCGACCTATGTCCAGCAGTGGACTATGATTGAATTCACTTGTTACTGGCTACCTGAGAAACGTAGCTGAAAGGCTGGATGCGGAAGGTGGAGAGCCGGGTGCTATTGTGCACATGGGAAGACGCCTTTGTCTAGTAGTGGATGTGTATGTGCAATGTGTAATTTTTTATACCTCGTCAAATATAGGATGTAGAATATTTATTCAGAGATTTAATACAAGGTTCTTTTTTAAATATTAAATTAAAACTGACTTGGTAAAACTACAATATTTACAAGAATATAAAGGAAGTGGAAATTGGGAGTTCAGGCGTCGAAAAATTCCTCCCCATCGACGTCGACTGATAACGTGACCAAAAGGCTGGCGGAATAGCCCCGTTGGATGGCAGGCGATCACGCCAAGCATCGACCAGTCGCTAGAGTGACCGTGCGCTCGGACCCTACGAACCCAGCGTTACGACCCTAAACGGCTTAAATTTATAATTTTTGGATAAATTATCATATCTTCGCCGTTGAGAGTCTCCGCAGCAGCCCAAGCGCAGTACGTCGTACTTGGAAGATGGGAAGGCGCAAAGGTGTCGACGCAAGTTGCATCCCACACCAAAGGCCTACCCATCTTCCAAGGCACCAAAGACATACCATCCGGTCTATTGCCATCGTCGCGCACCAAACCAACAGGTTCAAGTGTGGCTGGGACGCCGGCGGTGACAAGAGCCCAGCGGATAATGACATGCATGACGTGACATGCTGCGCTACTGCCACGTGATGCCCGAGGCTGTCGACTGCTTCACCACAGTGACAACGATGAGTAGATGTGTTAATTGATTTAATTATTTTAATTGATAGCGAGTATACAACATTATAAGTTACAGCATAATGAATGCATGCCATACACATGCCTGCGTTTATGAATATTATAGGAACATGTTTATTGGCTGTTGGCTCAGACGTGGCGACTAACGTTGAATTCATTATATTTAAATATGATATTTACTAGTCAACACTATAATTATATTTTATAATTCCATATAATTTAGGCAAACACATTGGAATTTATTTAAAATAGTTACATTAATCCTAGTTAGGAGTCAATAAATTAAAATGCAATGTGCTGTTTAAACTTTCGCATTTTATCTTGGTCTCTAATGGTTTCGCAGTATAAAGATTAGGAATATATTGTAAGGATTTACTTTTTAATGTATAATTAAATTAACAACATTCCTAACAAGTTTTTTACATATAAATTACAGACAAAAGTGGTAAAATTCCCGAGTAGAAACCAGTATGTACGAACCGCTTAACGGCGCTAACATCTTTTAACAATTTAACATACATTAATCACAATGTGTATTAAATAAACAATTATTTTTTATTACAGTTACTTGAAGGTTGATGCGATCAGTTATAAAACCCAATAACAATTCTCGAAACTGAGCAATCCGTTGCAATGTTAAGTAAACGAGCAGATGAAGGTAACTCGCCGCCACCTAGACACATTAAAAATTATGTTTCAGATCATTAATACTAAATGTAGAAACTTAATAATTGCCGCCATTATGCATGTTGTGATAAAAAAACGCATTCTTGGTTTCCAGCCAGTATCCCACTGCGACGGGGTTGGAGCTTCGAGTATATGATGGACAGTCCGAACGCTCAACAAGCAATACTCGACTCTAGAAGTAAAGAAATAAGCTCGGATTTATTCTGTTTCGACCAGATGAACACAAAATACGATGCGGTGTTAATAATAAAGAATGTATTTGGATGTTCACGACGTAAAGGAATCAAAGGGCGAGGCATCTGCCACCCCCGACTGCTCGTAGAAATCCTATCAAAAAGTCAAGCCGCAATTTTTGAATTTATCGATACCAATCGATCATAACGTCGTGAGTTCACGATACCATCGGATTGGTTTCCTTTGATTTCTATAGTAGTGCTTTATAATTACAAACGATTGTGTTTTGTGTTTCTAAAAGAAGATGCCTATCAGTGATTTGTTATTTGTGAGGGAACCACAAATTAAGGTACTTAATTATAAATCTATCGCGTATCGCTCGGAGCGGTTCACACTCGACCGAGTGAGAAATTTTCTTGGGGTATCTCGAGGAATCTGAACAACCTTCAATGGGCGATGCAAATTTCGATAATATGCCTCGATAAACGTTGAAAAGACTTGTGTATTTTAAAATTAGTTATCTGTGGAATACACAAAGGGGAAAAGCCGAGGCTCAGTGCAAAGATCGTTCAGAATGCATTTGTACTGTAGATATGCATCGCGAAACTTGTAAGTGTATTCTGCGCAATTTTCATGGTAATCCGTCGTATTCATGGCATACAAAGCATTGCCCTCAGCATTGACTTCAGCATCTCCCGTGTGCATTTAACGTGACAATATTATAATCTGTAAAGGTTTGTTTTGATTTTGATGTTCAAGAGACTTCTATAGGTTTATTAACAACCGAACTTGTATTCCCGTTAACATCTAGCTAATCTAAGTTCCTTCTGTTAAGAGTTGGTTTATGTGTATATCGATAGCCTAATGACCAGGATTCGAAGCCAGGAGCTCTCGATCGCAAGGCCGACTTCTTAACCACTAAGCAATTTCCTTTCTTTTTTTCTGTATATATCTGTATTTAGGAGATACTTCCTTAGAAAACTACATTAAATACCTACAGTATTTTTTTAAATTCTTGTCTGTTTTGCTTAAAAAAAGTGGCGACTAGTTAATGGTTAGTTAATGGACTTTCGCGATAGCTAGATTTCTTACAGACAGTCTGTCATAATCTCTAGAAGTCGTTGTTTGTTACCTGTCTCGATGTGTGAGTACGTATGCAATACTAAAACTTTACTAGATTTTACCTGATCAGCCACAATGGCAAGCCATTGTTTTACCGTTCCTTATAGTATACTATTCATATACATATTTATATGAACATATTTGTATGTATTATAACTTTAATAATATAAACGAACAAATCGAATGCACTGAAGAAGTCAGAGCCATTCAACTGGATTGAACCAAGCTTGTATTGTGTTCCTGCTTCCCATTACGCAGAATGAAATGCACTTCATGCGAGCGTCACGTTTTGCCACTGTTCTTGCATAAATTATTTTACCAAATGTAAAACCGCGAGTCATTTCATGATAAAAGACACAACGATCGCGTGTCCCTGATAAATACACTGCTGAAATTATAATGATCCTGACAGATGCACTTTTGACGTACAATCGAACAAAGGTATAAAAGGGCCCGTTCGCACGCTCGCCACAGAACCAGCTTTTTTGTACGATTCGAAATCTAAACGCGAATCACATTGTGGGATCCTGCCTTCTTATTTCAAATTTTGGATATTTTTTTTCTTGTAGACTGCTCTGGAAGCTTAGCAATGTCTTACGCTTAATCTTCTGAGAACGATTAAATGGAAATGAACTTTTTAGTAAATCGAATACGTCGTGGACTGTTTGAGCTGAACCATTAGTTTACCGTTACATTCTCTTGAACATAGTTTCGGTAATAAAATTAACTTTAACAGTAAATAAACAAACGTGAAGTTAGTATGTGTCGCTTTGTATGTATTTTTTAAAATGGCAACAAGATGGTAAGCTACATATTTCTATTAACCGCTGCTTGCCATCAAATAATTGACCATATTTGACCTGTAGTTGTTGCTATTCTGTAATAATAATTAGGTATACAAATTCGATATTGAGTTTACAGCCAGATCTACGTATCCAAGGTAACTTCACCAGCAATCCGGCTGAGAGTCCTTCCTACGAATCATACTTCCGAAAATCAACCAAGTAAAATTTATGAAAAGGAAAGTAGACCCGGAGATCGGATAAAGAGGATACAAATGGAAGAGCTCGTATAGGGTACGAATGTATAGTAGGTATCAATAGCGCGTTTCATGAACATGCCCATAATACCCAAAGACTTACGGACGGCGAGAAAATGTTTAAAAAATATTGTAGGTACCTACCAGAATGGCATTACTACATGTATATTACCAGCGATATTAGGTACCAAGATAGGCGCTAGTCAGAATGTGTCCTGCAAAATGTAAAAAGAGCAGCTTACTAATTCTGGAAGCACACAAGAAAGTGCAATGTGTGACATAACCAGACTATATTTGCTGTCGGCTCATGGCAGCCCATAAATCTTTGATGTAAAAACGAACGCTCTACCACACCACTCGACGACCAAAATCGACGATTAAAATCAAAAATAAAACTACAACAGCGTGCTTTTGTCTTACTCGTGTCTACAACAGGCTTTATCTGTTGGACGCCGGTGCCTGTTCTTAAAAAAAATCGAGGGTATGATGGCGCGCGCAGGTAAGACAGCCATTTTGTTTCACCTTTTATTGTTATTCTTTTTCAATAATCCGCATGTTTTATGGCTTGTTAGGTAGATTGTTAGGATGCGAGCTTACTAATTAAGTAACGGGAAACACCAGTAGCAGGAAATATTCATTATCAGCTGAGATTTTAGGGATCCGTGCCTGAGGGAAGAACGAGTTCGGTTAGATTCTTTATTTTCGGATTCAATTGTTAAAGGTAATGGTAGTGATTAGGTAATAATGTAGGTACATGGCTATATTGTACCTATTTGATTAACACTCTTTGCAGATTGCAGATAGCAAACTAGACAAACACAAAAAAAGGTGCGACAGACGAGCTCGTTTAATAAACGACTAAAATAATATTATCTAAGTTAATTATTAGGTATCAAAAAGCATCCGTGTATGGCAGGAAATGTAATACTTACCCACTATAGTTTTTATACAAATTAATTTAAAAGCAATGCAAAAACACACATTTATTTTTATTATATGAGTAATTCACAATTTCCTGTGATTAGTCGCTATTTAAGAATATTGACTCATTTATATTTCGATATGTTATTGGGGCAAGTTCCTAGGCTGTATGAGCTCTCACGAATCAGGTCGCTTTACATACACTCACACATGTAGTCACGCCTCTTTCCTGTTGAGGTAGGCAGAGACAACTCGTTTTATTTCACGGGTATCGTATTAGATATTGTTATTTTCAGATTGGCAAACTGATCAGCTTTTCCATACTTAGAGTCCTACCTTCAGTAGTAGACTGAAAATACCTATGCGAATTAATTTATATAAGTGAATTTATTTATGATATCTTAACATTATTAACATATTCTTTGTAGGAATCATGTTTCCTTTTATGGCCATAAACGTTATATAAAGCTGTGTTATTATTCATTACCATTATTGAATGTATTGTAAGTAATCATCAACTTGCCGGGACGCAACTGAGCCCATTTGCGTCCCAAGTTGCCCGAATAGGTGTCTCAGTAGGTGTGCTTGCCAACTAGCAAGAGTCAGTTAGTTTGGGCTCCAGTTGGTAAGGCCAGCAGTGCAATTCTTTAATTTTCGTTCTAGGATGTAGTTCATCGATGAGGACATTCACGAGAATCAACCAATCGTAATCAGTATTAAGGTTGTGCTCTAGGAGGAAACCAATCATTATCGCTATCAAGGATGATACATGGTGAAGTCACGTTGCATACTAGAAACAACGACGAGAATCGGCCAATGCGAAGCAATATCCAGGTACGTCCATATAATGCAGAGAAGGCTGGATTTCAACAACGAAATTTTTTTCAATAAACAAAATTCTCATAGCGCAGTTTAGTTAGACTTGAACTAGGTTTCTACTTTGTATTATTAATGAAACCCAGTCTAAGAATTATGGAATCACAAAAAGTTTAATAAATAATATTTTTTTCGAAGCAGGAATCAAGTACATGCTTACTTTATTTGTTCAGTTTAAAGTTAATATATTGAGTCTTATGCGGAAATGGAAACCATAAAACCTTCCTTTCTAAAATTTGAATCTCTTTCCAAAGCAAAATATGAAGAACTGAAGCAGCAAGAAGCACAATATGTTAATACTCACCGTATTCCTCATGGCATGGCATAAGAATGACCACACCAGCGTCCGGATCCGTTTCATTAGCAGCTTGTAATAAAAAAGAAGGAATATTAATCAAAATGAATTTAAAATGCATGCCAATAAGGTAGGCTGAAGAGAACATATTTCCTATTTAAATGTACTACCTAACATCTTATTATACCTTTGGTCAGCAAGTAAATGATTTTATTTATTTATTTATCAAAAGACATTTTCTGCCGGGTTCTTGTTATCGTCGGCGTCCCAGCCACACTTGTGCGAGATGATGGCAAGAAACCGGACGGTATGTCTTTGGTGCCTTGGAAAATGGGTAGGCCTCTGGTGTCGAATGCAACTTGCGTCGACACCCTTGCGCCTTCTCATCTTCCAAATACGACGTACTACGCTTGTGCTGCTGCGGCATCTGCGGAGACCCTCAAGCGGCGAAAATATGATAATTTATTTATTTACAATTATATACTTAAGCCGTTTGGAGTCGAAACGCTAGGGCCGTGGGGTCCGAGCACACGGTCACTCTACAAAGAAATAGCAAAGCGTCTGGTTGATGCTTCGCGTGACCAAAGAGCTGGCCTCTTTTTTGCACAACGGATTGGCATTGCCATCCAGCTTGTAAATATTTTAGTTTACCTACTAATTTATTTTTCATTTAATATTTAAAAAAGAACCTCAGAATCTAGCATTTTCTGAATAGGTATTATAGATACTCTATTACAGAAATATTCATTTACACATCAAACATCAACATAACGATTTATTTTCATGATAACGTTGAGAGTGCAAAAGGAATAAAAGGTCGAACTGATAAACATACACCGTTGAATGTAAATACGCATACAATGTCATATTCCACGTCGATTGAGTACGTTACTTGAACTTGCTAATAATTCCAAAAAATATTTTTGTCTGCCTATTCGTCTTTTTTACAAATATTTTAATCAGATAAGTAGTTAAAAGTCCACAATATGCTCCTTGTGGGACACCTTATTTTTAATGTAACGACTAATAAAATGACAAAATAACTGAAGTTCATATAGTCCCTTTAGGAGGGTAAGTAATAATCAAATTGTTTTATGAGAAATAGTAGGTAGTATTAACTGATGTAAGGGTCATTCATGTACATAATATATGTGCTGGCGAACATATAACAAATGATCACTACGCTTAGAGTAATGTCGTACGTAAGCTTGATATATCTTGTTTATCCGCAGAATATGAAAAACACTACATACTAAATTAGACTGCATAAATAAGTAAGTTTTGCGTCACTAAAGTACTACACTACTACTATATTAAGAATGTTTTTCTGATCATAGCAAGTTTACCAAATATGTATGATATAAAAATGAAGATTAGGTTCTGCCTCTGTGGCGTGGCGGTAGTGAACGCGACTGCTACGCAGGAGACGAGGGTTCGATCCGCGCTCAGTGCAAATATTTGTATGCATGAATACGGCTATTTGCGGCAAGAAGTGCCAATGTGGGCGACCGTGATTGTGCACGCACTGCAAAACAACCATCTTTTAAGATGTTGTGGCCAATGATGATGGGTGTTTCTATGTATAATATGTTTGTATTCACAAAAAAAGTATACAAGTATGTTTATCCGTAGTCTAGATTTCATAACAGAAACTAGTTGAGCTATGCTTACCATAGGTCTAGATAGCGTTGTGTTATGGATTATATTTATTTATGTGATAGAGGACAATCGATGGTCATAGAAGTTCTGATATATTTACCACCAACGTTAGCTAATTGACCTCTCCACGACCTCTAACTAATATATTTCAAACGTATACAATTGGTATTATTTAATTTATGTATTGATATTGAAATATTTGCATACTTAAATCAACTACTGAAGTACAAATATTAACAATTACGATAACATTTGACAAGTTAATCTCATCTGATATGAAAGTGTTTAAATACATCCTGTAGCTATGCCATGGTTTATTATCTAACTAAAAATGGAAAGGTATTCACTCGCTAATGTCTCAAAGTACTTGACGGAGGAAATTATACACAGAGCGTTCAAAGTGAAGACGAATAGTGACGACACGATTAATAATATCGTTGTTTCTAGAGCTGCATCAGCTGGTGAAGGTTTAATGGGTGCAGTATATAGAATCAAAGTAATTGGTAATAAACACAAGGCATTTTTCATTGCTAAAGGATTTGTACAAGATTCTTTGTTACGAAAGTCGCTCAAGAGTGTGTTGTATTTCAAGAGGGAAGCTTTATTTTATTCTGAAATTTTACCATTTCTAGTTGAATTTCAGGCAGCTTTGGGAGCCAAAGAAAGTATTCAGACCATTCTCCCAATATTCTATGGATGCCATGTTGATGGAAAAGATGATTATATTTTAATGGAAGATTTATTTGAGAAGGGATTTACATCCATTTCAGAAAATCCAACGAAATCTGAAAGGGATATGACTTTAAAGGTTCTAGCACACTTCCACTCCGTATCCCTAGCTTTGCGATTAAAGAAACCTGATGTTTTTATGAAAATCACAAGCGAATTGAACGAAGCATATTATAACGATGACAATAGAGGTTGGTATGCAAACTATCTCCAGGAAGCCGTTAACATAGACAAAAATATTATCTTAGAGATTGAAGGTACTGATAGTGTTTATTACAAAAAGTTTAAGGAACTCACTCAGAAAGATATTTATGGACTCTTAATAACACTGGTGAGGACTCGAGGCGACCACCCGGTAATTAACCATGGGGATGCATGGTGTCCTAACTTTCTTTACGGAGAAAAAAACGCCGTAACTATTGACTTCCAAATGATGAGATGCGCATCACCTGCTACAGATTTGTCATACTTCATAATTATGTTAAGTGAACATTGCCACAACAAGGAAGAGTTTTTTGAAGCTGTAAAGCTTTACTATAACGCTTTGGAATACTACTTAAAAGATATGGGAATAGACGCCAACGAAGTATTTTCTCTAGAAACTTTGCAAGAAGAATTGAAGAAATACGGCAAATTTGGTCTTCTAGCTGCATTAACGTCAATCCCCTTATTAGGTAGTGAGCGATGTGATGTTCTAAAATCCTTTGAAACCACGTATTTTGGTTTAGACAAGATACCATTGGAAGAGCTTTGGCAACTATCTCCTATCATATCAGATAAATACAGATGGCAACTTGTGAACGCAGTCCGCATCGCTGTAAATGTTAATCTTATTTAATTTGCTAAATAAAATGGCGTATTTGCCCTAATCTTTACACTGACAGTAGAACGGATAAAAACGCACACTGATTTGTACAGATAGTTGATACAAAAACACCTGTATCTGTACGGATAACTCTTTAGATGAGTCGGCACTACATCGGAATGTTCGGTTTCGTGACCGCTAGACAGCCGAAAACTAATTATCGCGAGATGTTGAAGTGTTCGCCGGACGAGTCGTGTATCCAATACGCTCTATAGCTTCTTATAAAGTTTTAAACCGGACTATGAGGACTAGTCATATAGCTAGCTCTGTTCGGATCAAGTACGCGGCTCTGCCTTGATGTTTATTGTAACACTTTGTTTCCATTAGTTCTCTATAGAAACTTATTTCTGTATTCCATTTTAATTTTCTCAGTCTAAATGTAAATATTGCACTAAGTGTACTAACTCAACTCATATTTTTACCAATTTTTACATTTGTTTAGCATTATTTGTCGACCAGTAAATGTATAGCTCCAAATAGGGTTTTATTTTTGCCAAATACACGGTTCGCCATGATCTTGCCATAAAACACATCAAACGTTGGAGATTCAAATCACATCGAATTCCTAAAACAGCGCAAATACACATAAAGTTAAATAAATTCCGCCGTACGTATCGTACAGAAATTTGTAGCAAATAGTTAGCGACGCTGAATGCAAATTAGACGATTTCGTTGTACTTTATACATATTAAAACACAATGCCCGTCTTTAGGAAAATTACTTTAAGTGAAGAAGCAGGGAAGAATTCTAATAAGTGAATAAAGGTCACGTTGGCGTACATTGATGGCTTTTGTTTATAGGTAGAAAACGTGATAGTGAATTAGCACGCAATGTGATTGAATAATGCGTTTGGTTCTCGATCTTGTTTTAATCGTTTCTTAGTTCTGTAACTATAATAGACGAATAGCGATAAACTTGTCTTGTTGTGATTCATATGGGAAGGAAATCAAGTCAATGTGTGGAGTCCGAAGGCCAAATAGTTTTAGCAAATGTTCACATATATATCAGAACGTGTATTCTTATGTCTACAAGTCGCATAATTACTTCGGGTATGTAATAAAACTAGCAATATAAAGGTATAACCGTCAAGTTGATCTTAAATACGTAGGTATGTTATCATTTCTGTGCGAGTGGACATTTTATTATAACTTTACTAATGGTGATATGAAGTTAAATATTCACGAACGACAATAAGCAAACTTTAAAGGAATCAGTTACAACGTACCTACTTATGTTTATGATAATTATCGTAAAACAATACGGGTGAAATATCAAGGGTCACATGAAATATACATTCGTTTGTGTTGTTATTATTCATTTATTCAGGAGAAACCGTTTCACCGAAATACTAATCTAAAATTAGTTTTTAATTCAGTTTAGAATGGATACCAACGAGTTTCAGTTAGGATAAGGAACAGTTCTCGGGTTGGGCCTGGACTCAAGCCTCAAGGACTTCTTCAATCTGTTTGGTGAGAGTGGGAGTTTACTTATTCTCTGCCTCTATCTTCCCGTCATATCTTTGTACATCACTTCTTTGCATTATAAGCTGGAGCCCATGACTCTGACCGAGTGGTATACTACTACGGGTAGGATCCCGCGTCTACAGGAAATTGTTGTGTGCTAAATGTCATTCAAATCTATTCAGTCGTTCTGACCTAACAAACATACCTACATTCAAAATTCGGAATTCGCAATAATGGTAAGATTTAAATTAAGGTTATCATCAATATCAACATTTAGACGCCACGGTGCCCTCGGAACTCAGGGTCCGCTTTCCAGCTCTTCCTCCTCCACTTCGCACAATCATTCTAAATTAAGTCTATGTCAATGTGTATTTTAAAGTAGATACCTGCCTAGAAATAGAACTGGCATGACTGACTTTTTGTATCTACAAATTTTAATGATTCATAAATAACTTCATTAATATAAACGAACGTATGCGGTCAGTGAATTGCTAGACTAATGTAAAATCGTTAAGCAGATAATAATTTATTGGTTGCGAGTACTGGTTACCTGTGAATAAAGTTAGGTAAAAAAAAATAACACGATTAATTTCCACTTCCATTGACGTTTGTTACATGCGCATGTAGCCTAGTTTGAGCATGTAAAATCTTGCCCCTCTAGACAATTGGTAATTCGCTGGTCGGCGATTGGCAGACCAGAATGACGAATGTATGGGATTTGACGTTAATGACGTTAAACGTCAAATAGGTATTTTAGAGCAGCAGCAGGCGTGCTGTGTGAACTGTGGATAAATCGACCTATCAATCGAATAAGGATACAACTACAAAATTTCTATAAAACAGTGAATAGAAATGTGTCCCATACAAAATACGCGGCAACGTTTCAATATTTTCCTTTTAGAGAAATCATTACTACGGCAATATTGACGACAATTAACTAGAATCACTTATTTAGAATAAAAGCAAAATGTATGTTTATACTTATAAGCTTCTAGTTCTACTAAGTAGCCTTAAATCTTATCAGCAGAAATTCTTGTATAACTCAGTCCTCTCACACTAAAGATACAGGAATGTTCAACACAGAGATTACAAGGTAAAGAACACCAATTGGGCACCGATACACCATTTACATTTAACATAATTTATTCAAAAAAATATACAAATCTCAGATTGGACAAAACAATGATAATGGACCCCAAAATCTGGAAATTAATGGCAATTATTAATAACTTTACATGCCCCATTAAGAGTGACCAAATCGCGGACCCAAAGAGGGAGAAATAAAAAGACCCAACACACGGGGCTTTTAAAATTGTCAGAGGGAACTTCTAAAAAGAGATAACGTTTTTACATTGAAAAAAAGTCAAGTCCACTTTGTAAACAGGTTGTAAACGATCTTGTATATGGTGCTCAACCGAAAAATGGTAGGACATCTTAAATGTTTCACTAAAATGTCTTAAATTTGAGTTACGTGTGTTCGTCCCGATTTTGACGAGAGACATATATTTTGAACGCTTTAGTGGTGGAGATACTGAGAAATCATTTTAGTTTTAAACTTGTTTCGTTTTATTAGCCGTTTCTTTTTGGAGCCGGACCACTAACTGAGAGACGGGGCTCACATGGAATGTGTAGTTCACAAAATTACCATTAAAACTAATCCTCCTGTGTTTTTAAAACTCTCGAGTCGAAGTTGGTTAGTGAAAAAGATTTTTAACTTTCTTATTTTATTATAATACCCATTTGTCAAGAATATTATAATAATTAGATATCATAATTCCAAATGTGCCAGATAATTTATTTCTTTATATTGCAATAAAATTTCTGCCTACGTGCTGTTGTTTCATTGATACGGACACCTACACCGTTCCTAAACATGAATCATTTGTATCCTAAGCACAATACCTACATATTTACATATTTTGTATTTTCGATGTTTTTGTTAATGGCGGTAAAAAGGACCAAGAGGGAAAAGTTATACATATATTTATGAAATCTTATCCGATGACAGGGTTAAGAATAATATTTTTAAGGCTTTAATCATTTTATATTATAAATGTTACAGTATCTTGAAAAAAATATATTCAAAAACTTTGTAATCCAATTTGCTGTAGGTACCTATTATTGATTTAAAATATGATAAAGATATTTATGATTGTTCTGAATGTATTTTTAAACAGTATTAGTATTGTATTAGTATCAAATAAATACCTCTTTGAGGGAACTGATATTTTAACTCTGATACTTACTCACTTACTCACTCTTTAGTTCAAAGAGTAGCAATGTAATGTATTGTATATTTTAGTTATTGAGCTTCATCTACATAAATAAAAATGAATGTTGCTAAGCGCAAAACTTGAAAACGGCTCAACCAATTCGGCTATTTTTTTCGTATTTCACTTAAGACACACGGAAAATTAAAAAAAAGAACTGTTCCCGAAGGTCACGAGAATAGGTACCTATTCTCATACCTATTCTATACAGAATACCACGTGGGCATCAGCTAGTACGAGTATATGAATAATTTCAGCTGGTCACAAGTGGACTACGTTGAAACTCACACACCTTGTGACATTGTGTCTCGCGCCTACCTGTGACTACAGAAATAAAGTATAGCCGTACACTATACGACTCGACCGTGAAATCGGAGAATGAAAGACGGCAGTAAATCAACTGGATAGTCTCTTCATTTTTTACTGTCCCGCGTAAAGGATGGCTACAATTCTTCTACTATGAAGGATGATCCACGTTTGGTCTGTCCGTTACGATTTATAGATACGTGTCGAATTTGAACTTTGGTTGTTTAAATATTCTCTGTTCCGTTAGTATAGACAGTAAGATTCAAAAATGTAACCTATTTAGTTAAATAGGTTACATTTATGAATTTTACTGGTAAAAAAAGTAATATAGTATTAGCAGTGACTATGTAGATACTTATAAATTTATCTTTTAAATCTTTAATTAAATACTTACGTAGTAACAAATGCAATGAATTCGTAGCAGAAATAACACAAAATGTAGTTTATTATTATACAAGAAATTATAGTAGGTAACTTAGGCCCGTATTCTAGAATGATACTCAGACTGAATCGCGATTTTTCTGAGGACAATTGTATAGGCAATATGCCAAATTATCAATCTGTCTATACAATCTGTCCTCAGATAAATCGCAATTCAGGCTGAGTGTCATTCAAGAATACGGGCCTTAGACTCTGGGACCCCGAATACCTAATTCGGTGTGAAATATAGTTGTAAAAAACATCTGCATAATCCTTAACGAATTCACAGGCGAGAGTATATATTATATCAAGTATACTTGAGTGTTATATTTATCTTAAAAACCTAGAAAAAAGTAAATCTTCCTAGAAAGAAATCTTCGCAAATATTATAATTGCTTTAATTTATTATTTTTCTACGAAGCGTGAAGTAGTGACGCATGCCTGAGAAAAGTGGGACACTGATTTATAATTTGTGGTCACAATACTTAAAGCCTCAGAGTTCTTTGCGTTTATCTTGAAGCTGAGGCTGAGACAGCCTTGTTTGTTATCTCAGTTGATGGAACTAAACATTAGGGGCTTTTAGTTTATCGAGCCATGCTTAATAATGTAAGGAACGCAATTTGCTTTTATATGTTTTCGAGCTTAAAAAGATAAGTACTAATAAGGCCGATAGTTGTTGGACATTGACAGTTTGATTATATTATCAAGCAGAATAAAAAAAAAACTCATTTCAAATAAAGAACTGACTGACTTAACTGTCTTAACTGACTATTAAATAGAAATATCAATAAAATCGTGTCGAGTTTACAGGTGTTATCTTTTTACATATAGGGTGTCTCAGTAAGAGTGCACTTTTTAAAATTGGAATATTTTTTGTTTCATGCAAGTGGCAATTCTGAAATTTTACAGTTGTCACCTCAGTTTATCCCGATTATTAAAAATGGAGCGCTTTTCAAAAGAAAAACCCGTTACAATTGTAAAAACTCATTACAAAACTATCGATTTATTGCAGTAACGATTTCCAGTACACATAGTCTCACGAAATTCAAATGTCAACTGGCCACCAAGATCGTGCGATTTAACGCTGTGCAATTTTTTTCTTTGGGGTTTTGTGAAATCTCGGGTTTGTGCGAATAAACCCGAAACAATTCCTGAGTTCAAGTCGAAAATCCAACGCATTATCAGTGAGATACAGCCACATCTCTGTGCAAAAGTCATGGAAAATTTCATGAAAATGTAGGATATTTTATTCCATACTTAATCGGAACATGTCTTCTTCAAAATACAATAAAAATATCACAACTCTGTCATAAAATACTTGTGCATTTTACTACGTGCACATTTTAATTTTAAAATAAAATTTAAAATTAAAATGTGCACTCTTATTGAGACACCCTTTATATACCTAAATGGTGTTTTAGAACATAATAACTCTAATATACATACAGTCATATAATCACGCGAATTAAGACCCACATTTCACCAATAATTGTAGTCGGTCCCACGTAATAGGGGGTGAGCCTATAACCCTAATATCAAGTGTAATGTTTCAAGCATATTAAGGTTTACTCAAAATATTTTGTTTTGATATTATCTGAGCTGGTTTATAACATATCTCTGATATCGATCTAGGAACCTGATATTTTATTTGAAGTGCGACGACCGTCTTTCAACGCAAGATAGTCAAGATTTCTTTACAGATTTGAGACCTGTAACTGAGTTATGGACACATTTAAAGGTTTTATATTAGAAGTTTTATTATATTTTCACGCTTTTACATCTGTATTTTACTGTACTAATATATTCTTGAAGATGTATATTAGATTTCCATTCATTGCAACTTAATTTCATGCGCTATGTGTGTTGCTATATTTTTTTCTGGTTAAGTTTTATATTCGTTTTACATACATATATGGTCCTACCAATTTCCCATTGGGGTTTACACAGACTAGTTCAACTTGCTGTGTCCGCTATTTCGCTTCGTCTACTTTCATTATTTTACCTCTTTTTGCGATCATACGCACATGTCTCACGTATTTCCTTCTTCCTACAGTCCCGGGTCCTTTAAGCGGGGCGTGAAAAGGCATCTGATGAGGCCGTCAAGCTGAGTGCCACCACTGTTAACATGGTACATGTTTACGAAGGTGACCCTCTTTCCGAGACTTTGCCTTTAGCTTAACTTCAGGCGAGGTGAAGTCAAATTGAGATGTCCTATATAAAAAAAAATGTCGTGTATAAATATGTCCTATAGTGTTCTTCACGTTCCTTGTCTTTTTTGTTCTAATTCAAAAACAACATACTTTATATTATTCAATAACGATATTATATATTAACGGCCGTTCCCATTAACATACTAACATTTAAAGATAGATCGCAACAGTCAAATTTGACGTACCGGCTGTTTAAATTCAAAACATGGTAACTAATTTTTTTGCGGGAAAGCGCATCGTGGTATAATTTTATTTTCCGAAATTGGTGTGAAATAGGAGTTACTATGTTTTGAATTTAAACAGCCGAGCACTTTATCCGTAGATGCGATCCATCTTTAACTGTCAGTATGTTATTGGGAACGGCCGTAAATCTTATCTATAATTTGACCAAATCTCAAGTCGTAGAGTGTAGTTGTTCGACCTCATAACATTATAGATAGGTATCGTTGACTGTGGGTGTTCATTAGATATTATAAGTTAACTGATGGCCGGCCTACGTTCAGATGAGGCCAGACGTGTTATTGATTTTGTTGCAATATCACCATAATCCTAACTAATGTTATTCTTACAATCGAAAGTTAGTTTTATTTGTGGGTTACTCAATTAAGTACGCAAAAATGGCGGCGTAGATTTGGTAGACATAGACTGATGAAAAAAATGGGGAACCAGACTCCAAGATAGGGTTTATATGCAAACCAGGGTATACCGTTGATGAGGAGCTGTTTCTAGTAGTCCGAGGTCCCCATTTATGCCTCAACCCCTGAGCGTTGGTCGGCAGCATCACTTCAAGCTGAATTAATCTAAAAGCCTATCTCTCTAAATGAACTTCCTGTTACCTATGACGTCATCTAATAGGTCTGTATGTGTTTGATAGCCGCTTACCTGTAAAAAAAGAAATAAAATCGTTAGAAAATTTTGCTTTCAAACAAGCTTGGAAATTAACTGCTTACTCTAAATTGTACTCAAACAAAACATTGCAATTAGATTAAGTAAACATGTTTGTAAATAGACCAGAAAAAACTGGCTGAATTCACCGGGGTCTTCTCAGGACAGGGCCGGATTGAGAACCGGTGGTCCATTTACTAAACATTAGTCTAGTTTTTTTGCGCATTGCAAGTGCCATTTTAATGGTATGTATAAAATAAATATTTTTTACATTGACTTGTATCTTTTTTTTTGCTGACAAACCCATCACACAGAATATGGAAGCTGAACATAGAGAATAGAAGATCATATATGTGCTGGAAAATAGCTCAACAGATCTTTCTAACGATTATCGATACGCCTCATATTTGTGTATCGAGCATAGGCGTTGTATACACCCACATTCGACAACAAACCTTATTTCTTAGAAAACGTCATCGCGAATAAAAACCTTGACTTTATGTGCTGAAAGTCAGTAGTCGTAGGTGCGACTCCCACGCTTGAGTAGTCGTGTGCAGTCATCATTATATTCAGTGTTATGATTCCGTAGGCCTATAAGCAATACCTGGTATACCACAGGACACGTAATTTGTATTTGTATTTGTCCTTAGTTACCGCGGTAGCCTAGTGGTATGGGTAATGGACTGTTGAGACGAGGTCTCGGGTTCGATCCCAGGTTTACCATGGCACACACCAATGACTTTTCGATGCTTTTCGAAGTTATGTGTGTATTTATCGCAGGTTTATAAGTGCCCGGTTAATAGCAATAGGCTCGCCACCTATTACATTGGGACCTAAACATAAACTGGCGAAACGTGGGTGCTAGTACCTCTGCCAACCTTTTAGGGGAATACGGGCGTGAGTTTATGTATGTATGTATGTACGTAATTTGGACCTAATGAGCGCGGCTTGTTCTGTAATAATTCTATGATTGGTGAATTTGAGCTTGTCCACAGCCATAGCGCCCAATACTATTCTCAAAGGACAACCAAGAAAAGTGTACTGTTCATTTTAAGTCCAAGATATATGTCCCAAGCAATACGCATAGCTATCCCATTCTGTTCTTTTTTTAAATTAATTATAATGAAAAAGTATTGTAGGTTTTATTCTAGCGAATGCCACAGATGTTTGTATCGACCGATGAATTAACGTGTTCTCTAAGGCATAGAAGGGTTCTAATGAGTAAATAGTCACTGGTCACGGATCCTTAGATCAACCTGGCTAGTGTTGTTTAACCTTGCAATGTGCTAACCTACTTGGCTACCATTTAACCACACGCTCTTTCGCAAGATAAAACAGTAGGTAGGTATGTCAGGAGATCCCTTAACAGGCCAACATCATCAGAGTACCAATACCGGTTTCTAATTTTAAATTTTATCAGTATCTAATGACGAATCCATGAGAAAAACATCAAACTCTTAAATTTGCACAGATATCGTTAATTAGCATTTCATAGTAGTATAATCATTTACGTTAGTTGTAGTCGGTTTCACACAGCATTTTTATTTTCTCGTGGCCATAATAGATTTGTATGCGTAAATATTTTGTCACACTTAGTTATAATACTCTTCATATCGAATCAAAACATTATTTTAATCATGCGTAATAATCGATACGCAGATTAATCAAGAAGCTAATTGCGTGACATCAATATTTTCTCATTTTCTTCTTAATTTTATGCAGCACCGATACTAATAGTCCTGCCTATTAGTACCGGTTTGAGGCTCATTTACTAATGGGTACCTAAGTCGTCTCAGTTTACACCATAGCAGTAGCATACTGTTTAAGTATACGGACTAAAAGCCTACTATTTAAATTATCAGAACTTTTTCTCATTTTAAGACCATTAATTCGGAACGTGTGATAAAAAATTGGCTAAATTTTAAAATGTTCTAGAATGTGAATAAATATAATATTTTGTATAAAAGCCTTCTACCTAAACTAACAGAACTTTTACTCGGTTTTAAAATAGAACGAATGAACGAGAATGAGAGATTTAAAAAATAATCTGAAAGATGCTCTAGAATTGAAAAATAAAAAGAATCTTAATCTATATACTTAAAGGCTACCAACAAAACTCTTTACACAAAAAACAAATTTCGAACGTTGATCAAAGTACGCGGGCATACGTGGTACAGTCACGAGTACCAATTAATAAGATATGAATCCGTTGAGAGGCTCATTTAGGCCTTTGGGCACACGCATTAAGCAACAGAACTTGTCTGACCGGTCGTTAAAATTCCCTCAGATTCGTCCCGGGAGGCGGTTTTTACACGTTGCTTTACACTTTTGCCTCATGTTACTGTTAGTGCGGAGCTTTGCGCTTTACGCTATTAACAATGTTGTGGATTATGTTTGTTCTGAAGTTTTAAAAAAATATATAAATCGAAAAGCACCCACTGCGTTATAAATCAAAGAAAAGAGTGTACTGTTAACTCCTTATTGGAAATTAGATTAATACCTTACAAAAAACTACTAATATAAATAGAAAGTTGCTATCCTTCTGTGTTGCGAAATAAAAAGTTTTAAGGGGTTGCGTGGGTCGCTATATTGAAAACCATAGTCCAAATTCTTTAGCAGACGATCACATACATATTGAACTTTACTACATCGACATATGAATCTATTCAGATGTAAATTGTATGGTATTCACAACTAGCCCACGTTTTTTTTCAACACTACTAAGCAAAGGTAAGTGTGGGCGCTGCCTACATGAAACATTAAAAAATAACAACAACTTAGTCTAGGCGCGAATACGGCCCTGACGTAACATTCGAAATTTAAATTGTGCCACTGATACAAATGAAGCAAAATGACATTAACAACATTATGAAACATATCGTTAAATGAAAACTTAAATTAGATTTTAAAGCATAAAATGGTAATGAATAAACTACAAAATTACTTATTAGGTGATTCTTAGATTGCCGTAACTACTAATTAGAAACTTCATTGATTAATAGAAGCGTCATTATGTAGGCGGCACTTATCAAAGCCTATCTCTTGTTTTAATGTAATATCTTATTAATGTACCCAATCAATTAATATGGTAATGTACATAAATTAAAAAGTTTACACGCATGTTGAGTAATTTTATTAAGTTTTACAAGGATGCAATATCATATTGTAACTTGTTCGTAATAAAACTTCCGAAATTGGTAAATTGTCAATACTATTATCCACTTAAAAGTGTGTGCTGTTTCTTACCTTTTCCCATGACCTACTTAAATATTGAGGCACCTTTTCTAGCACCTACTTAGGTACCTACATGAAAAAGAATACAAGAAATTCTGTAAAGAAAATTTGCTTTTTCCATGTTTGTTCTTGGAGTGGAAATGTTCGATTACTTAGTTGTGATGGCATGTAAATATTTATGCATGAAAAGGTACATGTGTTTGCATTGCTCCGGGTATTTCTATGTTATAAAATATGTGTGTATTTCTAATAATATATCTGTGTTTGTTTATTGGAATTCAGAACTGATATTACAATTTAAATATGCTTAAATTGAGTTTCGATAGCGCTGTACAAAATCCTAAAAGATTTTTCAAGTATGACCCTCTTACATCTTAGTGTTATATTCCATTACATATGGCTTATGACAGTTTCATACAATTCCCCGCATATATGGCTAGTGCCAATTTCACTTTTGTAAGCCTTCATAAAAATACAAACGATAAATCAGAAGTAATTGGGCGATATTTTTAATCGCATAATCGATTCATTCGATTTCCAGTGGTGAGTATGTTATTAAAATTATTATGTAGTAAGTAACAGATAACATTATAAAAGCCTTTATGTCTAAAGGAAATATAAAAATTTAAATTTGGAATAAATTGACTAGGACTAATAGGACCGTTCTAGGTATGTACTTTTTCCATTGATTTTTGCTTGCAGTCTTCTCAACATTCACTCCATTCGCAACCATAGGTATTATATCACCTTTCACACCCATCTGATCTCTCACATCCATGGATGTAGTGCCACCCATCTCCTCTTAGATCTGCCTTTCCTCTTGTACCTAACCGTTAACTCCCAAAATTGACTCTGCTGCATAAATCAGAATAAATCATAGATCAAAATGTATATTACAACCTATGCCAGAACGTGAACTGATATTAAAAAAATAACCGAAGACCTTCGAACATACCTACGGATATTGACACAACGAGACCACAATCTGGTTATCAACCAGTATCACCTCACAATTTTATCTCGCCAAGGTCGTGTACACATTGAAACTCAAGGATACCAAACATAAGAGGAGGTCTTTGTGCGTGACAAACACCAACATTCTGGATTAATAGGAAGCTATCTGTATGAGAATCAACAAATTTATTTACTTATAAACGGCCTATTTTATCACAACACTACTTTGAAGTTTTGAATCACGAATACAATAACTGTTTTATGTAAAAAGTTCGGCGGATAATTACATAACGATTAATATTTAAATGTATATAACGAGACCTTGTTTAAGTAATAATATTTTGGAGCAGTTGTTGATCAGAAATATTAGCCTTATGTGTGGTTTGTTTATATTCTTTGTGCTGTGTGTACGGCGTAGTCATAATAGTGTATGGGAATACCCTACCATGATGTCAAGGTTACATGGTTACGAGTAAAATACTTTATGGAGTACTTTATGTAATGCCGATGCCGATAATGTAGGACACGACTCACGACATACAGTGTTTTGGTTGTAAATAATTAAAAATTAGTCACTAGATATAGATATATAGATAGTCATTTTAATTTTAATTGGACAACTTATTAACCCTCTACCTACTAGGTAATTTAAAAGGGTACAATTGATGAATTCTGTACTAGCACAGTATAGCGAATTAGTTTCACTGTGATCTTCTTCCTCTTCTTGGCCGATGGCGATTTTCTGTCCAATTAAAGGTGTCCAGTCGAAAATTCGGCGACACTAATAGCCTCCGCAATTGCCTTGTTGAGTTCCTCCATTGTGCAGGTATTAGGGCACAGCGGGCACGACAGAAGGTGGGCTATTGTTTGTAAAGGTGTTCCACAGTCACAGCCCCACCTACTGCATCCAGGTAGCCCCATTTAACCCGATTTGCCCTGCAACAACCAACCTGGGACCTCAGTCTATTAAGGTACTTCCAGGTCGTCCATTGCAGTCCATGGCTGGGTGGTAGGATTAAGGTATCTGGGTGATAGGATTGTTTTCAAATTCTCAATGTCATTTCACGCTAATGGTTGGTAATTGAAAGTTTTCATAGTATGTGCTAATCTTCAAGTGAGCTGTATTGTTGTTAGATATATTTGTACTCTCCGCTCAGTGCAAATATTTGTATGCATGAATAAGGCTATTTGCATCGGTCTGGGCCTTGTATGATATGTATGTATTTACAAAAAAAAAGTTCGCATTTTAGATTCCATAACACAAGCTAGTTAAGCTTACCATGGGTCCAGATAGCGTTGTGTAGAATGTTGTGGAATACTTATTTTATTATTTCTAAGACATCATTTGACCATTATTTTACCAAAGGATTGGTCTACGCTTGATTAGAAGGAACCTATTTACTCGAGACTTGAATCTCTTGAAGGTTCTCAAACATAGGCTCAGACAAAGAGTACTCCTAAGATGTAAGTACCTACAACTACAATACAATAAGAGTAGTCCCAAAAGGTACAATAGTAGAATACAATAATCAACGTATCTGACACGTATGACACCCACAAACATTCGTCAATCTCTAGATTGATCACTCT
The DNA here is from genome assembly GCA_914829495.1 of Eilema sororculum. NCBI lineage: Eukaryota > Metazoa > Arthropoda > Insecta > Lepidoptera > Erebidae > Eilema > Eilema sororculum. Next base: position 44,164,376 of record OU618532.1, on the reverse strand, counting down.
TTACAACGAACTAGCTTTTGTCCGTGGCTCCGTCCGCGTGGATATCAGTTACCGCGACTAAATATAACATACATACATACATAAAATCACGCCTGTTTCCGATAGGGGTAGGCAGAGATCACGGATCCTGACATACTACTCTCGCTTCATTCACTCTCGTTACATTCCTCATGCATGTATTCTATTATTTCAAATATAACCTATGTGTTAATTCAGGGTGTCAGCTAACTATACCAAATTTTATTAAAATCGCTACAGCCGTTTAGACGTGAAAGAGTAACAAACATCCATACTTAGGTACAGACTTTCGCGTTTGTAATTAGTATGGTTGCCACTCGTCTAGGGCAGTACTACAAAATTTGTAATTCGAATGCAGTGAGTTCCTTTTTCAAAACTCTCTATGGCAGGTACCAAAGATCGTATACCACACCACACAGTCTTAACTCTTGAGTATCCACGCTACATTCAATACCTTTTTTTCTTGATCGCTCATTTGTTATAAACATTTCGTAACATGGCACGCGCCGGCCCACATGACACTTTCTATACAAAATTTGTAATCCGGACCCCCCTGACCCTGCCCGACAGGGAATATACTTTTAAGAAGTGCAAGGGATAAGAAGAACGCGATTAAAGGTTTAAAAGGGTTAAGTGAGGTGGATCCAGTCGCATAAATGTAGAATTAATGTAGAGAAATGCGGTGTTTGGGCACTGAAGTGTTTACCGGTTAATACGGCCTTTGAAAAACTTGAGGAGTGCAACTAGCAATAATAGGCAGTCTATGAAAAAAAAAAATTGCCATGGGATATTTGTATATCTTTGCATTAGCATTCGTAAATTACTGACAATTAGGCTGGCTACTTGACATTTATGTAACAATTCGTAAATTAAAAAAGAATCTTTAGGCAGGTTTACAAATTTTGAATCTTTTTATATTTGGAACGTTAACTGTGGAGTGAATAAAAAAATACAGTTAGGAATTATAAGAGTTCTATTTTCAAAATTCTTCTGAGTTGAAAATGTGGCTGATAGTTTTAAGAATGCAAATGCAACTCGCGCCCTCTACCGCTTTTGACTTATCACATGACCTGACGCCTACGCAGGTCGAAAGTGTGCCCGCAACGTTCAACTCAAAACTTATACTTAGTTATACGCCGTTCTCGCTTCATTGTGTACCTCCCATACAGAGCAATACATTTGGCCCGTTGACACATCAATACTACCGGTTTTTATTTCATTCGAGCTTTAAGATGTTTTACATCTAATTTCAGTATATTTTTGTTCTTATGCTTGACGAATAGAGGCCTTCATTGCCAAAGAACAGTCTCCTATATACGTTACAAAAGTTTTGAAATTCGAATAGTTCTCAGAACAGGAAGCGACGACGGAGCCAGTTCAACTCTAAGTACTAGTTCACATTAGTAGACCAAATGACTAGATTGTGGTCTGGAGTAAAAAAAATGGTCCGTACAATCTTCAAATTTGTATTGCTACAAAGTACTTTAGAGGAAAACTTTCCTAAAGCATCCATAATTTTTTATGAAATTCTGAACTGCATTTACAGATTTTGGAATAAAATTACAGTCAGCAAAAATTTATGACTATTTCAGGTAAATGACAGAAATTGCTTGAAACTTATAAATATATTTATGCGAAAGTTTGAATTAAAATGGTGGATGTTTATTACACCAAAATGGATGTAGTTTGGAATAGCACATAGACTGGTTTGCATTGTAAGTAATTCAGTTAAAATAAAAGATAAAATTGAATACAAATATCTAATATCTGAAAATCTAAAAAAAAATACAAAAAAAATGAATAAAGAATAAATTAGATTTCAAAAATAGAATAGGCCATTTGCATAGGTCGTCGGTTCTTTACAATACTGCGTAATATCTTAGCTTGTTCTGAAAAAGTATGACTTGCAAAATAAAATATTGCTTATCTAAACTGAAACTATAACTTTTCATTAGTTTAAATTCCCAAAATAAGTCTTTTTTATGAACTTTTATTATTAACTATATACCTATGTGTAAACGCAACGTAGACCGAGATAAATCTGATATTCTCTTGCACTCCATACATTTGTACTACGCGCTACCGAAGCGTGACGTCACAATTTCGCACGATATTGTATGGAGCGTTTTCAAGCGGCGCGACAAAATGTATTTTTCAAAATCAAATATCTTGAAAACTATTTGTCGTACGAAAATTTTACTTTTAGAGTTCATTATTTATTATAAGAAAGCAGTAATTTTTTTTTGTTTTATAGAAGAAAAAAAGAGGTAAATAGCCTATTAAAGATCTCTATACAGGGTCTGATGTTTATAAAGTTATTGGCCACCTTTTTGAGTGAGTTATGCAAGAAAAAAAAACTTTACTGAACTGGCATTTGCTAGATAATAGTTATGTGTTATACAAGAGTGCAAAGTTGCTTTTTAACCGCGTGTTCAATTTTGATGACCGAGCAAGCGAAGGATTCTAAAATTGAATCACGAGCGCAGCGAGTGATTCAAAATTAGAATCCTGAGCGTTAGCGAGGGAATCAAAAGAGCACGAGGTGAAAAATCTTTGCACTCGAGTGCAACACGTAACTTTTCATTCCACCTCAGCGAGGAAATGACTAAATGCAAAAAAAAAAACGTTTACAATCACAAGATAGGTACACTTTTATTTCAGTTTAGGTATTAATTACTACATTATGACAGGTAAGTATTACAGACTAATCTTTAAATTATAACAAAATAATACTTCTCGCGTGATTGTTGAGGGAGAAAGCTCATTTGCGCATTATTAACAGTTTCAGTCAATTCTGTTGGCGTCAAACAAACTTCCTCGTCGCTAGAATCACTCATTTTAGTTTTTACACTTGTTTTCAAGTTTCTTGTTTTTAATATAAGGTTTAACAATGACGTGAAAAAATGCCGCGTAAAGAACCGCGTACAAAGCAAATTGAAAAAAGAACACCAAGAAGGTTCCGAGTCTGAGTTTTTAACAAATTAAAAAAAAGTTGTATGATATATTCGGCACCATAGAGGTAGCAGTAAATAGGTTTAATGTTTTTTTTAATTCACAAACTTAGTGCACACGACGTTCTAAATTCAATTTACTTTATCCTCTAGAGAATAAAAACGGCTTTTCCACTCAGATATTGAAGATTAAAAATACTCTTTCCGAGATGGTGGGATGAAAAAAAGCTTTATGCCAGAAATGGTACACATACAACAAGAAATGGTACATGTACAGAAACCGAAAGCCCAGAAGCTTCAAGAGCGTCGCTAATTCGAACTATTTGAATAATCACTTCCTTCCAAAATTAACAACATCCTCTCACCATTTCTCCAAAACAGGTGGCCAGATCGAAGTCACCATCACACCGTAGAACAAGCGTCCCGCCCACTACAGCCCCAGGGCTTCCGATATATTACAACACCTGTTTTAAATTGTATAATTCTCATTAATGTCTCGTTTGGCAATCTATAGACCGGATGTATCTTTGTAGCCAGCCTATAGAAGCCTTTGACATAGTTGCATTATCAAACATCGCCCCCGCTTAGCCAAAAAGCCTTTAAATATTGAATAAATACACCTACAGTCAGCCGTTGCAATGTCATGTCATGTAATCCGACCGTGTGTGAATGTCACGCGGCACGACCGGTTTGTACTAGGCTCGTGCCTTTTGTACATAGTCGCTTGATGATGCAGTTGCCCAATACCTACCATGTAGGCTGATGGTGTCGCTGGGAGATCATCGCATCTAGTTCTCTTCTCGTAACTACATTTGAATTGAGACTTTATTCAAATGGTAGGAGAGTTCAATTTTATAAAATGTGCATAGATGTACCGTTTTGAAAATGGAATTACATCGTCAGTCGCGCTATGGTGTCGCAATAGACGCGTGCCTTGCTGCTTAAAACTTACTATTCACTGTTGTTACTGAATTTTATGCTTAATTGTATATAAGATAAGACTTCATTTCAATTGATTTTGCACAGTTGGTTTAAAGTCTATGTAAGTGGGGAGCATAAGGCAAATAGATTGTCACGTGGGAAGAACGCTGACGTCATAACAAGAAACCAATACTTATAACTGTCTTACTGTACTGGTGATACAGGTAATTAGTAAGTAAGCAAAGAAACGAAATTAACTCAGTTTATCTCGCCTTTTACGGTAGCGATTGCCGTCGGACCCTGCAATCCCAAGATGAAATCCTTTGCTAAAGCCTGGTTTGTAAAACACTAGGTGTTTCAACTTGGGCTTCATATACCCCTGGTAAGAACCAACTCCGTACGAATGTTACTATTCCTAGAACTTTTACCACCTGTACAAATAAATCATCATCCGCCTAGCGATTTTGCGACTGCGTACAAAGTTTACGCTTAGGAACCGATGCCGCTTTTTAACCGACTTCGAAAAAGGAGGAGGTTCTCAATTCGTCTGTATACATAATATTTTTTTTTTTTTATGTATGTTCACCGATATCTCCGCCAATTATAGACGGATTTCAAATTTTATTTTTTTGTTGGATAGGGTTCACTTCTGAGGTGTTCCCATTTTCACCAGGTCAGGATCTGATGATGGGATCCAGGAGAAATCGAGGGCAACTATCGAAAATTGTATGGTCGTATGGAACTTTTGTTACGTAATCATGTCTTACTCAGGTATATGCTTCAGGCTGTCAACATCTGATGCTGCTGTGCTGATGATGAAGCTACTGAACTCCTTAACGGTTAGGAGTTGGGAGACAGTACTGCCATTGGTGGATGATAAATATTTAGTAGTATGTAGGGCTAACGTGTTGCTGGTGAGTTATGCTTGAATCAACTTCTGATGCTGCTGTGTTGATAGTGAAGCTACAGAACTCCTTAACGTTTGCGTATGGTGCTTTTGTTACGTAATAATGTCTTACTCAGGTATATGCTTCAGGGTGTCAACATCTGATGCTGCTGTGCTGATGATGAAGCTACTGAACTCCTTAACGATTAGGAGTTGGGAGACAGTACTGCCATTGGTAGATGATAAATATTTAGTATACTACTAAATAGGGCTAACGTGTTGCTTGTGAGATATGCTTGAATCAACTTCTGATGCTGCTGTGTTGATAGTGAATCTATAGAACTCCTTAACGGTTAGGAGTTAGGGCACAGTACCGCAATTGATCGATAGAAACTAGGTAGTAGTATGTAGGGCTAACGCGATACTCGTAAGGGTTGGTGCTACTCCTGAGATAATCACGAAATTTCAGAGTGAAACCGAAACAATTCCTCAATTAATAATAATAATAAGTATGTTTATAAAAGGGTATGTCTACTCCTGAGGTGGTCTTTTTTATCGTGCGGAAATTCCCTCGGATTCCCCCGCCGGAGCCGGAAGGGAACGGTTTATGTCGGACTCGAACCGACTAAAACCGTACGCCGACTGAGGGTCGTACTGCTAAGCCGGAGGTGAGGTTGTCTTCGACATATATCCCTTGCACCCCGGCTGGCCCAGGGCCATCCCTTACGGTCTGGCACTCCTCGGCAGGGGGCTCGCCCCCGGAATGGGGTGGCGTGCCTACACGCGCTGCTGCCGTGGCCTGCTTCTGCTGGCGTGACAGGTGGCTCCACTTGTCTTGTCCACTTAAAGCAACATACCAATTACCGCTTTATTTAATGTGGTGCCCTGAAGCTTATGAACCGTTACAGCCCAGCTCAAGATTAACGGATTCTTCTTTCCACATCCCCATAGCCTTTTGTTGCAATTGCAACTAAGCTGTCACTACCTTTCAATCTAGTGCCAATAGTATCATCGTCGAATTTAATAAAAACTGCATCAGGTAACTCGTCGGATTCTGACCGATCGCGAGGCGGTAACGTTCACATAATCCGCATTGCGCCGTTAACAAGACCCTCAGTAAAATAGTTGAGCTATTATCTTAGAGTTGTTGTCATTCACCAATTTAATCGTAATTAAAATTCTAACTGCAGCCCCATCTGCGAACTCACCAACCTGTTCAACTCGCCGTCTTTCATATAAAAGTTCCAGTTCCCTTAACTTATTGGGAGTATAATGCCCCCAAAAGACGAAAACTGTGGTTAATGGCATGCTGGACTGGATTAAAATTGGATTACGAACGCAAACCTTGGACCACTAAAAAGGGAAAAATAAATGATTTTAAAAAAATTGAACCGACTTCAAAACCAAATAGGAAAAAAATGTTTAAAATAACAGAATTTAGAGAGAGAATTTAGAGATTTTCGATCTGTTAGAAGTCGGTGCCAAGTTTGTTTGCTGGTGCTTTGCTGTACTTGAATTACCTGCCATGATGCATTTAAATGAAATATCGATCATTTCAATACAAAAGTCGGTATCAAGTCAAACAGGTAAAATAATATAGCTAAGTATGATAGGCCACCCCTACCTCAACAAGTCATTATACCTACATTAATGGCATTATAGCAGGTCAGGCACAGCAAACAAAGTTGGCACCGACTTCTAACAGATCGAAAATCTCTAAATTCTCTCTCTAAATTCTGTTATTTTAAACATTTTTTTCCTATTTGGTTTTGAAGTCGGTTCAATTTTTTTAAAATCATTTATTATTCTTGTTAACTGTTACTAGAGACGGGAGGAACTGCCTTCTGACTAGAAAAGGCGGTGCCCGAGTTTTGTCCGTTATTTAACTGAAGCATTTAAAGGCAGGTGAAATTAACTAGGGCTTTAAACGTAGTATATAAACCTTTTATCTTCATAAATAAATATGAAGTAATTATTGACAGAAGATTTCTCTACTCGACATTCTTCAGAACGAACAGCACATAAGGATAAAATAAATAAAAATTGTGTTGTTGTCGATTCAATATTCATATCGATAGTTCCAAGAAAGTGTCTATATACGTTTGTCCTTGTTTAACATAGCACACGAGCAAAGGACAACACATGTTTTGGAATCATAACTCGGGCTTTACATCACCTTTGATTGAGAGGACGGTTGAGTCAAATGTAAGAACTCAGTTTACTTAAAAGAATTTGCCATGGTGAAATCCAGTTAAAAAGTGCGGCTCTTTTATTATCTTATGATACGAGCTGGCTAGTGGCGGGATATTCCATTCCTCTTACAATCCCGGGTTCTTCAAGCGGGGCGTGAAAAGGCATCTATCAAGGCCGTCAAGTTAGGGACCACCATTTTAGGTCCAATGGCACCGGGAATGGTGGTCTGTATCTTCTGGACTGCACTTCAGCTTTGTTGCCATCTAGCGGGGTGCAGTCAATCGACGGACCATTTATATTTAAAAAAAAGAACTTGAACTTATACTTACTTATGTTTAGATTCCATGTATTTCTCTTTATTTAATTTACCATGTCTTGATTGATCTTTGTGTTGGATTTTTTTTTGGAAATCTTTGAATGCAATTTTGTTACTTTTTTAAAAATAAATGAATGTTTCCTTTGAGTAAAATTTGCTATCTCCAGTATTTAGAGTAAGAACCTATTTTACCTCCAGGTAAGGTAGACATCTTCCACCAGTGTAATATTATAGCTGTATCATTTTATTATGTAGCTAATAACTAAATATTATTAGCTAATTGATTTTAGTATAAATTAGTACAGATGGAACGAATGCAATATTAGCAAGAACCATATTAGTAATAACCATACTTTTGCATGTTTGTGCAAAATACTAATAAATGCTCTAAAACGTTTTATTGCGTAAATTGCAAATGTTTTGAATTTAGAATAAATTGTTGATATGTATTTTACTTAGAATCTTATGTACGCATTTTTCTATAGTGTAATGAACTAAGGAGTATATACAGTTGGCTACAGAGATTGCGAAACTAAATACTCGACTCAGAGCAAATATTTGCGAACTAACAATATCACAAAAACACGTGTAGGTAAAGTGCATTATACATAGGAACGAGAAAAAACCTACAGCGCTTACATAACATTAGTGTACAAGACTAGTCGTGAAGGCAATCCACTTGATTTTTTGTCTCTCTTGCACAACCTTCAGAGCTGTATCGCCGTTCCTTTCGCCGCTAGTGCAACCTCCGCCGGGAACTTTTCTCAGAACTCAATGTTCCCTAGATAGATGCCTATCGGCGTTGTAGTAAGTTTTCTGTGCAAATGCGCTTTTATAACTACATACAGTTTATAACACTGTTTCATAACGTGCTATAAAACTTTTATGGAACACTATAAAAGCTTTGTTTAAGATTTATTACATATTTCACAAAGAAAGATCTAGATTTATTAGAATTTCACCTGACTGACCGGAGCACATTTGATTGACGGAACGACTGCAATGTCTTATTTTGTACTAGTTGTTATCTTCGCAATCTATGGGAACCTATTCCACGTATAAAAAGTATCCATACTTAATATTATAAATGTGAAAGTAACTCTGTCTGTATGTTACGCTTGCACGCCTAAACCACTGAATCGACTTTGATAAAATTTGGTATAGGGGTGAATTAGACCTTGAGAAAGGACTTAGGCTATGCTGTCACGATAACTAATATCCACGCGGGCGAAGCCGCGGGCAAAAACTAGTAATAAATAAATATTCCACAACATTCTACACAACGCTATCTAGACCCATGGTAAGCTTAACTAGCTTGTGTTGTGGAAACTAGAATGCGGATAAACATACTTAAATACTTTTTTTATTGTAGATACATACATATTATACATAGAAACACCCAGACCAATGCAAATAGCCATATTCATGCCTACAAATATTTGCACTGAGCGGGGATCGAACCCGCGCCTCCTGCGTGCTAAAGGCCTGTCCTTTAGCAAGTTTTAACCTCGGTTAATTCACCCTTTGGATGAGATGATACTTTCATTTTTCTTTTCTCCGTCACTACGCGGATAATGTTAGGTACTATAACGAAAAGGCAATTAGGTACTAGGTATCTATACTAATCTACACTAATATTATAAAGAGGAAAGATTTGTACCTATTTTTGTATGTTTGTATGTTTGTAATGAATAGGCTCAAAAAGTACTGGGCCGATTTAAAAAATTCTTTCACCAATAGAATGCTACATTCTTCCAATTTGACATAGGCTACATTTCATTTTGAAAAAAAATAGGGATCCTTGGTAAAATTTGAACAATGTAACCGAAGGTGTAGAAAAATGAGTCTTAAAATGTCTTTCGTCGAATGCGCTGCCGAAACTATTAGCGATAGAACAAAATAATGTACAACAATATTGAAGAGCATCATAATGTCTACAAAAAACTCCGCGGTAGCATATGTCCAACTATTGTAGTTATGTCACTACAACAACTTTTTTAATTTTAAACATTAATGAAAATGCTAACCAAATTCAAACCATGCTATTTATGTGTTTATATTAATCCTTATCCAAATAAATTATTTTATGGTCAAGACCATTTAACTACCTATAAAATAGTTTTTAAATTATTTAAATTGGACTTTCCATTCAAAAGATATTACGAATTAAAAAATTCAAACAGTAAACAAAACCGCCATAGCGCCGTGGCCGTTGTTTGCGATGCAGTCTGAAAAGCGCGCCGGGCATCGCGGCGGGCGGGGTGGAGGGGGCACTGAAATACAGGAGTGGGGCGTGCACTTCTGTAAGATAATAATTTTTTAATAAATAAAAATATTTGTGAAAAAAAGTGTTTTATATCCAAATTTCCAAAAATAAATAATTGTCTACCCCGTGCGAAGCCGGGACGGGCTGCTAGTAATATGTATAAATGCGAAAGTAACTCTGTCTGTCTGTTTGTCTGTCTGTCTTTATGTTACGCTTTCACGCCTAAACCATTTAACCGATCTTGACGAAATTTGGTATAAGGGTAGATTAGACCATGAAGACCTTGAGTAAGGACATAGGCTATGTTTGGTCGCGATAACCGACATCCAAGCGGGCGGAGCCGCGGGCATAAGCTAGTATACTTATAACTTTCCCGCCCAAGTCGGGCTGTAAGAAGCATAGCTATATCAAATGTTTTCTAAACCATTGCATTATATGGTCTATATTACAAAGGTAAACACCGTGTAATGACCCAAAATGTTATTTAAACGGTGCTGGTACCAAATAGTGATAACGGCGAAGATTAAGTGTCATTGACTCTAATAGTTAAGTGGGTAAACTGATAACGTGTTAAAATCTTAAAACACATAATCTGGTAAGGGGCAGTTTGTTTACATTCGCGTAAACTCGAGATAGTGCAGCTTATCTAGAGCTACTCGAGTGTACAATTGTAGACTCGCCATTTTACTTGCGTAGTTGATAACTTAAGTATTAGTTAAGTTGTTTTTTATCCGTTTTAACGTAATAGTAGTAGTAAGTAGTAGTAGGTAGTAGCCGAGTCTCACGATAGACATTTAGACGTTATAATTTTTTTTAATCTTGGATATTATCACTGCAAATATTAGCAGATTATTTAAGAAGTTGTAAATTAGGACAATCCTTTCCAATTCCAACGATATCAAATGGGATCTTTAGATTTTCGATGAGCGTCTGGTAAAGGTTGTAATAACAAATAATTAATTATTCCATAAAAAAACATCCGAATTGAGAACCTCCTCCTTTTTTAGACGTCGGTCGGTTAAAAATGTATGCTTCAATAATCAATAAAGCGTATCTACTACGAGTACAACAGTGTATGCGCCACTTAATAACAAAAATAACCATAATTAAATAGCTTTAATAGTAAGGAAGTAGTCGTATTCCAATTCTTGGTTCCATCATCAAATCATTTCGATGGCGCAGACGTCGATGTCATATTCTTAGATACCTACAATTTCGGACCGATACGATAGTAAAAAAAAAGTTAGGTAGGTAGTTAGGTTTTTGTTTACTAAGTACCTATAAATAAATTAATATTCCACAACATTCTACACAACGCTATCTACAGCCATGGTAAGCTTAACTAGCATGTGTTATAGAATCTAGAATGCGGATAAAACATACTTAGATACATTTTCTTTGTAAATACATACATATTATACATAGAAACACCCAGACTAATGCAAATAGCCATATTCATGCATACAAATATTTGCACTGAGCGAGGATCGAACCCGCGCCTCTTACGTGGCAGTCCCGTTCACTACCGTCACGCCACTAATGTTCCAAGCGGTTACTTAGTTGTCAATTATGTATTCTCTTCAAGTAGGTAACTAAGTTTTAGGCAGAGGGTCGGGTGCTTTCGCGCACAATCTAAAAACTTATATCTAGCAGTGGACTACAGTAGGCTAATAGATTGATTGATAAAAATTTGAATAGTTCACGTATGACCTAAAAAAACGCAAAAACCGCGCCTTGTCGTGGAGTTGCGGACAACAGACCGTGATACCACACCATACCATACGTATGACCTACGCAATAAACACAATAATGTATCATAATAAGCCAGTATGTATCGAAACTTTCCATTCTAAATATAAACACCCCAGAATAATAACCAATAAACAGGTTTGCTGACTTTCATAATAATTTTCGCGTAGGAACACCATATTGTGTTAACACCATCACCCTACATGGTCAAACAGGCCGGTGAATTTGCAACACAAATTTTTGCGTGAGCCAAATTACCGACTTTTTAAGATTTGGAATGAAAAACGTGATTCGCTCAGGGCTACAGCATTATACATTATAATAATGTATCTGTATCTAATGAAATTTTACCCCTAGGTATCGAATTAAAAAAAAAAACAAATTTCAAATTCTTGCAATTCTGAGCATCCATCGCATCGCTCGCATATTTTATAAGTTTTGCATATTCCTAGAATTTGATATATTTAAAATTCAAATTTGGCGCTGTATTAGTATTTCATTGTGCTGTTAGCGCTACTAACTTAAAATTTAAAGAGGATGTTTTTGTCTTATAGAATTGTAAAAAAATCATGTCGTTGAATACGTTTACTTAAAGACAAAAAATATATGTTATGGAGTCTTTATGATAATTCAATTAATATTGCACAAAGTGTCCAACAGGATATTGTGTTCAACAAAATTTAAGTTAATACGTAATTTGTACGACACTACCACAAAAACTGACTATACTTTTTTAAATATAATTAGCATTAAAAGTTATTTTTATTTGCAGTTAAAAGTGTATTGGGTCCTTAATGTGATTCAGAGAGAGCTACAAAACAGTTTTTTTGGAAATGCATATAATGAATTCAAATTTGATTATTTGATTGAACGCTTGTGATCTCGGATATCCCAAAAAACATTGCTTTTTGTTATCTAATATATAAAATTCTCGTGTCACAGTTTTCGTTGCCATACTCCTCCGAAACGGCTTGACCGATTTTGATGAAATTTTTTGTGCTTATCCGGTATCTATGAGAATCGGCCAACTTCTATTTTTCATCCCCCTAAATGGTGCAGCGGGAACGGGATCTGACGCCACGAGGGTAGGAAAAAATTGGCGGTACGAAGTTCGCCGGGACAGCTAGTTTATTATATGATTAAGGACTGGTTCAACCAAACGCGAGTAAAGTTTATTCCTAGATTAAATATACACAATTTGGCTGTTTATTCTAGGAATAAACTTTACTCGCGTCTGGACTGTACAGTCAGCGCAGCGTTAGAACGATCTTGACTACAAAGTCTCAATACGATCTTCATACCAATTAAACTGTTTTACTGATTTCAATTGTAGCATGTAGCAATAGTCCGAACTAAGGGTGTGTACCAAATATCAGAACAACAGGAAGGGGGGAAGCTTTGTTCGTCAAAATCGAACTTATTTTTTTTTATTTTTTTTAAAGGAATATTAGAACCGAAGTTACTAATATTCCCTCTAACCCCTCCAACTAAGCTAAATTGCTTTTGCTAGGAGTGGGTTCACGTCGGTAGTGTAATGGCCAGGATTCGAACCCGGGACCTCTCGATCGTAAGGCCGACTCCTTAACCATTAAGCTACCGACGCTTTTAAAATTTTACAATTGAACTGATGCTGACTATCCCTTTCAGGTTTAGTGCGCGAGTAAGAAGACTAACAATGTATGAATATGGGTTTATCTCCTACTGCCTACCTCTTCACGTAAGTAAGTCAGACAGCTAATTACAGTAACTACTTATAATTTAATACATATTGAATTATTTAACGACAGACTAGTGGTAATAGTTATGAGCTTGACACTGGAAGATGGGCAATGAAAGTCCTCCATAACGGAACAGGGTTGGTAGCGTCAAGGATTAGAACTAGATTCACTGTTATAACCACTAGATATTTTATTTCAATAGTTTTAGACTTAACGAGCTCACAAAATATATTGCTCGATCAGGACTTTAATACCCCTAACACGAACAACTTTTGTAATAGTATAGTAAGCGTATTGAGTTGAGAGAATGCAGCATTGCGATTGGTCGCTTGCCTGTTGTGAACCAGTGTGTGGGTGAAGCCAGCCAATCGTAATGCTCCGTTCTCTCAAAACGCTTACTTACCTACTATACGATTACGAAAGTTGTTCGCGCTAAGGGTACTGGAGTTCTAAATACAATTTCATAGTTTCATATTAACTTTTTTTCACAGAGGAGGAAAGTGTATTTAACTTATTACGACCACCCTTGATCGGACCTATCCGAGGACTTCACCTTGCAAATCGGGGACCGCAAGTAAAAATACGTGGCTTGGGTTTTTCGGTTATATTAAGAGCGAAAACCGTCTGACTTCACACAAACTTATTTCGATAATGTTTTTCGGCTTATCGAAATAGGGAGCGAACCAATCATTGTACGGTTAGGAATGTTTTCATAGGTTGCAGTCATGTTTATTGTTGGATGTAGAATAGTTACCTTCTTGGGCATCCACTAGAAGACATGGCCAGTTCTTTTATGCTACTCTCCATCGAGAACCTCTTTAGAATATTGGTTTAGATTTCGAATTTTGTGTTCTAGAAAACCTGCCGTCTAAAATCTCAACTCTTGTAGGTCCCTCTAACGGGAGGCTTAGGTATAGTCCAGAGTTGGGGGTTCAGACAAGACACTCATATATACGCCAATTTAAGATAATTGAAGAGTAGGGGAGCTGATCTTAGCCTTCAAAATACTAGTATTTAATGCAAACTGTTATAATCGTAATGAGGTAGCAATACTATTAATTGTCAGAATAATTCAACTAAATATCACTCGATGCTGATAACAGTGATAGCACTTAAATATCACAAGAACCTGTTATAATATCTGTAGGTACTATTAATATCATATTAGTGAACGCACTGAGGAATGCGTTGCATAACAGAACTAGCACAAGGAAATAATGATTGCAATTGCTGTGCCTATAATCTTGTAGTGACCAGGTTTGTTGGTGAATTGAACCTTAACTGTAACTACTTAAAGAGTATTTTCTAGCATTGGTTGTTATGATGTTTTAGAATTTTTTATTGTTTTAGTATTTAAAAACTTGTTACATTATATATGACGAGGTTGGAGGATCATGGGCCTATGGACTCTCGAATGGCCCACTCGAAGGAACCTTAAGGGTACCCTTTGTTCCCACTATACCAGATTCCCAAAATACCAGATTCTCTTAATACTAGAAGTACAGTCGCCATCAGATATATTGTAGCAGACAAGGTTACCAAATACTTATCTATGTACCTACAGAGGTAGACTGAAATTTCCCAGATGAGGCAGGGCCATTCCTAATAGTAATACACAATACAACTCCTTACTGATAAGCGGTTCTAGCTACAAAATTATCTTCTATCCTCTCATCAAAGGTTGGTAAAGAAGAAAATATGAAAAAGGTAGAAAAAGTGTGCTAAAATGTTTGTTATCCAGTGCTTCACTTTTTTTATAAAGAATATTAGAACCGAAGTTCCTAATATTCCCTCTAACCCCTCCAGCTAAGCTAAATTGCTTGTGCTAGGAGTGGGTTCACGTCGGTAGTGTAATGGCTAGGATTCGAACCCGGGATTTCTCGATCGTAAGGCCGACTCCTTAACCACTAAGCTACACAAATACACACATAACAATATTAAAAAAACTTCATATTAGATCAAAAACAGCATCTAACTAATCGGAAAATATTCTTAGAACCTTCGAGGACTTGAAAGTACTCATAACAGGTTTCCCGCGCAAATATGAAACCGGCTAGATAAGCCCTTTCACCCTACATAAAAGCAGCTAATAAGTAATACTAGTACTTACTATGTTCGTAATGGCGTTAGTGCTCGCTTGAGCGACCTCCTTAAGTACCGTCAGCATCAGATCCTGACTTGACTACAATGTTGCAAAATGTTCTTAACACCAAGGTATTGAGAGCAAGTCAGGTCAAGTCAACTTTTATTGCTTTAAATTGTATTACCGTCCGAAATAAAGGTGTGTACAGATATCAGAACAATCAGTCAACAGGAAGGGGGTTATATCAAAGTATAAAGATCATTTTGAGTACTTTACCCCATCCAGGTCACAATGGGACTACAAATACGACTTTTTGATACGGATGATATAACAAAAAGGCGCGCAATCCAAAACTACGGAAGACAGAATTTGCTTAAGTAATTTCCTTCTCCATGACCTAAGCAGTTTCAAAACGCATTACTCGTACATAGTAGGTATAGTTCATAATTTGAAATTCGAAATTTTTTCCCGCCTTGACTCCGAACTGTGACATATTTTTATTCAAAAGCACGACCGTGTCGCGAATATCTAATATTTATCGATGCAAATACGGCTAGCCGCAAATACACTGTACAAAGTACTGAGTAAAACAATAACTACCCGCAGGCGAAGATAAGATGGTGGCCTGAAAACAATGTTAAATAAGATTAACCGTTCAGTTGTTTTAATCGTCTCAGTATCAAACTTTGCTTTACTTAATTACGTCGTTAAACGCCAAATGAAACTATTACATGTTTATATAAGACGCGGGTAGGCCAGAAAAATAAATCAAATTCCTTTTTCGTCTAATCATTCCTATTTTACGACAGAATTCCAGTGAAAGATTACAAACAACAATCTATTTTAATATTTATATGATAAAAGTCTTTATTTTTTGCTGAAAACGGTATCTATTTCAACGATATTATATGTTTTTTTTCTGGTACGTTGTTTGCACTGCTAGTACGACGGGAGCAATATTTATATATTGATAAGAGATGGACTAAACCCATAGTTATCTAAGTACCGATATAAGACCGATCACCGGGCGTTATCGAGAAAAACATAAATATTATATCGATTCTAATAATTTAGTGACCGATAAAGGCGCCACTTCACGAAGTTAGTGCGCCACTAGGTAAAGATTGAACACCACTAACATATTGATAAGATATAATGCGGTATAATATGTCTAATTTAGTATCTATCTTATTTGCAAGGCTTTTCAAAATTGTTTTTTTTTTATTGAATGAAACTTTGGAGCAGTCGCTTCATATAAAATATCGAAGTTCAGGACTGGTAATAGTGGAACCTGGACTCCGACATAAACAGAGGATGCGACCAGGATTAAGGCAAGGAGGATGATAATTGTAATAATACTGCATCTGATGTTATATGTATACGCAAATATTAATACTTCTGCTCTAAATGTAACGCATAACAAGTAAAACGTTGTATAAAAAAGACCAGTAACAATCTTGTTTTGCCACTCTGTATTCGTTTGACGCGATTTTCTTCTTATGTTATTACCAAAATTCTTTTTGGTTTCTCGAAAGCGTTTTCGAATGTATACATTTCTCTTCACAAATTGAAATGGAGTTGATCTGGACAATATATTATTTATAATTAAAATTAATTCACAATGATTTCAAATATCGATACAATTGTTTAACTGAACACAGAAAAAGTTGGTTTATTAATTAGGGACATCAAATATTGATCGGTGTATTGATTGCATTACTAGTTAGGTAAAAAATCACATCATCACTCATTATGAATCAGTAGCCACGGGTCATGCAAGTCGATCGAGAAGATCTGACTTAAAGATATATTTTTATAAATTTAATTTCATTTGGAGGTACACTCGTCATCGGTATTTCGCCTTACATATTCCAAGTTACTGCCTTATTTAGCTCTAAAACTTTACATAGAATAATACACCAAAAAATTATACATGGTTGTCAGTTTTGTCATGTGAAGAATACAAAAATTATACATTAATTTTTGTATTCTTTTTTAGGGTTTCGTAACCAAAGGGAACTCTCGCTGTCTGCCACTAGGCTGTATGATAGCTAGGCAGTTGAATTTTTCACAGCCGAAGTATTTGTTTTGCTGCTATAGCAAAAATACTAAATAAAAACTCTGACCGGTATCGGTATTTTAATGTACCTGCAACTTTAGAGAGCTGTATAACCATGAAAGTTAAAATTATTAGTATGCCATCCATCCATATACTGTAAATCCTCGAAGGGGTAGGCAGAGGTAGCACCCACGTTTGGCCAATTATGATTTTTGGTCCCACGACGTAATAGGGGGTGAGCCTATTGCCGTGTGGCGGGCACCTTGTTTTGAGCTGTATGTTTAGGAGTAAAGATGGTAAAGTTTAGCTGTATGGAGAACAGCCCTATCCTTTAGTTGCTTTTTACGATACCCACAGGAGGTGGTCCCATCCTACTCCACTACTATATCCACAGTAAGAGCTGGGGTGGTCCTATTTTACTCCACCGGGAACACGTCACGGAAATAATGTTTAAAATTACTTTAAATTAAAAGCAAAAATACTGTGTTCGATTTCTAGCTAGTACCAATATACATACGTTCGTTAGCTTTAAAGCGAAATATTATATCATTGAGTACGTGACCGGCATTATTTACCGAGGTCCTGCATATTTGCATAGGCCAAGCGATACCTGAATATTTATGTTTTGTGTAGAGAGTTTCTGTTTCGTGGACATACTTCAACAGCGGTTTAAAATTTGATTTTAACGTATTGACGTGTTAAGTATAAATGGTGTTAGGGAGTGGCTATTGCGCAGTGACATCTCACAGTGATTGTAATTTGTGCCTATTACATAATATATTACATCCATACTAATATTATAAATGCGAAAGTAACTCTGTCTGTTTGTCTGTCTGTCTGTCTGTATGTTACGCTTTCACGTCTAAACCACCGAACCAATTTTGATGAAATTTGGTATAGGGGTAGATTAGACCATGAGAAAGGACATAGGCTATGTTTGGTCGCGATAACCGACCTCCACGCGGGCGGAGCCGCGTGCAAAAGCTAGTAATACTATAAATGTTTACTCATGTTCTAGATAGTAGCTTACTTTAGGTCTAGATAGAGCTGTGTAGAATGTTCTAGAATGTTTATTTGTTTTTATATAAGTTGTTAGAGTTTGCTAGTGGACATAGACCCACTATAACTTCATAAGGCACATTCGGTATCGGGAAAAAGCTTGACTCGATATTGTAGTGTTCTCTCTGCCACGCAGTATTTGTCTACAGCCTAATATATTTATAGAGCAGTTAAAAACGAAGTAACAATTTCAATGCTTGTACGCATGCCGTGAGGTGATAAGGTTAATATTGTGGAAAAGTACAAGTGTTTATTCAATATTTGTAGCAAGTTCCACCAAGTGTCATCGATCAACAGTATAAATAGATTTAATCTTGCATTGACATAAACGGTTTTAACTACTCTATATATATATTTTTTAGCCTAGATATAAATTAGAGAGATCCGGTTCTTAGCATTCCATGGATTCACCGTGCGGTCGCCGGGTCCATGGCGTGGTACAGAGAGGAACACTGCGACGGCGCCTGGGACTTGCGACCCAGGTGTAGGTTTAGGGTGGCCACCTTGTGATGCATCAGCGCTCACCTCCACCGTCAGTCGTGTTCCCCCCTCTACCTATCCAAATTTGGTAAGATCCTATCAACGCCGTTTTAGATATTCGTTTGAGTAAAGAGCTTACTGAAGCTCTTGGCAATCCGAGGTCTTTAAATAAGTTATACAGGGATTTAGCTGGAATTCCCCTTGCTCCCACTTCCACGGCGTAGAGTTTAACCACATAGCCATTTTTGGTTAACTCGTTGGTCAAGTCAAAGTATTTGTTTATTTTTATAGCGTGGTCTTTAGGTATGTTAGTTTCCCACGGTACTGTGAGTTCTACTAGTACTGCACGCTTTTGCTGTTTTGAAAATAGGAATATATCGGGTCTGGATGACGAGGCACAAACATCCTCCGGTATTTTATAGTGTTTCTCATACGAATCTGCGAGTAATGTCCAATCAGCGGCTGCTATCAAAATTGAGTACGGCTTTTGATTTGTCTTTTTTGAGCAGCCTTCCTTTACAAACGCGACGTCATTTCTTTGGTTTGTGGTTAAACCCTTTTTCGCTCTAGCTACCGCCAAACTTACCGCCTCACGTACGATTTCTAATACCTTATCATGTCGGCGCGAGTAATGACCCCGGTCTAATAGCGTCCTACAACCCACCAGTAGGTGCCTAGCAGTACCAATGCATGTGGTGAAGCCACATGAGTTACATGTTTTATCTGTGGCTTTTCCCCATCTGACAAGATTGCTTTGGTCGGGGAGGGTCAACTGGAATGCATTGAGATAGAATTTAAGGAGAGCCGGTGACCAGTCGTATATTAAGGTACGCCATTTTAAGGCTATGGGAATACAAAATTCACCTAGTGTTAACCATTCGTTTTGTATTTCTAGGTTCATTGCGTGCACTTTGTAGGTATTATTTTCATCTACTTGAAGAAAAGATTTTGTTATGTCTTTGTCTGACTGCCTCCTAGTATTACCCAAACCTACCCTACCAGTTAGCATTACATACAATTAACTTATTACAAATAAAAATAAAAGAAACCATGCTGCCAGGCTTCTGGGAACGCTGTTACAAGAGGCATGCGATGCGGAGGAATTCTATGACGCGTTTTAATTTTAGTCTTTGCTTTAGTTTTTAATAGATTTATTTTACTACTCTATATAAATACCAAAATAGTTGTCTGGTGTACTAACGATATAGAAAACGTTTAACCAAGTCCATCTTAGTAAAATTATCAAAATGTCTTGTATCAAATGTTTCATATTATCTGAAATAATAACATCTATAAACTGTTCGAATAAGATAAGCTTTAATTTAAATGAAGAACAGATTACATCAGTAATCTCTTTAACATATTAAAATTCATTAATTTATTCAATATTAACGTTGTTATCAACATCTACAGGAACGTTAATAAAACTAAGTATAAATTTTTAGAGGATCACATCAAAATGCTGGATCAATTTTGGTATCTAAGTTTTTTTTTTCAAACTTAGTCAAATCAAATCAAATCATTTTGTTGCTGAACATGTAACATATTAATTATATATCTAAGGTGTTTATGATGTCAAAGTCATACATGCCCTACAAAAAAAAAAAAACATTTCGGCATGCAATATTTGAGTAAAGTTAAAAATATTAGAATTCAACATAAAATACAAAATAGCATTGTCATACAAAATACCACGATAGTTATGAAATATGTATAAAAAAAAAAGAAAAAATAGTAATTCAATATCAATTAGGGCTAAATATACTAAGTATAGGACTAATAATACTTTAGAACTATGAAAGTCAATCAATACTTCAGATTCAGTATAGGTAGGTACTTAACTACTAATAATTTTGATCATGGAGCATCATTCTCAAAAATCGAATTAAGCTGATTAGAGCTAGACAGAGATAGCTATAGATTTAGAAGCTCGATATTCGAATTTTTCAGATAAAAGAGTGCGATAGAACCTGCACTAATCAGTAAGTGTAAAAGAGATAGAAGGTACAGTCAGCGTCAAAAATTGAATACAAAGTTTGAAAATGGTCATAAAACCGAGGTATTAAGAGCAAATTAAACTGTTTTATTTATTTATATTATATTATTGTCCGTCAACAGGGAGGGTGCAAAACCAAAGAATTAAGATCATTTAGAGCACTTTGTCCATGAAGATCGATATGATGCTGAATGTACCTATACTCCATTTGAACAATGTTTTAGCGACTTTTTATGTAAACACATATTTCACAAAAAGAACTAGGTTCACTAACTAACTAGTGATTCAATTACGGTTTTTGTTTTTAAAATGAGTTTTTTAACAGAAAAATATTAATAAATTAAAAAAAATATATAAAAAAGACACATCAAAATTGTTTACGTTTAGTTATCCTAACCAAACGGTGTATAGTATGACTTTTGTCATACAACGCGGTATATTATACCTTTGACTTCAGAATTTTACCTAACGCAATAGTGCGGTATCGTGTAGTGTAGTGAAAATCTTAGTTCGTACATAATTATAAACTACATAAATCAAAACAATAAAAACAACGCAATTATTTTTAATACGAATCCATTTAAAAAACAACTGTACTGCTATTATCATAAGGCATAAATTCATTAAAATAATGTTCCTTAAGGACCGCAGCACACTTGGTCGGCCGTCAGTTGGCGGGCGCCTCGGGTTTATGACGGATATACAATAACACAGGAAGTTCACGGCCGTACAAACTCGACTATGAGAACCTGCTGACGTTTCACTTTCTATATAGAATGATTTATTAAATTTTTCTACCTAATATGCTATTAAGATATGATGATAACTATAAAATTGTTAGTTTGTTAGTTCTTTGTTCTGAATCACCAGTATTAGGTGGGCACTTCTTCCAACTTTCAAAATGATGCAAGGCCTATTTTTGTAAATCTTTGCAATTCGGAGTCTGAAGTTCATAATTTAGTGTCCGGGGTCAGATTTTCTGAGAGCGACGACGCCGTCTGACTGAACCATGAGAGCCTACGCAAGAGTCTCATCTATTAATCAGGATTCATTTGAAGTTGGCTTATACGCGGATGCTGTTTCCTTTGCCTTTTCTGTACGATTCACGCCTAAGATGAAGACTGTACCAACTCTTGAAGATACAGAGAACTTCAACTTAAATCTGTGCTCGAATTATCGACACCGCCGACTATAAAGCCTGTATATCAAAATTTAAAAAAGGAATGAGGGAGCAAGACGTCAGATACTCGAGATACCGTCGGTCGTGGTTGGTCGCTGTCGTGAGCCTCGTATCGGGCCATCTCGCTCGCTCGCCGCTCACGACTCGAAACAAAACTAAGAGCATTCCGAAGATTAGGCTACATAGGTTCTATCTCGGAATTAAGGTTAGAAAACTGGATGACCGATGGTAGGTTGCGTTATTGTCGTCAATTAACTGTCCTTGGTTCATCAGAGTTGCTGGAGAGAGTTTCGAGGTGAAATTTTCGGAATAAAACTGAGATAATGATGATGATGTGTGATATAGGCATAAGTAAGGTAGAAGAAGAAGTAGGGTGTAAAAGTGAACGATTTTTAATACCACGATCTCAATTTTTATGCTGACAACAATAAAATTGAAAAAACCTTGAAATTTGAATTTAGAACCTAAAGTGCAGTAAGACTTCAACTCTGTTATTGTATCAGCGTCACCACAGAGCGGTCTCATCTTTAGGTTGTACTATGAAGCGCATGGTCCATTCTCCTCAAAATTTAAAGACCCGAGACGGTGTGTGGTTTTAGTCGGTTAAAGTTCGATTTAAAAAAAGGGCGGTGATAGGGTTTCTTAGGGGTTGCCACACGAAAAATGTGTCAGTTTTCCTTTTCTTTCTTTATCTTTCACGTGAGTAAAAGCCAAAGCCAGAGCTTCACCCGTGAATCAACAGGCGTACCGGCACCAGCTAGCACTAGGCAGCTTCCAGCTAGTTATTATATACCTTTTCAAACTGCATTATATTCAACTTTGACAAAGTTCGGCCTCACAGACGCGTTTGGACTTTCTATAAGATCGTTCAACTAACTAGTTCCAGTGACCCTTACGATTTGCGTAGGCCGCCGGTGATATATTAATTGTTACTATGTATATAGGACCGCTTTGTTTGGGTTCATAATAATAAAAACGTCTGAAGATTACCACCGATCAGGTTTTTTTTAATTTTGTTGTAGTAGAATGACTTTATGATCGTTTTAAACTTTATAAAATTGTAAATTAGCTCTTTGTATATTGGAGATACATATGTGAAAATAATACTTGGGCTATTTTAAATATACGTGTGGTGACGGAGAAGGAATACAAGTATAACTACCTCATCTCATCCGAGGGGTGTCTTACGAGGCGACTAACGGAAAAATACGCAGACGATATCTTTTTTTTTTTTTTTTTTTTTCGTTCGTAAATCCCCTCGGATACCCCCCCTGCCGGAGCCGGAAGGGGAGGTTATGTCGGACTCGAACCGACTAAAACCGCACGCCGACTGTGGGTCTTGGTGCTAGGCCGGAGGTGAGGTTGTTATAGACATATCCCTCGCACCCCGGCTGACCCAGGGCCATCCCTTACGGTCTGGCCCTCCTCAGGAGGGGGGACAACGGTGTCCCCAACTCGCCCCCGGAATGGGGAGGCGCGCTATACAGCGCGCCGCCGCCGTGGCCTGCTTCTGCTGGGGTGACAGGCGGCTCCACCCGTCACCCCCACGATATCACTGCGAGAGAAGGAAGACTCGAAATAAAACCCTGTACCAACGGGTCTGTCTCGCGGGAAACAGTAGGCTAGCCTCCCGACATTAGGAGAGGTCTATGTCTAGCAGGGGACTGTGATAAGCTAATTGATTGCTATGTGAAATTAACGATTTCAAACCCATTTTTTTGCCAAATGTATTTGAAGATTATTCTTAACTAGCTTTTGCCAGCGGCTCCGCCCGCGTGGAAATCGGTTATCGCGATCAAACATAGCCTATGTCCTTTCTCGAGGTCTAACCTATCCCTATACCAAATTTCATCAAAATCGGTTCAGTGGTTTAGGCGTGAAAGCGTAACATACAGACACACAGACAGACAGACAGACAGACAGAGTTACTTTCGCATTTATAATATTAGTATGGATTAGCTCAGCTTAAAGAACTGAGAGTATCGATTCTCCAATTGTAAAATTCCTTGTGAGGAGGACCATCAGTTAGGAACAATAATATATTAGAAATATAATATAGGTAATATAATTATTTAAAAAAAAAATGTACAACTAACCCCTAATCTAAGTCACTACTAACAATGGATCTATGTTATCTGAAAATAAAATAATTTGAATTTGAATTTGAATTAAAACTGCCGTTGAACATACGTCAACATTACAATCGTTGACTGGAACTGAAGATAGCTATGTAGGCCGAGTTGTGAGCAACTACAAGAGCCTTAAAAAGTAAAAAAAAAAAGAAAAAGAGCATATTTGTAAATTCATTGACAGGCATCTAAAAGACACTGCTGCACCTGAGTTTGAACTCGAGTTCTCGAACCTCATTACTGGTTCAATTAGTCACTATACACTAAAAAGCCACATCTTTGTTTCTCATATACGAGTGAAATTCCATCTTCGTTTGACGAGGAGCGTGCGGGCATGGTTAGCCGACGCACGCGTCGACCGCACTCACAAAGTTCACCCGTATTCCAACAAGACAAGCTGATGGCACCAACTCACGAAATTTTCCTACAACCTTTTTTTGTGTCGGCACGCTGGGCTGAGTGCATGTCATTAGTGTCTGGCCTTGTATGTTTGTTAGAAGTCTTCGTAGTGATTCTGAGTTTAACAAACACAGTCTAATACGATTTTAGAGCAATGACATTACTGTAACGTTCAAAAATGTAGGTTTCGTTTATATCGTTCCATTTTTGAACTTATCTTTGAATTAAAAAAAAAGACCAGTCATGTGTTTTTTTTAAATACAGTGAATTGAAAATTTATTTTTATCTGAATGAAACTATATGTAGTAAAAGCTCGATATCTTTTATGTTCAAAATTGTTAGGAATGTATTCTGTATAGTTAAACGAGGGTACCTAAGTACTGTAATCGTAGTAATAGAAATAAGGCGTTTATAATTAGATACCACATAGGCCGTTTTAAAAGTCCAATCCCAATATCAGTACTTATTTAATTATCACTATGCTGCTTTTCCTAAGAATCAACCATCCCCAAATCTTAGGCCTAGAGCCAAATTAAATCCATAGAGAAGGTACCAATTAATACGATGGTAACCCTAAATTTGGGTAAAACAATAAAAGAGTTCAAATCTCAGACTTTAGAAGGCAATGCCCGTAGGTCGTCTACAGCTCTAAGGTAACCATGATAAAAAATCAAATCCATTATTAAGTTTATAATAGGGTCCTTAAAATATCTGATAATAACACACCGTGGGGGTTTATTTCGGTCCTTTTGTACGAAATAACAAGATGCTTGGTCACCTCACGAAGGTGTATATAGCTCTTATTATAAGTGAATAGAGTCTATTATAGTATACTCAAAGTTTTTTGATGTAAAGATAAAAACTGACGTGGTATTACTCTTTGTTCACGCCGCGGTTGTAATTACAAATCGATACATTCGAAAAGAAGTGAAGGATTGAGAGGCAAATAGTACTCGATAGCTATAATTTTAGAAGAATATCATTGGTTTTGGTAGAGGAATTTATGCATTTCTTGTACCCTATAATGCAATTGTTCGTGTTGGTTGGGCATTTGAAATTGAAGTATGCATTCACAGACAACCTCTGTGGCGTAGCGGTAGAGTGTTCAACTGCTACACGGATGTTACGGGTTCGATTCCGCTCAGTACAAATAATTGTAGTCATGAATGTCTATTTAGCTACATTGGTCTGTGTGTTCTACGTAAAATGCGTATTGCGTAGGTATATATTAATATTCATCTTAAACCAGCTTTCCTTTTTAATCTTGTTTCAAATATAGGTATTTCTAGTACTATTTATGACAATAGTTACCAAATACCAATCCCATATCTACCAAAAGCAAGTAATTGCCAGTCAAACAACAAAAATATCTATTAAATTAGTTTATTAGCTCTAAATCAAAGTCTTTCGAGAATCTTTTATTTTTCAAGGCAAGGCACAAATTTGTAAGGGCTTACACGAGCGTTCACGCACGCTTTTTCCTTTTTCTTTTTTTAATATATGACTCGTTTTGTATCGACCTCGGAGCACCGCGAAGGTCGGTCATGATTGGGTGTTATTCCTTTTTTAAAAGCCTTGGAAGTAGAAATCACTTTATTACACGAGTGATGAAAGTTGCATTTAAAAAATATTTCTTTGTCATTTCTAGTGTGGGGTTGGACAACTGTTATAAATATAAATTATATTGGATATGATAGCTTATATGTAAATAATAGCTACAAAAATGTATTTCTAAATCTTTCTAAATATTTTATATTTTCAAAATAAAGTTGCGATTTTTTATCTGTATTTTACATGAAGCAAAACGCGGGCGAATCAGGTGACAGATCGCGTGACGTCATTAAAAAGGTACCTACTGTTTGTTCCCATCAGTTTTATTCCCTTCTATTCTATTATATTTGCTTATAGGTATTCAAGTTCTTATCACAGCTATAACGTATCTTGGACCTAAATCGCGGGACCAACGAGGCGCTGCCGCGCTCTGACCGTTTTGTAATAATCTATGCTTGGTTAATTTAAAACTTACAGCTCATGATAAAGTGCCCACTAGACGGCAATAGGCTCCCCCCTATTAAGTGGGACCAAAAATCATAGTGAAATGAGGGTGTTAACATACCTTTGCCTACCCCTTCGGGGGTATATAGGCGTGAGTATGTGTGTATGTATAAGTACAAGTATCTTATACCACGGAGGACAGAATATCTGAATATGATTAAGTAAATCACATAAAATTCGAAATAGTCTAGTAGTAGTAACAGGAATAATATGAAACTCGCGCTACATTGCTACACTTAGGCCCGTATTCTAGAATGACACTCAGTCTGAATCTCGATTTATCTGAGGACAGTTGCCTTTGGTCAAACTATCAATCTGTCTATACAATCTGTCATCAGACAAATCGTGATTCAGGCTGAGAGTCATTCTAGAATACGGGCCTAAGTATAGATTTTATGCAAGTAAAATGTTATGTTATTACTACTTACATCAAAGTGGTCTTCGCAAAAGTAAATCATTCGTAAACTTACGAACGAGTATATATAATATATTTGGATATTTGGGATTCGGATTTCCCTGCATGGGCATGGTACACTTCATGTAGGTGGCCATTTCCACAATTTTAGTAAAGTTTAACGTAATTGAAACGTAACAAATAATCTACAGTCGCCGTGAATGGTCAAATAAAAAAATTACTAGTGACGTCACGGTAGAAAAAAAATAAAAACCGGCCAAGTGCGAGTCGGACTCGCCTATGAAGGGCTCCGTAGCAGTAAATAACTAAATATATAAGTTCTTGTAGTTTATTAAATGTTTTTTTGTCATGAGTATACTTAAGCAACCATGGAGGCTGCTCATTTAAGTTTCTGATGCTGACTGACAAAACGTCTAATACCACTGAACAGGTAAGGACTAAGTACGGAAGATACGGAAGAGTTATTTGTACAAGAACTCATATTATAAACTACAAGCTATACGCAGTTTGGCTCCATATTTACTTAACTATACAAAATTTTAACAAAAATGAAAAAGGTAATAAGACTGACCAAATATATCAAAAGTATTTATGACACATATTCGTTCTACCATCTACTTCAAGTGCACAACTGCACAACGCACATGAAATAGATAGTAAAACTAAATATTTATCAGATTTGCGCACCAGTTATTGACAAGGAGTCATTGACACATGAAACTACTGCGCACCGATTCCTGGCAGTGACGTCAATTGATGCAAAACAAATTGTTTTGAATCTGGGGCCAGTAAACACGCATCTAGAATGCATACATCATGCATGATATTACGAACGTCTAGACTCTCCAAACTTAGACCAAAATACATTAATAGTAGGTACTTGTTCTACAGATTTTTTTTTATATTCCATGCACAACATTCTACACAACGCTATCCAGACCCATGTTAAGCCTAACAAGCTTTTCTAACACTTTTTTTTGTTAGTAAATACATAATATATAGAAACACCTGAGACCTCTTGGACCTACTGTTTGATGGCCGTTCTCTGATTCTTATTTCAAAATCTTGATAGATAGATTTTTTTTCTTTACTTTAAAAATACAGCTGCGGTTGCACACTGAAGGCCGAAGGAGAGAAAAGAGAAAAATATAAGTAAGTCTACTTAAAATAAATATTCCGCAATAATAAATATTTCACAACATTCTACATAACACTGTGTTATGGAATCTAGAATGCAGATAAACATGATTTTATACTTTTTTTTTGTAAATACATACATATTATACATAGACCACCCAGACCAATGCAAATAGCCATATTCATGCATACAAATATTTGCATTGAACGGGGATCAAACCCGCGCCTCCTGCGTAGCGGTCCCGTTCACTACCACCTTGTCACAGATGCTGTCAAATAATATGCTAACATAATTCTGTATTATTGAGCTAACTCCATACCAAATTTTATTATAATAGCTCAAGCTATTGAGACGTGAAAGAATTATACCGAAATTGGCATGCCGAAGTATAACGTGCATCCATTTATGGATTACGGGGAGCAGCAAGCATCCAATTGCAAAGATGTCGCCATGTCGCACTTAAATTGATCGGCGACGCATATATTGTATACAGATTATACTATTACAACAAGAACATTCTAGAGACAGTGTTTATGCCTGCTTGTCATAAATTAACATAATATACATCTGTAATAACACGTGCACTTTGCCTGTAGCTGGGTTCTGTGAGTAAAATCTACTAGAAAATAAAACCTACTACGGTACAAGATATCCGGAAAGGGGATGAAATCTATCGACTCAACTCGTTCGTCGACTCAATTCGTAATTTGAATTTTACTTTCATCCTTCGAATTTCCACACAAGCATTCAGTAAATTTTACCCCCTTAAGGGTTAATTTCTAAAGATTTCCTTCAGAGGCAACAACTTTTTTTTTCGTAATGTTTTACTTCACAAATATTAGGGCTAAAACCACACGATGTACCGTCGCGGTATCTATTATATGAGCTCTAAATTTTAAAGGAGATACCCCATTTTGGGCCCGAGTGCACAGACATCAAACCTACCTCAAAAAATTCGTCTATTTTGTGTTATAATTTTGTTAAGACTTCATTACAATCAGCAATGGCCAAGTGCGACAAAAGTTTAAAAATGTGATTTTCATTAATCAACAAGCTCCGTAAACGTTGAATGTAATACTTAATTCGATCTTCGTAAATGCGCTATGATTATACTTGCTTTATCGATTCGATTATGAAATCGAATCGATAACTAATAACTATGAAATTAAAATTCGTGGCTTTATTAAATGATTTCAAAATATCTATGTAGCATCTTTATGTTCGCTATTCAGTTCACTAATCAGAAAGACACCTGTCTGCTTCATAATGGAAATCAAAATATCGATTGTAAATAATCGTAGTGTGTTCAAAGTCTATGTAAATAATCGATCATTTAGAATTCATAATAATCTGTAACATCATATGTCATTTTCACTGATTTTCATTCCTGTCATTGAAAATGTCGCATTCGCTTTCCTTCGGCTCGCTGAGATCATTGTGTTTTGCTGCTTTTACTCTGTGAATTGTATATGATTTTCGAACTAATTGACCCTTGCTTGATTACCGGACACCGTTATTTGCTACACTTGTTGACCTTGGCTTTAAAACTGGACTAGACTTTACCACATCGGCTGAAAGCTATCACAATAAATCTCTGTGTGAATTGTGGAATCGCTACCGATCGGTGCAATATTATAGGCAGACATTTATTGAACGATGCAGTGATACTAGCTTGTATACGTGAATGGGTCGCACCACAAATAGTAAGTACCTATTCGTTATTTCTCGCTCTTTTGAAATTGTTATTATAATTAACGTTAACAAGCTGTGTGATAGCTGCTATAGAATAGAAATTACTACGAGTCTACCTAATCCCGTAGAAAATTATGTCAACTTTTGTATATGACAATTTATTTTGTCTGATATGTGTAACGTTCATGAAGAACTAGCCTATATGACTAATGGAATATTCAGTGCTTATAACATGATCTCTGTTTAAGGTGAATGCAATCATTTGCGAATCTTGCTGGATTCAAGCTCAATGTGCATGTTTGGATGAGAACAGACCAGCACAATCACCAGTGGGGCACAGACAAGTGTGTATTCTGTATGTCATTGAAGTGTGCAGAGAGGTGGATAGAGACCTCCTACAAGAACTGTCAATATCTCAAACGACTTGGTTATTAAGAGGAAAAATAAAGTCCAGGAATATAAGTAGTAGAACTTATTACGTATATATATTAGTTGACAGTTCTTTGAGCGGTAGGAATGCTATATTACAGCATTGCTGTAATTGTATTGTAGGTAAGAGAACAGTCGGGTGCTGTGCCCACATAATGAGTGTAATATGGTATCTCGTTTGGGCACGGTTCCAAGACAATATAACACCTCCTGTACAGTTTCTTGACAACATTTTAATAAACTATGATGATGCTTAAAAAGGGGAGGAAAGACCTAAGTCCTAGTGAAAGCACTTCTAAAGCCAAATAGGAAGATACCCGGGATAGAGATTAAAATACTTTTTAAAAATATAGTAATCTTTAAAATAATGTTGTTTTATTTTATTACCTACTTATATAATTAATTCTATATTACTACAGCAAACAAGTATGTATACAGCCTTGTGGAAAGTGGTAACCGTAGCAAAAGGATGTCACTCAGATGTTGCCGTCTGAAGTGAGGGTAGGGAAGGATTGCTTTACCACCTTTAGAGTAAATGTCAGTTGCATATCATAAAACTATAAGGTTTAATATCGTGCAACAAGAAAGTAGCTAAAGCATGTCTTTGCTTTGACATATCAGTTTTATTATTTAGCATATATAGTTGACCATTCCACATTAATGACTAAAAATATTAATGACCTGCCCTTTTCTATACTAATAAAACCTGCTAACCTACTAAAAAATAAAAGCGATACGCGAATAACTTGTGTAGCTATCACACACAACACAACATAAGACGCTGTATGACCGCATTATGTATTACAACATAACCTAAAAACCTATGAACAATGCTCGATTAAACAAACTTGGCCATTGTGAATCGTCGTGAAAATTAGGCAAACAAAATGTCCTTAGATGGTCTAAATATTGCCTAATTTTCAACCCTGTACATGCAGGCCCAAGATTGTATGAGAGTTAGGGGTTGTCCTTTGTAGTTTCTTTATTATAGTCACTGTAGTCAGTCAGCCAAGAAAAGAGTATTTACTTATATATTTTGTAAATGGTAGCCAGGTGAATGATTACGAGGGGTCGGTATGCAGGTCTTGAATGAATTGGCAAATGATATATTTGTTGTTATAATCATAAAAGAGTGGCCGTTCCGGTAGAGCGTTTGTCGTCTATCATTTTCTATAAACAGTTGCTTATATTTTCTAAACCATTTTCTATTCTTTCACTATTTAAAAGTACTTATTTCGGGTAAGTATAGACTAGAATTTTATGTAGAGAGTAGTTCTTGGCGTAGCGGTAGTGAACGTGGCCACTACACAGGATACACTGGTTCGATCCCCGCCCAATGCAAATATTTGTATATATTTGTAATATGGGTATTTGCATTGGTCTAGTCGTGCTTCACAGACCACGTTAGGTGTACGTAACATCTATGGCAGTCGTTACGTGTAGTTGGAGCAGTCAAAAGTCTAACAACTGGTCTAGCTGCAATGCTTTAATATCGCCTTTGGGTTGTGGAGGTCAGATGGCAATCGCTTCACAGAAAATATCGAAGTTTAGCCAAATCCGCAGTTAGACTGGTAAAGCGGACCCCAGACTCCAAGCTGAAAGTTTCGGATGCGACTGGGATTAGATAAGATGAAGAAGATTATGTATAAAGTAGATCGCTGAACCGTTTTATTGGACCCATAATTATAGCTCGTGCGAGTTAACATGGCACCTGCCTCGAAGACACCCTCCTCCCGCTTCCCCGCGCGCGACCCCGCTCTCGCCGTGCGAGGCTAGTAGCGTCAGCGTACACGCCTCCCGCTCCCCCGCGCAAAGCCCCGAGCCAGGTGCCATGTTAACTCGCACGAGTTGTAAGTAACTTATAACCTGAAGAATATGGAGCACTTTTGCCTAATGAAAAAGAAATATATATTTTCATTGAGTGACACGTCATATTATAGCCTATAACCATCGGACGATCAAGCCGCTTGTAACGATACTTCATATGTCCAGTTCTAATCAGTAGTTGAGGTGCTATGAGGGAACAAATGAACATACATACATACATACATACATACATAGCCTGTCAAAATCATAACCCTCCTTTTTGCTTCGCCGTAGTCGGGTAAAAATGTGCTATACACGCGTAGGATTCTTGGATGTATTTTGAACATAGCGCCGGATGCTACTGCGGTGGAAGATTAGATTCACTAATTATAGATTATTACAAAGCAATGGTTTGATATATAATCCAAATCAAGATCATTATTAGATATACTGTACACAAATAGCCTCTGTGACGTGGTGGTAGTGAACGCGACTGCCATGCAGGAGGCGCGGGTTCGATCCCCGCTTAGTGCAAATATTTGTATGCATGAATATGGTTATTTGCATTGGTCTGGGTGGTCTATGTATAATATGTATGTATTTACAAAAAAAAAGTATATAAGCATGTTTATCTGCATTCTAGATTCCATAACACAATGGGTCTAGATAGTGAATGTTGTGGAATATTTATTATTGCGGAATATTTGTTTTAAGTATACTTGTATGTTTCTCTTTTCTCTCCTTCGGCCTTCAATGTGC
Organism: Eilema sororculum; assembly: GCA_914829495.1. Lineage (NCBI taxonomy): Eukaryota > Metazoa > Arthropoda > Insecta > Lepidoptera > Erebidae > Eilema > Eilema sororculum. The sequence continues at coordinate 44,131,679 of OU618532.1, read as the reverse complement.
AGCCGCAGCTGCATTTTTGAAGTAAAGAAAAAAATATATATCTTTCAAGATTTTGAAATAAGAATAAGAGAACGACCATCAAAATGGGTAGGTCCAAAAGGTCTCATGTATCCTGTCATGCTGATATAAAAAATACCAGTTATCATGAAATTACACATAATATGAACAAACAAACTAACCGTTCTTATTTCAAATAAAAACTTGAAAATTACGCGCGTAATAATATTGCCATTAAAATCTAAACTATTTAGTACAACACGACACATCGCAGTCACGACAAAAATCTTGTGTGGTCTTTCCACCAGCACAAGCTGAGCCATTATCTCTGAAGAAAGGAGGTTAAGTTTCTACTATTATTTCTGAAAGGTGAGGTGTCAACTTAGAATGGGTAACTGTACAGTTAGGGACTTGACAGAATTATAGGTTTCGAGCAGGAAAATGCTATGTGGAGCAACGTTGCCAGATTATGCGTTGTGGGAAAATAAATAGTTATTACGAATAGTTAGTGTAAGACCACCCAGGTGACTTATTTTGTGTAAGGCGACATCTTATCTCGAAAATATACCTACCCAATTGATGTTATTGTTGGGTTAGTAATGGGTTAAATTCATATTCAGTTTGATGTGGTTATCCTGGACCAAGGGAATCTCTGTTTTCCTTGGTCACGCCATAACTTGAAATTTGAGAACGAATTTACGCTTTAATTTATCTCATCTTTATATACAAAATAGGTACTTGTAAATACTCTCACAGTAAGAAAATTGGAAAACTGGCAATTTCACGACTCAATACTATTGAAAAGCTAGGCAATAGTTAGAAGTTTATAAACAAATTCTAATGCCAGATACAAAGTACTAACTTGTATTAATTTCAATACGAGCGGGACCTATAATCGCCAATGTCTGAGCAATGACTCCTACTGAGCACACGCTGTCATCTACACTCATTAGCACTAGCTCAACTACACATTTGCACACTTTACAACACTATATACCTACCTACTTACACAACCTTTACCGTTTTCGAGGTGAAAATCATCTGCGAAAATCAAAATGGCAGCCGCTGCACGGAAAATATCATTTACGTTCGGCAATAGTCGACGCAATTTGTGTTAGGGAGCGGAGGGTGGTGAGATAATATAAGTATAGATATGTTTATGTTAAAACTCAAACGGCATTGTTCAACATTTTCCCGCTAGGAGTGCTGAATAGCCAGTATACTTGTCCCCACACTCATAGATGGCGACTATGGTAAAATTACCAGTCGGTGTTAAGAGTCTCCGCAAGGGAATGACTACCCGGGCGGTTTCATCTCACGTTGAATATACTCTCTTGTACTTATATCTGGAAATTATCTTTCCAGAATAAGTACAAGAAAACCTTATGAAGTAATTTTTGTACAACTTCACCGATGAACATCGGTGAAGGTTAAAATATAAATATGCTGTCGTTCGTGGCTGTATTGCTGTGCAGTTGCGGAGGTCTGTACTGTACTTCTGTACCCACGTCTGATACAACTTGCCGATATTATTTGTTGAAAAGATGCTTCCACACAGCAGGTACACAGTTCAGTAGTTTCACATTTTGTTGTAATAAAATATTTCAAATTCGAAATTCAATATTCAATCAACCCCGCCTCATACAACTTTTGTTTTAAAATGCTTCTTACATTGAAGTCATTGCGCCAATCTTTTGTAGTCAAAACGATATTCACTATAAACTGTAGATAGGCTATAAATGTGCTAGTAAAATTTCCAAATTAATGGCTCCCACCCATTATTCTAGCGACTTGCATTCACTCCTGCTTCGTAATGTATCTTGATTAGACACGTTACGTCATTGGGAGATTGCTACTCTTAGTTCGTGTATTACCTACGCTCATCTTTAAGTACAATAGATTGGTATTTACTGAGTAGGTTGTTTTAATAGTTAGATAGAGGATTCTTAGCTTGTATAGTCAGAGTTAAAGATGTTTTTAAACTTCTTATTTAGAATACTTTTTGTATTTATAAGGTACTTGTCTATCTAAGCATGAAAACTGTAATAGGTAGGGAAAATAATATAAGGTAAGTAGGTACTTTTTAGTTTGCAGTATTTGGTAGCAGTATTTAAACTTGATACACCAATATTTTCCATTTATACCGGGTTTAAAAATGCCGGTAGTGTTGTGTCAGTGTAGGCAACCGTTCGAGAATAAGGACATGCGCAGATGTCCTGATGTTGTCTATGCCTACCCGGAAGGAAAAAGGAATATGTAATTACTTATATTTATTAGCTAAGTATTAATAAAAGTACATTGAATTTTCTGTGAATAAAATAAATGCTTCTATATTTTTGAAACATAAACAACGTATGTAGCTTAGAAAATACCCTAATTCAAAAAATATCTGACATTCGCGCCATGCCCGAGGGAAAATTGCGCGCCATCTTGGAAATCGGACTATCGCGCATGCGCCCTCGACACGTTTAGAAGAAATAAAACCTACGTGGTATACGATAGCCGCGTACAAACTTATTTGATCGGTCGTTCAACCATGTCGATGTTCCGTGCCTTTCTAACGTATATGTGTGTCTCGCTCCCTCGTACCGTTAAGGTGGTATGCCTGAGTTATGGCATTCCGATGTTACCACCACCACTTCGGAGGCTGTGCGGCCGCGTAATAGTAAGTTACATGTGATTTTAGTTTTACATCCAATGTTTCTTGTTAGGTGTGAACGCCCTCTGCTATTAGAAAATTAATTGATGATATTGGGGTTATTTAAGTGGTCACTTCTTTTTTACTGTTATGCGAGTTAATGCTCCATGCGGACGATTTATCGCTGATTCATTAGAAAAAGTCAATAAAAGAAACCAATGTTCACACAGTCAAAATACCTACATGATATTCAAAATCGTCATCTAAGCAATGATCACGGTTCTATCGGAGGCTTTCACTCCAGCCCGGACTCTACTGAATATTTTTTTTATTTTTTTTTTATGGGAAGCGACCATTGCCTTCCTCCCAACTCCCAGATGAAAACTTTCACCCGCAATTCGTCATTAAATTTTTTGATGTCCTAGATATCCCATAGGATGCCATATATTGTAGCGATGCTTCCATATCGACATTGGACTGCAGCTGTGGAGTTGCTTCACTGAAAATATCGAAGTTTAGACAAATCCGCAGTTAGACTGGTAAAGCGGACCCCTGACTCCAAGCTGAAAGCTTCGGACTAGAATTAACAGTAAGATAAAGAAGAAGATGCTATAAAGAAGAAGATGCTATAGAGAAGAAGATGCTATAAAGAAGAAGATGCTATAGAGAAGAAGATGCTATAAAGAAGAAGATGCTATAGAGAAGAAGATGCTATAAAGAAGAAGATGCTATAAAGAAGAAGATGCTATAAAGAAGAAGATGCTATAAAGAAGAAGATGCTATAAAGAAGAAGATGCTATAGAGAAGAAGATGCTATAAAGAAGAAGATGCTATAAAGAAGAAGATGCTATAAAGAAGAAGATGCTATAAAGAAGAAGATGCAATAAAGAAGAAGATGCTATAAAGAAGAAGATGCTATAAAGAAGAAGATGCTATAAAGAAGAAGATGCTATAAAGAAGAAGATGCTATAAAGAAGAAGATGCTATAAAGAAGAAGATGCTATAAAGAAGAAGATGCTATAAAGAAGAAGATGCTATAAAGAAGAAGATGCTATAAAGAAGAAGATGCTATAAAGAAGAAGATGCTATAAAGAAGAAGATGCTATAAAGAAGAAGATGCTATAAAGAAGAAGATGCTTCACGCACGTATATTGCTTGTGTTAGCCTGAATTCGAGTTGCCAGAAGTGAATTGTCTTTAGAAGTTCCGAATTAGACTCCTTTCAGGACTCGTTTTAGGACTGGCCGGAAAAACTGACATTGTTAGGCAGGTAAGGTACAGTCAACGCCAAAAGTTGATTAACACAAAAATATTTAAAATCCTTCTTACATTGGAGTGCATGTGCCCATAGAGGTTTAGGTATATAGTTTTAAAATCCCCTAAGGGCAAAGTGCTTATATTGCACGGTTTATTTATAATTTTATAATCAGTTTAACAGTAATGGTAATCAATAAATTACCATTTGTTAAGCTACTTATGGCGCTGACTGTACCTATTACAAGAACTACCTAGTCCAAATATTCATATAAATTTATACAGGACGGTAGGTCGTATGTATCATTTATAAATGATAACTAGTAATATAAATATGACGTAACGAACATTACAGTATTTTGTACCTAGTGTTCTAAGTATTTCTGATGTATTCTAGGTATAATATATGTAATTTAGTACCCGCCATCCCGTAGGTACGTAAGACAGCAAAATATTGTTGATAAAATGTTGCTGTTAATAGAACTCTGCCTATCCCGTAGCAAAAATAATAAAACCGTAAATTTATATACATATACTCAAGCCTTTGTCCCTCCGGCCGGTGCTTCCACCTGGCCCGTAGCCTTTTAAATCCAAGATTTTGCCATCGAAGGCCATCTGTCTGACCTCTCAACACCGAGATGAAAGCTTACCCCAGAGCTTCGTCTATTAATCAACAAGTGTCCCAAGTACCAACAAAATAGTATTTTCTTAGTAAAGAGGACACTCGCCTGATGATAAGTTGAAGGTAAATATAAGTAATGAGATAGACTCTTAGGCACAGCGAGGTTGACTTGAGCATCAAATATCTTGTTGAACCCATGTTTAAATGTATCTACCTACACTCTTACTTAAAAATCATAATTTTCGCACTAAAATTATTTATGTTTGTTTATTGTGTAGATACAAAGTCTTCCCAGCATTCCACAGTGTCGTGAACCCACTCCTAAGACAAGCAATTTAGCTTAGCTGGAGGGTTTTGCGTGAGTAGCGTGAGGATAATAGTAATATGTGGCCCACGACCCACGATACATCTAGCCTTATAAAAAAAAACAAAAAACTGCAGCCTATAGAGTTTTATCTAATCTCACACTGTAATGCCAACATTAAAAAATTAAAAAAACAATACTTTGATGACGGTCTTTACGTACAGAATTGAAAAATAAATTTAAAAAATGACATTATAGTACAGCTCCTCTATGGCAACCTGTATCATAATTTTATTTTAATTTTATTAAGATACAGTTCCAGCGGGACTTATGGAGGTGTCAATAATTTTTTTCTCTACGTAATCTGTGGTCGCGGCGCCAGTCGCAACCGTTCAGCAGATGGATATTGGCGCCCAATTTTTATGTCATTTTATGCAGTTTTTTTTTTCATGAGTTTAGATCTGATAATTAAGTTTATTAAGTTTTTTTTTTTTTAGTTTTATTGAGTTTAGATAATGTAGTGTATGAAACTGCACATAATTTAGTCTTAAAACACTCGTTTTAACTTTTAACTCAAATTCGTATTTTAAGAACCCTTAATAAGCTAGTTTCATCATTACTATTATAGGTATTTTTAGATATTTCTTTTAAAAACGGAATGTAAAAACCTAAGGCAAAGTGGTATAACCCGTTTTAAAGAAATAGGCTGAAAAAGATCAGTGCGGTCTTCCACAGGGGAAGGAGGATTTTGATCCCCAACAACAGATCGGAACAGGCTAAGGCTGGTCGGTGCCTGGGGCACATAATATTCCGAGGCCTTAAGAGTTGATGTGAAGGAACCCTGTACGGTTTAAGTCGATTCGAATTCAACTAATCCATCTCATTACTAGTCCCGCGACCCGAATTGGTTGGCGCACATAAAAAAGAGTCGAAAAGGAATGACTGCACAAGGTACCTCCCTTTGGTTTTACTGCTGGAGGCATTTTCTCATTCTCCACCTCTACGTTTTCGCCTTTTTAATTTAATGGGACTTTAAATCATAATAAATTAGTGTGGAGGGTACATTAGATATAAGTATCATCAAAAACATACATCGACGTAGAAATTTAGATCAGCTCCAATAATGGGGCACTTTATAAATACTTAATCGGTAATGTCCATATAACACTCGATGCTCGATTCGATGTTCACTGTACTGAACTAGTAGACATATTTATTTTTTAATCAAGTGATTAATCGATTACTTATCGGGAATTCAATCAAATGGTTAGATGGTGTAAACACAGAACATATTACCTTATAAGGACAAATGTTCGCATGAGGTCCTCCCGTTTCCTTTCAATGAATATTATAATAGAGTCAAATCCATATTTAGTTTGAATCTCTTATAACTCGTTCTATTTTATGGTGAAATAGACTTTATGATAAATACGGTAAGGTTGAATGTTTAAAATTTGGTGAATATCACGACTAACTTAGTCGATACTGAGAATTAATAAGTCTTCAACCAATGAATGTTGGTTTGCATTTATGCAAAGTGATGTCATAGCACGTTATTAGTTAGGTTTGTATCAAAATCCACTTAAGGTGTGAAAAATGGTGTTAATAATATAGGTTAACGTCATCACTATCATATTATCATAGGACAAACATTTAAAAAAATCTCGTAATCGTGCGAATGATTTTTTCATAGTGACTCTACGTCTATTCGTCGTCTATACGTCTATTTTCCATTTACCAAGCACATATAAGAAGGCAAATCATCAGAAAAAGAAACTCGCAGGAGTTGCAGGCGATGGCAGGTTGCCTCTTACGATAAACGAAGTCTCACATCTGCACAACTAGCGCCATCTATATTAAAATTTCAGAAGCAGATAACTTTTTTATAGTGCCCTCTAACGGATTTATGGAGTACTAAGTATAAAATTCCTACAACTTGAATGTTGCGACAAACTCATAGATGGCGCTGTACTTAAGAACACCGCTGTGGTCAAACGTGGTACTATCACTAGTTGTTTAGTAAGACGACATCTATTGATGTACTGATGCAACTTTAAGTTGCCCACTGTATTCATTAGTTTTATATAGATGGCAGTACTAGTATCAAAGTTATTAATAGCTTTTTCTAGTGAAGATTTAAATAAAAGGTTTCTGTTTCTGATTAAATGAAAATATATATATATATTAATACTGAAACGGTATTCAGTAGTTAGTACTTAAATTATTTCTTTGATCATATGTAGTTCTTATTTTTCCGTCCGTCCGCGGTTGATATTCGAGGGTATTCTGGAGTTCCAGGAGTTTCCAGGAGTGCTGCACGAAAAAGGTAGGTATTATTTCTTTTACCGATACCTGCCGTATTTTTTTGAAAAGCCGTGTGTCTACGATTGCATAGGTAAATAGCACAGATAATATAATATAGGTAAAAGGGAATTAGGTAATTACATATCTTCCGAATTCACTATCTTATGCTACCGCCAAACTAACGTTAAATTTTACTATTACAGTCCTCTTCGGCCGCATATATGTAACCAGAGTTTAGTAACCGGTGTCCTGTCCACCAAGAATATATGGTTGCACTAATTTCGTAGTATGTAAAGTTGCAACCGTATCTCCTTTGTCTACGCCTACAAAGTATTATTTAACTATAGAGAGACAAAACTATCAAAACTGTTTTTTGTCAAGGACCGACTTTTATACCAGGTAAGTACACAATTCATACATCCAAGGCACAAAACACTCAAGGTTTTATCAGCTCATAAAAACATACACATGCATACGAGGTAGGTACGTACGTACCTACTATTTGCTCTCGGAGACGCCGCTAAAACCAGCCAAAAGGAAAAAATTCATACGTAACTCAACCACGATCGTCGTGGTAGGGCTTAAGAGACTGCTTGTAATGAAATATCTGTTAAGTGATGCATGAAATTGTGCTTCACAGCGGCCATTGCCCCCCAACGACGTGAGCTTCTCTTGATGAAGAGTTAATTGGTATTTGTGAGGTAGTATTTACTTTATGAACATTTTGAAGACCTCGGGTTGGTGGTAGTGCCTTCGATTCCCGCTCGGTGTAATTTTTTATGATTGTTTTTGTTGAATGAATACTAACTAATATATCTTCTGAGCCTCCCATCTCAAGAGAACACAGAAAATTCGTTACTCTACAGGTTTTTTTTAAAATATTTGCACAAAATTCCGAAGTTCAAAGTACAAATACCAGGAAGGTATTGCGGTTACAGTTATTCTACTAAGTAATTAGTTATAATAGTTGTGTTCATTTTATGTATACATACAAATTTTTGCGGTTTTGTTATTTTCGTGTATTATTTATTGTTTATAAACAATTTTAAACTAAGGACCACGGCTATCCTTGATATTTTCTTGTTTGATACTTTTTAGAGTGTAAGTTTTCAGTAGTATTGACTAATAATTAATTAATGTATTGACATTCAAGGGAAAAGTGGCATAGGTGTCTTGATATTTTCTTGTTTGAAACTTTTTAGAGTGTAATTTTTTCTTAGTCGGGATTTAGTTTTAAATTTATTTTGTTGAGTATTGACGAACAAAGTACTCAAAATGATCTTAATTCTTTGATAACTCCCCCTTTTTATTGACCGACTAGCTTTTGCCCGCGGCTCCGCCCGCGTGGATGTCGGTTCCCGGCAATTATTCGAATTATTCTCACCTTTTGAACCTTCCCTAGACCGCCACGAACATTTCAAGACCAAGATAAGATAAATCCGTTCAGCCGTTTTCGAGTTTAAGAGAGACTAACGAACAGCAATTGATTTTTATATAATATAGATTTATTGTTGGGATATTTGGTACGCACCTTTACTTCAGACAATACAATTAAATCAATTAAACAGTTTTATTCGCTCTTAATACCGTGACTGTACTGGTTCGCCTCCAGAGTTTATTTGCCCCTAAATGTGGTGATTGGGGTTAAATTCACAAATGAATGCTCAGAGCTCACTTTAGTTGTTCATTCTGCAACAGAAGATATGGCACATAATATCGACTTACGAATCAGGGTGAAGGTCACTTCTGGTTGAACTATGACCTCAATTTCGACATAATTGGGACTCTCTAGTTGAGGTCTGGGTTACTACCGGCTGATATGACTTCTAAAAATTATGTAGTTGTCTATAGCTATAGGGTGAAGAAATAAATAAATCCCAAATTGATTTCTCTCGTAAGCGATGTTACGTCAAATTTGTATTCCTATAAGGAATATCACAACTGATCATTCAAACAAAGCTTCGCCATTGATACGGGTTAAACATTAACCGTCTTACTTAAATCGATTAACGAATTTATCATTTTGAAGTGTCGAAACTCGTCCAGTTTATTCTTTCTGAGTATTCGTGCCCGTATATGGCCGTCATTTAATTATCCGACCCTCTATCGAGATGAGGGGTTATCAGTTTTAACCTCTTAACCATTTATGTTTACGCTTTATGGAACTATTGTTTTAGTGATAAATATGGAACTCTTTTTTTACAAAAATAAGGAAAATGATAACGCTTTTTTACGCAAATAATAGAAATGATAAAAAAATATGCAAACAAGGAAAATGATAAGTTTTTTTTACAAAAATAAGAGAAATGATAAAACAAATTTTGCAAATAAGGAAAATTATAAGTTTTTACGAATATAAAAATGATAATATATTTTTAAGAAAATAAGGGAAATGCCGGAATAATATTTTATGTATGCCACTTTTCTAGTTTAATTGAGACACGATTACTTATTTCAGGTTGATTACACTGCCCAAACACCATGTGGAATTTGAAGCCAGGAAGAGGAAAAGAGGGAGGATAGTAGGCTCGACTCTATGCTTTTTTTACTTTTTTTTTAACATTGAACTAATAAACATTGAGTTCGGGGCAGTGGTCCAACTGCTCTGTCCAACCAGTTGGACCATGGGTCTTTACTAGGGGCAGTTGTCCAACTTTCAAAATAGTTGGACCACAGCACCTTTTGAGGTTTCCCTGGTCCAATTCATTTAAAAAATGTAAGTTACCAACTGCGTCTTTGTGTGTGTATGGTACTTTATGGTTTACGGTTATATTGTGAACCTCTTTGCTGTAAATAGGGAGAGGTAGGTATCAGATGGTACCTACCTCCCACTATTTACTGCAACACTAACAGTGTATTACATATCTATGTAGAATTTTATATTTATAGTCCACTACAGTCATTACGGAAACACTGTTAATAATAAGTTTAAGTTTCTTTCATTTCGTTATTTTACTGCAAAGAGGTTCACTATATAACCGTAAACCATATAGTACAGTCAGCATCAGAAAAATGTTGACGAGTAGAGTACTCAAAATAATCTTAAAACCAAAATTTCAATATTATATTGATAATTAGAGTACTCAAAAAGTTGTAAGCATCCAGAGTAGTCAAACTATCTTAACAACCGGTCTTCCAGAAACATGTAAGTAAGCAGAGTGTTCATTTTCATATACACAATCACGCTACTCAATGGTATCTAGTCAAACAAAGTGTTCAAAATATCTGGACAATGTCATTTAATCGCATTTTGCATCCCTTTTTTACTTATGTAGCCATCCTTTACACATGATGATAGGATGATGTGAGATAGGTGTATAAGTTAGAACGGGATAGAAAATTTGTCGAATTAATGACAATTTCTTTTGTATTTTTTATAGTTGCCAGTTGTAAGCCATAAACTATCCCCTTGCATTGGTGAGAAAAGAGTATGAATACGTAAGAAATAAATACTCGTATGATGTGTAAATTACTTGAAACCTACATAAGTAGATATAAGTCCACGCGGTAGCTAGTATTAATATAAATCATAGTATGAAATAGGGTTTCGTATTTCTAAATTTTTCTGTCGATTGAATAATTATTAAAAATAAAAAACACGACTGCTCCTGAAAAGACCGAAATAAGGTTTGATAGCAGGCGGAACCCATTGATTATCATTGGATTTATGAATTACAAATGGGTACCTCCGCCTGCTTTTTTGGTCTTTTTTATGTATTTTTTTGTATTTTGTACTTTATTTAATTTAAAAAAATAACAAAATCCATTAGATATAGCGCCAAAAATTCACGGTTTAGTATCGATTTATATTTCATGCACTCTTATATACCTTTATTTGTGACCACTTTCATCGAAATCTTTTCAGCCTTAAGATCTCTATTCGGGTAAAAAGTAAAAATAAAATAGGTTTAACTTTAATAACTATTTCAGAGAGAAAGAAAAAGAGAAAGAAGGCGAGAATTGCGGTTTATGACGTATTAAAAAAACTTCTATTATAAATTATAATCTATTATAAAAAAACACTATTATAATAAATGTTTGTACAATAGTTTCGTATCTAACTGTACCTATTTTTCAAAGAGTAGACATTTTGCGTCTATGTCATGTCGATGTAGTCATAATGCGTATTAGAGAATACGAGAAATGGATTTTTGAGTACATAGGTGTATCTTGCGTTGCCCTTTATTTTTTACGTAAGTATTCATACTCTTTTCTCACCAATTCAAGTGGATAGTTTATGGCTTAAGCAACTGGCAACTATAAAAAATACAAAAGAAATTGTCATTAATTTGACAGATTTTCTATCCTTTTCTAACTTATACATCTATCTCACATTATCCCATCATTATGTGTAAAGGATGGCTACATAAGTAAAAAAGGGATGCAAAATGCGATTAAATGACATTGTCCAGATATTTTGAACACTTTGTTTGATTAGATACCATTGAGTAGCGTGATTGTGTACATGAAAATGAACACTCGCTTACTTACATGTTTCTGGAAGATCGATTGTTAAGATAGTTTGACTACTCTGGATGCTTACAACTTTTTGAGTACTCTAATTATCCAGATAATATTGAAATTTTGGTTTTAAGATTATTTTGAGTACTCTACTCGTCAACATTTTTCTGATGCTGACTGTACCATACACACACAAAGACGCAGTTTAGAATTATAGAGTTGGTAACTTACATTTTTTAAATGAATTGGATCAGGGAAACCTCAAAAGGTGCTGTGGTCCAACTATTTTGAAAGTTGGACAACTGCCCCTAGTAAAGACCCATGGTCCAACTGGTTGGACAGAGCAGTTGGACCACTGCCCCGAACTCTAAACATTGAACATTATATATTGAACATAAAAAACATTGAAATAAGATATTTTATACGTTAAAATATTTCTACAATTATTTGAAATTTTTACGACACGAGCCACATTAAAAGTCCGGTTGAGCCCCAGGCATCTCACCTGCAAAAGATAAAAATGTTGTCTCTGGAGTCAGTTACTGAGAATTTTCTAATAGAAAATTCCAGTAAAATTTTATTAGATAGAGAATTTAAATATTAAATTAGCGCTAAAGAGGATTTAATAGCGTCATGGAGGCTAATAACGTGTCTGGCAGTCGTCAATAGGATCACCTCCTATTATATGGTTCAAAAAAGAGGTTAGCCGCGATTACTCCCCAAAGTTCTTTCGTTTTTAGAATAGTGTTTTGTCATGTTATTTTATGACAAAGCAAATTGGGGAAAAAATATAGCTTTTTTTATTGTGCGAAATATCTCCACGGATACCACCCCCAATCGGAACCGGTGGAGGTGGTTATGTCGGACTCGAACCGACTAAAACGCACGCCGTCTTTGGTTCTTTGGTTGCCGGAGGTGAGAATGCAGGGAACATATCACTCGCACCCCGGCAGACCCAGGGCCATCTCGAGAGCTTGGGGTTGTGGGCCGGTCCGCGTTCATGGAGGACGGAGGTCGGTAAGATAGCTTGTATAATCTAGCACAGCTGTCTACCGCGTTGCCTGTGCAGGTATGAGTAAAATAACGACAGTTAGAATAAGGTTATTTTCCTCATATTTGCGTATTCGTGTCGTCATTGGTAATAGAGAACAACGGGTCATCATTGTTGATATTCGTAGACTTAGCTTAGGTTCAACCCCCAAAAACCCCAAAATTCAGCTCCCAAAAATAAAAATATTACCTACAAATCAATGTTCTGATAATTTTCCTGTGTTTTTTTTTCTTTTCATATATATTTTGTTTTCTCTTTTCTTAAACCTAAACTACCTACATCCGAAATTAAGCTACAGGTAACCTGGCTTATTTGTGGATGCAGTAGCTTATGTACCTATGATAAAAACAAAGAAATATTTTTCACCGTGTGTAATATGACCGCAAATATGCGACCTTATAACTGCACAGTTAAATATAACTATAACGTAATGTTAAGGAATAACATTGTATTATATTTTTCACTGTGTTTAACATCTGTGCCTAGTGCGTACAATTCAAGAAATTGAGCATCAATAAAATAGTCCAGCCGTTTAGATGTGAAAAAGTAACAAACATCCAACATCCATACTTAAAAACTTTCTCGTTTATAATAATAATAGGATTTACATCTCTCATGTTCGGTAAGTAGGTTCTTATTACCTCCAAATGGGGCTTGTAAGTGACTAATTAGCGCTCTAGGTTAATAATGTAGCTAAAAAAGCCCTAGGGCGGCAAGTAATTATTCTATATTCAAAAAGATCGCGTACATCTAACCATCATACTGGCAATAGACATCATGCATTCAGCCTAATGACCAAAGAGGTCGCTTTGCTATTCAGCCTTGTCTAAATGTGAGTATAATGTCATTAATTTTAAATATCGAACGGCGAAGCTCAATATCGATCATGAAAAAAATTAATGAAAAAGTTCTTTACTTGATTCTTTATAATGAAAAAAGGCGGGAATAGAAAACTTTTACTTTAAATATTGTTTGTTTTTGGGATTTTTTTATAAATACGTGCTGATTAGGAAAAATCATCTCAAACTATTTAACATACCCAAAAATACCTATCCTTAAAATATGAAAATTGTTCTCATTTCACTATAAATTTCAACAAATAAAACCTTTTATTCTTGTAATGCCGGCTTTTTTCTACTTACCTCACAATCGAGATGTAAAGCAGAATAGTTAGCTCGGGTGTAAGCACCAATTGCACCCTCGAACTATAGGCAATATCTCGGGCTGCAGTTGATGCCTTACAGCCCTCGGCTACTAATCTACTATTAATCTGTGTCCATTTTTATAAATAGTAATGCATGCTAATTATACGCGATCTTACATTACGCACTTTCGTGGTACGTCGTAGAAAACACATAATAGAATATTTCTACTGAAGCTGAGACTAAAATTTTCTTCTTGATGAGTGAAGTTGTATGACCAACGTTTTTTACATTCTATTGCAATAAGTTGCAGGTGTCACTCATTGAAAACAGGTGATATATAGGTAGGTGAGTATATAACTGAAAGCTAAGGTCATATTCTAAAGTGATAGTTTTTTACACAGAATTAGTGCACAATTCAATAAGTTCATGTAAACTAGATACGCACTTAAATTCAAACCAAAATAGAAATATAATTAACCCTTAGGTGAAAACTTGATGATAAACACTTGATAAACACATAAATTATAGTTTAATACTTATTACTCACTAATCTCACTATTTATCACGTAAATATTATGTTGCAGATAAAAATAGCGGAGTGCAAGTCGCAATAGGTACGCTGGGTCATTTCGTATGGGTGTCACTAATATCAATAAATGAAATGCTTATGTGAACTGCTATCTTTTCTCAAACTGATTGCTGGAAATTGCACTTTGATTTGTATGACACCGGCCCACCATTTTTTAGTTAAATTTTGTGGTTGAATTTGTTAAAGGATGCAATTTTCCTTTTCTATATGAAGAAGTGAGTGGATGAAGGAGGTAACAAACAATTTCTAAAAATGGAGATAATCGGCAGAACATATCATTTGCAAATATTATGTTTTCTGATTATTTATGTCATAATATCATGGTGTCAAATGATTGTCCGGTTTTTTTTTGTAAGGGATACCTCAATTTGACATAACCTCGCCTAATGGTAAGCCAAAGGCAAAGTCTCGGAAAGAGGGTCACCATCATAAACATGTACCATGTTAAAAATGTTGGCACTCAGCATGACGGCCTTATCAGATGCCTTTTCACGCCGCGCTTAAAGGACCTGGGACTGTAGGAACAAGGAAACACGTGAGCTGTCACCTCGCATATATCCCAATCACGTTGCAAAATATACTCTATATGTTCAGCACGTGTTTTTGAGCGTCTTTTGAGGATAGCGCGATCATAGATTATCAAAACGATTCACGCGCGCAGGGCCCCGATTCTCTCGTGACTTGACGGGTCAAGATATAAATGCCGGCAACTATACCAAGTTAGCGTTGTCCAAAACCGCAAACATTTGCCGTCTGCTTACAATAGTCAATGAAATCAATCAATTAGCCCACTGCTGGACATAGGCCTCTCCCAATGTGCGCCATTTCGGCCGATCCTCCACCTCCTTTACAATAGTCACGTTCACATTAAACTCTAGAGGTTTTAATTAATATTCATCACACGACACGTATTCGACACAAAAATCAGTGTCGACAAACACCTATTCGAGATATCGTCTGTGTTAAATATTAATTACATTTTTGTGGTCGCGTCACGTTTATGTTTTAAATCCATTGTAAAATTTACGGTTAGTGATGATCGAAAAATATGTGACGGATCGCGAATATACCTACCTACTTAATATTTATTTCTGTTTTTGGAAATTCCATCCACCTATTACATTGATTATCTAAAAAGATAACAGAAATATCATTCTTATAGGCTTTTTCGAGTGTATCTAAATTAATGAAGCCGCCTGGTGGAATTTGGGCCACCCCATCTCTTCCCATGCGGTGTCGTACAAAGCGACTAAGGGATAGGACTGTTTAACATCAGACAGATATATATACAGCTCAGACTCAGCCTCAGATGTTTGTGCGAGTAATAGTGCCCGGAATACTGCAATAGGCTCACCCCCTATTAGGTGGGACCAAATACAATGATTGGTGAGATGTGGGTGATAAGTCACCATTGCCTCACCCTCCAGGGATAAAGGCCTAATTATATATATGTCAATTAAATATTATGTAATTTAGTTTAATACGTCATTGTTTTAGGAATAGAAAATAGGAAAAGGTTATATCTTTGATCCGATGAGATGAAATTCTTTGACGCCTGAACCTACAGATTCGTATGGTATTTATGTTTATAGATATTTTTTATGTTTAATGTACCTAAAAGTAAAAATATGGTTCTAATATCGGTTCAAATATTCGCACGGGTATTTTTCATTCGAGTACGAAAATATATATTCTAGTTTTTCTTATTTGTTCGCAATATGATAAGTGTAGCAGATTACTTTTTGACTGAAATATTTCACCAAAATATTTTATGTAATTTTTTTATATATTTGGCTAAAGGAATTTTTCATTCGGTCTAATACTGGCGTGCCTACCTTCGAGTACTACTTTTGTAGGAAACATACGAGTCTTCTTGACAATATTTTTAATACATTTTTTGAAACTATAAGAAAAATACTTCGAACTTAAAAGTTAGCATAATAAATGCTATAAAAAATTCATTCAAATATAAGAAAAATAGTTTATATTTATATAAATTATAAGTTAACCTTATAAACGAATGTAATTATTATAATTGTACAATTATTATGAAGATAGATAGGCAGCTGCAGCGATAAGTATTTAGTTATTTTTAACTCAGAGTGCATGCAGTTTTAATAGGTATCTGTCATAAACGGTATGTAAGGGTTATTCTTATAATACAAGATGAGTGTTACCAATAACACTAATAACCTTTTCCTAAGTGCACTTATTACATTACACTTGTGGGCGATTGAGTACACTTAAAATACTTACTTGATGATTCAAGTAAATATTAGCAAGACCACCTCTTTAAAATCATCTCGGTAACTAATATATTTTGTACCAATTCGGTATTCTACTGACTTGTCAAATTACTCACTTTTTACTGAATGTCAAAACGATAAGTTACAAGGTAACTTGTATGAAAAAAGATTTAGTGACGTCATAAAATGTAATAGTCAATTCAGTTACTATTATAAGTTGGATGGATGATTAAAAATACCTAATATTTTAGCATTCATAATTTAATAAGCTCGGCTAGATAATTTATTTTAACTAAAGATAATACCCAATTAGTGATACTTTTGACACAATTCGGCTACGTACCCGCTCGACCTCCAAGATTCTACCCTCTCACAAAAGTACCCACTGGACCTCACTTTTAGGTCCCACTGGACCTCCTTCAAAATGGCTTCGTGTGCAAGCAGACAGTGATATATTACAACTTCAGGGATTGCCAGGTATTGTCCAACATATCGAACTATCTATTAAGGCCTCTCTGATATAGATACCACGATTCGACGAGGGCATGATCAAATGTCTCGAACTCGTCAATCTTCAGATTTCTTGCTTTCCCTAACTGTCTTGCACATGTCCTGGTGGAGTTGCTGTGTTATGTATTGTATTGACAATCAAATAATGAATTTCATGGCAGAATTTGTGGTACCTTTTTTCTTTGTAGTAATGTTTTTGCTCTACAGTTAAACTGTTTACCGTTCTTAAGATCCTCAGCATCGTTTAAACTCTACCAAAAGACAACAACAACAACAAAAGATACTTATTTTCAGTCTATAAAACATGGCATTAACATTAACAGTTTCTCAACAATAATGCAGACTCAAAAATTGCGTACACCCATTAAATTAGTTGATAGCGTGCAGAATTTGTGGTTCATTTTACCTTTTTATAGCTGGCTGTTCACTTCAATGAATGACTTTCAGTTGTGAGAAAGAAATAACATGAACTCCTTTATTTGCACATACAAGAAACCTGTTCGATCGGGCGATCCTTGGAAGTTTTAACACTTATTTTTTAATGTTGTTAGTGTTTTACATACGATACGATGCTTTTGTGCAAAGGTATAGTAATTAACAAGTTTATATTATTTGTAGGTTTTGTTATATATGTTCTACCGTAAAACGTGTTTTATGAAGCAATTAAGCTCTCTGTTTGTCGATTTCTAACTATTATATTGGCTATTTAAATTCCTAGTAAATCATATCTAATTAACTGGTAGATGGTGCATAAAAATAGAAGTGGCCGTTTCCAGTTTATAAGCCATTATTTCTGACCAGTAGGCACTAACGTGGAGTGCAGTGACATTATTGTGGTCAGCATGTTCTGCATTTAAAGCAAAGTCGTTTTCCGCGTCTGTCTGTCCCTATGTATGCTTATATCTTTGAAACTACGCCACGGATTAAAATGCGGTTTTGTTTAATAGATAGAGTAATTCAAGAGGAAGATTTATATGCATAATACATGCTTAGTACGGACGAGATCTGACGCCAAGGGGGCGGAAAAAATGGTGATAGAAGTTTGTCGGGTTAGCTAGTAATCTCCTAAAATTTGAATTAATGTCTATACCTACTACTGAAGGTTCCTTTTGTAGACCTAGGGCAGTCATACGAGTAGAGCAGTGTCGAGTGTCGACCTCCTTTATTCTAAGTATTCGTTGGCCGGTATTTGGTATAATCCACGGAGGACAGAATATGATAAAGTAACGGAGATGCCCCATTGATAATTCGCCTAATATAAACGCGTCGCCGAATCCGGGTGGAAGAGAAACGCGCGGGGTGTCAAAAGTCGAAGGACGTCATAGGTAAAACGTTCCTACCGAATGAGTCCATTTGACGTTTGGATGGCACGCGTCTCGATTGCCTTGCAACAACTCCTATAATCGAATGACGAATGGTATAGGATTTGACATTAATGACATGCATTAACGACTGTCATACCATACCATAAACATTCTATTCTCCCAAACGCCGGCCAGCAAATTCCCACTTGTCTAGAAGGTACCACAGGTATTACTACAGAAAGTTCAAAGAATTACCCACTGAACTCACCTCCACATAATTTAATCACCATAAGTTAAATTCTGCAAAATTAATTTGAATTTACTTTATCCATGAATGCAATCCTATCTTTTAAGTCAAACTATAAAAATTTTACGAGTCACATGTTGAGGTTTTTTAAATTCTGGTTGCATATAAATTGGATCGATTCAGCAACCAAATTAAACTTGTAAGGAAGAATATTGCAAATATTATTGATGCGATGTCGAATCGGATACCTACAGTAAAAATAACTTTTTTAATTATTTGGATCACGATTGGATCCTTATGACCGAAGATTGGAATGTGCGCATAATTATGGAGAATAACAGATTTAGGTACTCTTTATTTCAGCACTACAGTTATACCTAATGTACCGAAGGCAGTCACATTGCCGTCAAAAAAGAGAAGCAAATTTTATTGGTTTTGACAATGATTATGACCCTCATTACACTTTAATTAGCCTCTCGCAGTTCGTTGGTGGACATGGGCCTCTAATTATAAGTCGCTCGGCTTTCCCACTTCAGCTTATTTACTACCTATATTACATATTGATTAGTCTTTCTCTCTGTATTTTCCGTTACTGTTACAAAGAAAGATGTTGACGAAAAAAGTCCTTAAATTGATCTTAAATTCCTTTTTTTCCTCTTCCAGCTGACCGATAGTTCTGATATTCGGTACACACCTTTAATTTGGATAATAATACCATTTAAATCAATAAAACAGTTTGATTTGCTTTTAATACGAGAGTTGTAAGATCATTTTGAGACTTCGCCGTCAAGATATTTCTGACGCTAACTGTACAAGCCAAAACCTTCTATGTACGTACTTAAA
The DNA here is from genome assembly GCA_914829495.1 of Eilema sororculum. Classification (NCBI taxonomy): domain Eukaryota; kingdom Metazoa; phylum Arthropoda; class Insecta; order Lepidoptera; family Erebidae; genus Eilema; species Eilema sororculum. The sequence goes on along the minus strand of OU618532.1, from coordinate 44,112,165 downwards.
CGATTTTACCATTTACCATTACCACTTTTGAATACAGTTTAAAAAAATACTCATTTGTCAAACATTATGGTACACGCACAGCCATCAACATCAGCCTCTTTATCCATGACAATTGAGATAATATATAATTGAAGTGTTAGATAATGACAACACTATATGATTGTCCCTTTCTTTCAATGACTGAGGGCTGAAGTAATAATGTTGTAATTTTATGAGGTTATGGAATTATATTAAGTTTATGGTTTAACATTAGTAGATACTTATATTAAATATTTGGTTATGAAAAAAATTCAAAGTAGATACATAAGTAGGTACTACGTTTCTGTTTTAGACAGCGGTTTACAATTAGGTAGATATTTCACTTACAAGAATCCCGAAGTTTCGGTTGCTTTTCCGCAGTCATGGTTAAAGCGGAGCCTAAGAAGTTTATTGTCTATATTTATGTCAAAGTACTCGAAAGATGTCCTAGTATGCATCGATGTATTATCTGTGGTATTATTAATTATAACTTACTTGATCAGCCTCACCTAATGAAGCTAAACCAGTACGCAACCCAAAATAATAATAGAAAAATGAAACAAAATATCTAAAATAGGCAATGCAAGAAAAGGCCAACAATAGTCACAGTTATTGTATTTCGTATGATGACTTCGCGAAGGAATTCCGCGAGTTGCGTTTTTATAAATCGTATATTTATGTTAATTTCGTATGTGGAAGGTTTACTAATAGACAGAGATATGTACGAGGAAATAAGGATGGATTGAATATTTTATTTATAACTATAAAAATTTACATGTCATGGGAATCAAATTAAATCAAAATGCATCCAATTGAACAAAAAAACTATTGTTTTTCTTCAATTCAAAAAAAGAATAGTTTTGACCAATGAGTTAGACGGCAGCCGCAGATTTTTTTATGCATTGTTCAAAGATATCCATGACTTCATTCCATATAATTTGAAATCAGAACGGTACTTAACGCGATTGAAATGGCGTTTATATCCTGTGGACTTAAATTATTGAATCACTTACTTCTTACTTCTTTAACATCGTATACATATTCTCAAAAGGTAATATGAGCTCGTAGAACCCCATAGTTTGAACTTTTTGAATAGGGTTTATTACGGTTAATATTTAAAAGCCCAAAAGTGTTCTTCCGTATTTAATACTAGTTTTGTCTTGTATGACTATCCCATCCGACCATTACGTCGTGAATATTCAAATATTGTAGGGGATTATAGCAGAAAGTAGATATTAAAGAAGCTACACATTTTTATTAAAATAGAACCTTACAAGTTTACATACAAGTATTCAAATTACAAAATGTATCTATTTGTTCTGTGGTTTGTTCTGAACGATACATTTTGGATATACAAATTGCAATGAGATTATTTACGAACTTCCGAGCTTTGCCGGAACGAGACACATTAGTTATTTTTATCAGATATTCTTCTTTTAAAATATTACAACGAGATCAGAACCTACATTCAGATTGCATGAACACGTTTTAGACTTTCTACCAACAACCTTGTATCTACAATGTTATTCTATGGTTTAGTGGACAGGATGCATAATCATTTTGTTCATCTAGAAAGCTCAGTCGTGTGGCAGATGCGAATCAAGATGTAGTGCGCAAACAGTAATCGTAAAATGGCCCATATCAACCATAACAGACGCTCTGGTAACATTCAAGATAAACAAAATTATGGGTAGAGTAACAGACCTCGGGTTCCGAAGTGTAATGTAATCTCAGAAGCAACCGTCATTGGACAATATTATTACCGACTGAAGCTGTCTTTCCTGTTAAGTTATTGGAACCTATTCCAGGAATAAAAAGTAGCATACTAGTTATTCTAGTTTATAATCTACCCCTGTACTAGATTTCAGCCTGATCTGTTCACCTATGGCTTGACTTACAGACAGCTTCAAAAACTGAAACATTTATAATTTTGCACATCTAGTCTATTCTACTCCAGCTTATCTACCTTTTTCGTCCGTCCACCTTAGAGGAGAGTAGTTTATTTGGTTACAACCGTAAACCGTATCCAAATAAGGGGACCAAGGAACCGTATTTATTTAATAAACTAATTAAAGTAAACTGACTGTGTCCAAAAGTAGTTCCAATATGTCTATTTTAACGGCAATATACTCGAAGATTTAAATATAAAAAGATTCGAAAATTTAAATTTAAAAAGATAACATCTAAAGTGATCTAACTAAACCAAGTCGTGCTGGCCAGTTTAAAAATTGAATGTAAAGTATTCCCACACTTTATTTTCAAAATTAAATTTGGAACATTTGTTAATACTTTTCTAAAACTTCAGGATGTTTCGTAAAAAGTTCGGATATCCTTAAGGGCTGTGTAACATGTGTCCGAAGTTTCGAAAATTTTGAGAAAGAAAGAGATGGCGGTAGAAAAAAGGTGGTTTTTTGCAGTTCGCCGTGGCATAGCATCTGTCAGGGATATTGTGTGACCCGAGATCTTACGAGAGATCGAGCAAAAACAATCTTGATACTAGCCTAATATTTTATAAATGTTTATGATTATAAAAAATATAAAAAGAAGTAACAAATGAAGAGGCTAAATTTAATGTGCAGTGGTAGGTACCATATAGGTATAAGGACCTTTTTCTTATTCAGACACCTTTTTTATAACCTGTATTTAAGAAACTTAATAAAATTTTGATTAGGTAACCAATTGATTCATAAATCGTGACGTGACAAACAAACAAAGTACTCAAAATTATCTTAATTTCATTTTTTGACCCCTTTCCAATTGACCGATTGTTCTGATATTTTGTTATACCTTTAGTTTGGACAATAATACTACACAATATATAAATAAAAAAAAATAGTCTGATTTGCTCTTAATACGAGAGTTTTAAGATCATTTTGAGTTGAGATCTTCGTCGTCACGATATTTATGACACTGACTGTACCTCTATAGTGAAAACTGAACAAAACCTTTGCCTTAGTAAAAAGAACTTAATTTCTATTTATTCGAAGACCAGATTGTTGCTTGCTGCAGAAAATGCTTGAAAAATATTGTACACGTATAATGTATTCGACTTACAAGAATGTAGACATGTTATCTGGAAAATGGTGCATACCTGAAATTAAAAAACAACCAATTAGGTATTGTCAAAAAGTTATTTTTTTTTAATTTGCCTCTTTTTAGTCATATAACAGCAATTCTTAAAAACTATTTATTCATTATTCATAATTTTATTACAAAAGTCAAAGTATCAAAACTACGTAAGCGGTATACAGCATCTTGGTCTCCGGTTCACACAGCCACCCCCACAACGTTGTATGAACCTGTTGTTTGAATGTGTGTGTAGACTGCATGCGTACGTGCCGGCAACAGGTATCTTGTTGCGAATGTGTGGGTGTGCCAAGAATTCGCTAGTCTTAGATAAGATTTTATGAATGAGTTCTTGTATTCCATTGACAGTTTTGTATAGCCAGATTTATTTGAAAGTAGTACGCCGTGTTACGCTGCTGCCAGGAACTGGCGAAACCAGTATTATCTAAAATTCTACTGAGGCGCTGCGTTTGCTAATGAATAATAATAATTTTATGTTTTTGAATAGTTTCATGTAAATATATAACTTTCATTTACGGAATATTATTGAAATTTTTCCATGACAGTTTGTAATTTACTTAATAGATGGCGTTGTTGTATGCTCCTCGTTCTTTTTAATTGAGAAATTCAGTCAGTTTTTTTGTATAGTTTGTTGTATTTAATTTGCTAATGGAACCAAAGATCGAACAGTTTAAACGGTAACGGTTGAAAATAAATTTTCTGGGCTAGGATATTTGTTCAGCAGCAGAATGTATGTATACCTACCTAACCTAACCTATGGATTCGAAGGGACATGCCTGCCTCAGAGAAATCATAATAATCATTACAATTATATTGATTGTGTGAGTTTAACTAAAATCTCAATTTAAATATAAAATACTAGCTTTTGCCCGCGGCTCCGCCCGCGTGGATGTCGGTTCCCGGCAATTATTCGAATTTTTCTCGCCGTAAAAACCTTCCCTGGACTTCCACGAATAATTCAAGACCAAAATTAGCCAAATCGGTAAAGGCGTTCTGGAGTTATATCGTCAGGAAGGAAAACCCGACTTATTTTTATTTAGTAGATATCTATAAACTCCCTGCAGAACAGTAACTGGCAATTTAGTCTTAGTTTAGTTTGCCCAGTCTGCCCACACGAGCGGTGGCACACGCGCCTGCCTACACATCGTAGTAAAGTTTGTATCTTCTCCCTTATATGGCGGCTGACATAACACCCGTAATCCACCTGTACAATACTGACCTTACTACGAGATAAACTGGATCTTTATCGCTGACGCACATTGACATCTAACAAACGGTTTAGAAAAAAAAGTTGTTCCACGGTTGAGGCGGGAATGAATTTTGAATTACGAATTTGGAACGCCAGGGAATAGTATACAGGGTGTAATCGTTATGTGTGTCCAGGCGATTATTCCGTAACTATTACAGATATCAAAAAACTTTAAACTGATATAGTACGTTACCTAATGAGTAAAATGACATCAATAACTTTTTAAAAGTCAAACGAGAGATTAAACACTCCCATACATTTAGTATTAGATTAGTAGAAAAGTTTTAGTGTCCTTATTTTAGAAAAATATTTTAGACCCTGTATATTACAAACTATAGATATTTTTATAATCATTCTATCCTCCAGGATATTTATGTTGTCTGTTGTCTGCACTCTAAGGCCCGTATTCTATAATGAAACTCAGCCTAGATCGCGATTTTTCTGAGGAGAGATTGTATAGGCGATATGTCAAATCTATCAATCTGTCTATACAATCTGTCATTAAATAAATCATCGCGATTCAGGCTAAGTGTCATTTTAGAATACGGGCCTGAAATGGCTACAAAAAATTAAGCCAATAATTTTCCCAATTTTCCGCACCAATCAGAGATTCGACAGTGCCCTACGCAAAAAATACGTCTTTAATAATAAATTCGTAATAAAAATTGATAAATAAATAAATAATATATGTATTTAAAAATATAATTTATAAGTTTTATTTAAATGAATAAAGAGGATTGATCTAAATAATAATATAATTCATAATTTCTATAAATAATAATAATAACGTAGCTAATAATTCTTGATGGTCTATTTCTATCATAACTAATTTATTTTCTTCCATGCCATGGAGAACTTGTCGAGTGAACCATGCTACCTGTCGATTGACAAGTTTTTTGCAAATATGTGGATCATACAAAAAATAGCATCTGTTTTCAATCCCTTAAAACATCTGTATGTTTTTTACCGCAAGGAAAGCATGTTACATTTACAAAGGTGCCTATGTTTTCAAAGTACCGAAGTATTACTAATTTAATTTGATTTTATCCAACATTTGTACATAGTGAATATTTTCAGTCGTCTATACTAATTTAATTTACATAATAGGGTACCCAGTCATTATTGCTGACAAAAAAAGAAATATAAATGTTAATAATGGAAGGTTTTTAAGTATGATATTCCGAGTATTGTTTTTGGAGGCCTCGATTTAAATTCAGAATCAGATTATTTTATATCTCAAAGCAGTATTGCAACAGCAAAAAAATATTCTTTACAATGGATATTTTTGCTACCGTAAGTTTCTAACAAGTATAAACGTCAGTATCATAATATTATATAATTATAATATTTTAGTATTTGTTAATTAATTACAGGATACGAGTAATAAAGTGCACAACAAACTACTTATAGCAAAATATTTTTTTTAGATTTGGCAACAGAACATGTATAGTATGGGTAAGTATAAATATTATGTGTCAATTTGAATTCTATACAAAATGAAATATAATTTTAAGGATAATATGTTAAATTATCAAATATAATAAGATTTTTAGGTGTAAAATATTTGAATCTTTGGACGTTTTACAAAAAAAAGGAGGAAGAAATGTTTTTCGAATTAGGAAGAAAATATTTCTCGAATTTCAAGTATAGTTCGACTCAAATATCTTGGACCTAAAATGTGATCAAAATGTGAGCACAGTTTACGTTTCTTAGACATATTTTGAAGATAGCACAGGGTGCTGGGTGCAGGGTGAAGCAAGCATGGATTATTACAAAACAATCTGCATACGTATGCCAACTATACAAATCGAATACAAAGGGAAAAACAATCTTTTCGGGCGGGACTCGAACCCGCAGTCTTTCCCTTACAGGGGGAATGCCTGACCAATTCGGCTACCGAGACACGCCCGAAATGATTCAAATTTCCCATCTTATACGTCTTCAAGGCGACGTGGCGTCATCTACCGATTTTCTTACGAACTATTTCTTTACGAATTTATTACGATAGCTGTAAAAATTCCTTCAATTGTTTGGGCGCAGTTATCAAAAATCAATGTTTAAAAATGATTGTAACATCATTCATTGATTCCGATAGTTTTAGAAGCCGAATTGTTCAGGCATTTCCCCTGTAAGGGAAAGATTGCGGGTTCGAGTCCCGCCCGAGAAGATTCTTTTTCCCTATGTATTCAATCTGCATACGCTTTTTTGTCTCTAATATGTCGCGAATTAGTATAGTATAGTATATCTTATTTATTGTGCACACCAAGGATATAAACACGTGTTATTTGGTAGTACATCGTGGGTATTAACAATAGGCGGCCTTATCACCTATTGGCAATGTCTTACAGGCAACCTTGGATGGAGAAAAGTGTTCGAGTCTATCTTTGGGCAGTATGGTGTACAAAGTCTGTTTTAGGTACATGAGTAGGTACTTTTTATATATATACATACCTGAATATACCTATATACAATTTACATAAAATACTTATACATACTTATATTTATACTAGCTGTCCCGGCGAACTTCGTACCGCCAATTTTTTCCCGCCCCGCGATCCGCGTCAGATCCCGTTCCCGCTGCACCATTTAGGGGGATGAAAAATAGATGTTGGCCGATTCTCATAGATACCGGATAAGCACAAAAAATTTCATCAAAATCGGTCAAGCCGTTTCGGAGGAGTATGGCAACGAAAACTGTGACACGAGAATTTTATATATTAGATACAGATATATCCAAGATATATGAATCAAGCCTATGGAGATACCTAGTGGAGATTATAAGCGTCGGTAGTTTAGTGGTTAAGGAGTCGGCCTTACGATCGAGAGGTCCCGGGTTCGATCCTGGCCATTACACTACCGACGTGATGAATGTAATGAACTCCTAGCACAAGCAATTTAGCTTAGTTGGAGGGGTTAGAGGGAATATTAGTGACTTCGGTTCTAACATTAGAAAAAAAAATATTACAGGGATATAGCGGATCAATGCCGAGTAGAGCTAAACGTTTCATGACAAGCGCTCGTAACACTTAAATTTATTATGCTAAGGGTCGTACCAAGGGGAGGTTTTTGTCAGGCCATCAAGGCCGAATTCCACGGTTCATTTCTCTAACCTTCTAAGTCACCCACGATAAACCCCGCCTAAATCTCCACCCTACTATCTTATGCGTTCAGCGGCCCAATGAAAACCGCGATCTCTATATCTGTATACAGTATGTACGGTTACATAGCCTGACCTGTTTCAGTAATAGCATAAAGTAAATGGATCAGTGGTGTGAGGTTTTGTTTTAGAAATTAACCACTCTGTATTGCGCAGGCTTGTGCGAATTTCAGCTTTTGTACAGTGAACGATCTTGACTACCAGGTTTCGGTATTAAGAGTTAATGAAACTGTTTTAATTATTTATTATATTATTACTAGCTGACCCGTCCCTGCTTCGCCCGGGAAAATTTCGTATACCATATTTGATAGTGACCTAAATGACCAACCTTCCATACAAACGTTTATCACCTATTTTTACCCTCTTAGTAGTTAAATTTTGAAAAATGCTGATACACGTGTTCATCTTAAAAGACAATACTAAAAAGAAATTTAGTACACATAGCACTGAAAATGACGAACTTTCATACAAACTTCCATCCCTTATTTTACCCCTTTAGTAGCAGAATTTCCAATCTTTCTCACCTATTAAACCTTCCCTAGACCTCCACGAACATTTCAAGACCAAGATAAGATAAATCCGTTCAGCCGTTCTCGAGTTTTAGCGAGACTAACGAATAGCAATTGATTTTTATACAATAAGAAGATTGTCGTAACTAAAGGTTTGTACCAAATACTTATTAGAACAATAAGTCAACAGATGGATGAAAACCAAGGCATTAAAATGATTTCGAGTACTATTCTCGTCAATATCGATCTGATGCTCACTGTAGTACTGCAGTGAATCAAATTCAATGGTAAGCCGATTAAGTCCGCATCAACTTAAATGCAGCAGGCTTTCACCACACATTATTTACCTTGTGCGTCTATTGGAATAGAATAGAGTAACGTCCAGCAGGTCTAAAAGGAATCTTTAATAGAACCGGCTTAGTGTCAAATTTCGTCATGATACTTGCACCAAATTAGAATCTGCTTAGTGCTTGTGATTTGGCTCATATGAGAGACCATTTAACGAATTTATAGAAACCTATGGAGATCTACTGAAAATTAATAAAGTTAATCGTTTTAACAGAATTGGGTATTGTACTGACTAGTCAAATAAGTTACTTTTTACTAAAAACTATAAAATAAGTACCGCTCTTTTACCATTTTCAATTTAATGAGCTCGGGTATAATTTATTTTAACTATAGGAGTACCCAAAAGCTCAAGGTGGCCTCTCTAGATCGGCGCTTCAGTAGCTCAATTCTCCTAATAAGAGAAAGATGATCAAATTCATTTTCGATCTATTGTCCATTTTCTCAATTGTCAAACCAGATCACGATTTCAATTAAAAGAGGGCCAATTCTGATAATAAAAATGTATTCATTAATTTTGCCTGGTAAAAGTACGAGAAAACGTTTTTGACATGTTACATATTTGATTTCCACATACCGAGACTTAATTTTGTCCATCCCAAAAATTAAGAGAATTGGTCTTCTGTTTATTGTTTGTAAATAAATAAATTGTATTTGACCAAAATAAGTTGTAGGTATTTTCCTCAAATTGAAATCTCTTTTAAATCGAATCTACTAAGAGAGAGTAGAATTTGCTTTCGACGATGTCTGGTACAGTCTATGCCCAAAGTAATGTACGTAATCTTAAAAGATGTTTGTCGTTTTTTATTCCAACTAATCACCTAGTCAAAAAAAATCACTCTGTAGATTATTTCTTGACTAGGATCAACCATATTGACACTACGCGAGCGTCAAAGAAATTTGAAGTTTCTTGGAACCCGCATCGGCGGTAATTAGGGATAAATTGGAAGAGTTAAATAGGGTGGACGACTGTCAGGTCAAATCAGATTTTTGGAACGTTTAGTCGAAATAACTAAATTTATTCAAATGGCAACATTATGTCATCGTTTATTCATACTTTTTTTAGTCTTTAGACATAATTTGCCAAATATAGTATAATCAGTGTCAGTAATATAACATAAACTAAGTATTTTTTTTATATCTCCAATATCCAATGTACAGTCAGCGTCAGAAATATTTAGACGAAGAAGTGTCAAAATGATCTTAAAACTCTCATAGCAAGAGCAAATCAAACTGTTTTATTGTCCATACGACCATACTAAACATGTCTACCAAATATTAGAACAATGAGTCAACTGGAAGGGGGTAAAAAAACAAAATTATTCATTAATTTATTAATTAATTAAGAAAATTATCATTTTGAGTACTTTGTTTAACAACATCTTTCTGATGCTGACTGTACAGTCGACAAAGGAGATGCGGTAAGTGCAAGCGTATCTCCTTTGTTAACTGTACACACATAAAAGTATTTATAGATTACTAGCTTTTGCCCGCGGCTCCGCCCGCGTGGCTGTCGGTTATCGCGACCAAACATAACCTATGTCCTTTCTCAAGGTCTAATCTACCCCTATACCAAATTTCATCAAAATCGGTTCAGTGGTTTAGGCGTGAAAGCGTAGGTAACATACAGACAGACAGACAGAGTTACTTTCGCATTTATAATATTAAGTATGGACTAGATTGGTGGAAACGTATAGTACCTTATACCTTTAAATGAGCAATTCTTGTATTATATATAATTGGGATCTTGGAATCGGCTCTAACGATTTTCATGAAATTTAGTATACAGGGGGTTTCAGGGGCGATAAATCGATCCAGCTAGCATTCATTTTTAAAAGATTTATTTAAAAAAAATACCGAACAAAGCTCGGTTAATATTGAATAATAATACAACATAATACGACCGTGGTATTCTGTTCTGTGACATACCTAGTTACTGCATATCTGTTTACAAAAATAATAACACAAGTTTAGTCAAGCACCATTAAGATAACGGGCACATCTCGTGTTGCAGTGAAAACAATGCTGTAAGATGAACACCATGTATAATTGTGTGTATGTGTAACATAAGAATAACATGCGCTTGCGCAGTTAGGAGTTTAGGATGTGATGATAGTGCAATCAGAGATGTAACTAGAATCTTGAGAATTACTTAAAGGTTATGTGTAGTGTAATGTGTAACGTTCATTTTGATTTGACTTTGCGCTGAACCGTTTTGTTGGTTCATAAATAGAGTATCCGCGACATTGTTTGCGTGAACTAATATTTTGTTATGTTTTTTTCATCGTGCAAAACATCCCCACCCATACCACCCCTCCGGAGACGGTGGAGGTGGTTATGTCGGACTAAAACGCACGCCGTCTTTGGGTCTTTGGTTGACGGAGGTGATAATGAACTAATATTTGGGTTTTTGGACACCGTTATACTTTTTAAAAATAACTAATTTACATTGTAACATCAGTTATCTAGAGGAAAAATCCTGTCAAAATCGAACAAACCACTTCAGAGAGCCTCTATTCCACTAAGTTCAACCAGTTGAACTAATTGCACCAAAAAATTCCAATTATTTCAACTTTGTTCTATATCTGTAAAAGTTGAACTTTCTGGACAAAATTGATCCTATTAGTTTAACTTTTCATGTATTTTTCAATAACAAACTTGCTTGTATAGCTTTCTTTGTACTTTTAATAAATAATTAGTTCAACTGGTTGAACTTATAGTTGAACTAAGTGGAATAGAGCTTCAGAGAGTACCCAATACATAATATACAGACAGACTTGGCTATTTCGTTATAAGGCGGTAGTTTTCTCAAACAACTGGGCTATAAAATATTAAAATCATTTATCAGATTGCACCGGTAGTATCTGAGATTAGCTCTTTGAAATTTGCAGAAACTTTTGGACGTCGGCATTTTGTATTTTTCTTTTAAAACAACTTGAAGTCGGTACTTAAAAGTTGGCCAGTGTGTCACTGCATTCATAAAATGTCTTGAATCTCTAATTAAACGGGTTCAATTCGTATCAGTGACCGTATTGCGTCATCAAAGTGCAAACAGGACTCCCAGTGTTACCCAAATTAAAATTAAAGAACTCGATGTGAACATATAAAAAAATCTCATTATAATGTTTCTATCGAATATTCCATTTTCAAAAGGGAAACGAACGAATCGACCATTTTTTATTAGCATTCTATAGTTTAGTAACGGTAGTGAGCGAGAGCGATATAAATGTTATTCTATGAGTGCGAGCAGGACTGCATGATATCAGTATTTTTTGCCAGAGGTTTGAAAAGGCGGTACGGGAACGGAGTGTGCTGAGTAGTTTTATCTTCTAAGAAATTTTGATTTACAAGAAGTGTGATCTGTGTGATTACTATGGGGTTATAAAGATATATTGAAAAGAACGGTTGTATAATAATTATTGCTCTGAATATTTATTAGTCATTGGACCTTTTAAAACATTCACTAAGATCTAATAATATAGGCATTGCTAAGATTGCTAATGAATGATTATGGTGATAATAATTGTAGGCATGTAACACTAGCTGATGCCCGCGGCTCCACTCGCGTAGACATTCTGTTATCGCAACTTTTGGACTATTTATTTATTCTGTGTCTACTGTAACAGTAAGTTTACTTTATTAGCTTTTCGGGACTGACTGCCACCTGACCTTCCAATCCCGAGAGGATTTGTCTGTTGATCTGTAGGTACACCGCCTAGTACCTAGACCTACTGCACCAGGACCCGCAGGCCAGAACATAATAAAAATGTCAACAGTAATATTATTGCACTACGCTACAGTTAAAAAGGTTATAGGCGGGCAGATTAGAAAGATCCTAATTTGAATTCAAAATATTGACGTTTCGAAAAATGGAACGAAATTCAAAGGAAAGTTCTGAAACCTATTTTTTAAGGTCGTGAATAGCGCTCGGTGTTTGGAGCACTTTTTAATAAAATTGTTGAATCAGATACCTTTTATGCCCTAGGTAAGTAGGTACTTTCTCAATTCGATTTTTAAAATTTTAAAATCCGAATAGAGCATTAGGTACTTACCAAGTTTACCAAAATTCCTGATATTCACTCTATGTTTATCGCGGGTAAGCATAACCGACGCGGCACTAATCTTGCTAATTATAACCTAATTCAATAAAATAGATTATAAAAGTATAATTACGAACACTAATGATGGTTATATTATTGAACAACCACCCACAAAGATTAGCTATAACGGCATAAACAAATAAATTGCTAACATGTGACAGATATAATTGGAAAACATCTGTCTGCACGCAAATTTTTTTTCTTTTCTGGATATTTTTTTAATTATTAGATCAGACCGGCTACACGCGATTGTGTTATGAGTGCGAAAGAGGGATGCATCCTATCCTTTCTTTTTGTTTTTTTTACTACGGTTACACTAAAGAGGGAAGAAGCTATCTACCCTTTCACCATTTAAAACTCCATCCGTTTTATAGCACAAAACACCATCCTTATAGCACGTTATTTTAAGCATGTGGTACCCACTCAAAATTCAAAATTCGTTTATTCTGCATAGACCATTAAAACGGAACTTACAAAACGTCAACATAAAGTATATATTAAATACTAGTTTAGCATGTGGACCACCGGTTCGAAACGCGGCCCAGACCTGAGAAGACTCCGGCAAGAAACTCAGCGGGCATTTTTTTGGTCTAGTTACTGATCATGAATATTGCTTGTCTTATAGTGAAATTATTAATGCGCTAAACGATGCCATTTAATAACCGCGCCAATATTTTTTCAGTACAGTTATGTGATCATTTTGGTACGATATGAATTGGTGCTATTTAAATTGGTGCGAAAACAAAAACATGATTGATTTTGTGGAAGGGTTCTTCTTCAGTGCTTGTCGATATTATCAATTCTTATTTTTGCTATCGGTTCCTAGTTCTGGTAATCACTGAATTGTTATCGACACACCCTTACATGAGTCATAACTATCTACTTATAGCTCTCTATCTTAACTTATCCAACCCATAATTTTTATCGCGTGCCTTCCCCAATATAACAAATGTATATTTATGTAAACATTTATAATTTTTATTGTTAAAAACGTTAATTTAAACTAAAAATTTAAATTTAAATACAACAAAAGGTAGTAATATGTAAATATACCTAACCATGATCGCGTTAATTCCTTTTTAACATTATTGTATACTAGCTTTTGCCTACGGCTCCGCCAGGGTGGATGTCGGTTATCGTGACCAAACATAGCCTATGTCCTTCCTCAAGGTCTTTTTTTTTATCGTGCGCAAAATCCCCACGGACCGGAGCCGGTGGAGGCGGTTATGTCGGACTCGAACCGACTAAAACGCACCCCGTCTTGGGTCCTTGGTTGCCGGAGGTGACATTGCCGAAAGCATATCTCTCGCACCCCGGCAGAACTTCCTCAAGGTCTAATCTATCCCTATCCCAAATTTAATCAAAATCGATTACTGAATCGATTAACCCACTGGGTTTAAGCGTGAAAGCTTAACATACAGACAGACAGACAAAGTTATTGTCGCACTATCAATATTCGTATGGAGTATGGATTCAATGATATATTAAAGAATATACAATAATGGGACCCCCCCTCGCCCCATATTACGTGTGACTGAAAATAGTGTGCGAAATGAGGGTGTTAATATACCTCTGCCTACCCCTTCGGGAATTTATAGGCGTGAGTATACGTATGAACGTTTATTTAACTCTTTACTGACAATAATTTTCCTACTAAAGTGCCCTTTCATTGCAATAATCGTTATCATTTTCTAAAATCGTCACAAGGTTTTCTTGTGCATTATCATTTATCACTGGCTATTGTCTTTTTATCTATTACTATAATCGAAACCGTTGTTATCCAGTGTGTTTAGGTCAATAATATTCTAGATCTAAACGCACGTGCCTAGCCAGGGAAAGATAAAGATGCAGCCCGAAATGTTCGCAAAAAAAGAAGTTGCTTCATGAATATTGACTTAACCAGCTATTCTATTGTTTTATCTATGAGATAGAAGAAGAATTTTCCATATTATCACTAGATATGGAAAATTCTCCATTTTCCACATCTGGTGTGCAAAATTATTGACCTAAAGAATGCACGTGCAACCCAGAGGAAGTTGGAGACGGAGTCCGAAATGTGGCTTAGGTGGTTACTCACCCTATGAAAATCTCACCAATGGGTGAGTTTCCACGTTTTTAGATCTTTAGTGGTATATTTACCCACAGGGGGGCGTGACTTAACTGGCAATTATTTCAACAATTACTAAGAATCAAAATCGTTGTCAAGTGTCTGTAGGGATCGAATACTTCCCCATCTAGCCCCACATGCAGCACGTGCCCAACCAGGGGAAGACAAAGATGGAGCCCGAAATGTTCGCAAAAATACTCCCATCAGATCTACAGCTACAATTGCGGCATCGCCTAGGGGGTGGTTCGGGTGCTATCCCGCGTCTATGGGGGGTTTTCGGGTGTCATCCCGTTTCTTAGGGGGGAGCGTGTTAGTTACTAGAATTCAAACCGTTGTTGTCCATTGTCTTTAGTCAATGATTTTCCACATCTAGTCACATGTACCTAGCCAGGAGAAGATAAAGACAGAATCCAAAATCATCCAAAGACGCACCGTTTTTTTTTTTTTTTTTTTTATCGTGCGATAAATCCCCACGGATACCACCTCCACAGAGCCGGTGGAGGTGATTATGTCGGACTCGAACCGACTAAAACGCACGCCATCTTGGGTCCTTGGTTGCCGGAGGTGAGATTGCCAACAGCATATCTCTCGCACCCCGACAGACCCAGGACCATCTCTTTCGAGATGGCCCCCTTCGGGTTGTGGGGACCAAAATGTCCCCATCTAGCCCCGGTTACGGGGAGGCGCACTTTGCGCCGCCGCCGCGGCCTGCTTCTGCTAGGGTGACAGGCGGCTCCACCAGTCACCCCCAGGCCAGCGCTCATGGAGGACGGAGGTCGTTCTGCGACCTCCGACGTCCGGTTCGCCTTCGCTCTGCACGGGCTTCCCGGGCCCGGAGTCTGGTCCGGACCCGACCGGCCGCCTCCTTCTCGAGCATTACTTGCTCGCAGAAGGAGGCGGCCGCACCCCAAGCGTTTGCGCATCGTACCATCGCTGTGAGCAATGTGACGAGTGTGAGGACTCCCACCCCTAGAGCCGCCACTAGGACCCGCCTCGGCGTGTCCCACGCCGGGCACTCGGTCAGCGTGTGCAGCTCTGTGTCCTCGCTCGCATCACAGTGATGGCACTCGGACGTTGGCTCCTTCCGGATCCGACACAGGTAACTCCCGAAACACCCGTGTCCGGTAATCACCTGCGTCAGCCGGTACGAGAGGCTGCCGTGTGGCCTCTCTAGCCATTCCTCCATGATGGGTCTTACCGCCGCTATAACGGCGTGCCCTAAAGACGCACCGTTCAAAAAATAGTTCCTTCGTGAATGTTGACTTAAATATTACTTTGTTACAAGAGTGACAATGAGCTGCGCGCTGTGTTTTGTAAATCGTTTGGCGTTGTTCTTCGATACTTTATTTATACATGTTTGGTATTCGAACGTTGTTACAGCGTTCGTTGATAATGTTTTTTTTACGGCTGCATGTCACATACCTACCTAGTTGCGAATTTTCTTGTTTAATTTCTTTAATATTATTATTTGACTAGCTTTTGCCCGCGGCTCCGCCCGCGTGGATGTCGGTTATCGCACCCAAATATGTTTGGCCTATGTCCTTTCTCATGGTCTAATCTACCTTTATACCAAATTTCATCAAAATCGGTTCAGTGGTTTAGACGTGAAAGCGGAACATACAGACAGACAGACCGACAGAGTTACTTTCGCATTTATAATATTAGTATGGATCCGTCCGAGATAGCAGGGGAAAAATTAATAACAATTTAGATAGAAGTGTAATATTCGCGAATGTGTAACCATATTATCATGAAGGGTACAGTCACAGTATACACCTATTGTGGTGCCTAAAATACGACTAAATAAACATTGGATTAAAAGGATGTTACTGGCAATGTAGCCTGCTGCGATATTCCCGAGTCGAATGTGTTAAAACTGGGTATAAACTGTTTAGTTCATTGTTGGTATACTACCAAGAGCGTACCGGATTGAGATGTAGGTAATGGGCAGCCTACTATCTTATGAAAAACAAAACAACACACCTAAACCCACCTATTCAAGTGTCAATGCGAACGTAATAGTAGAAATTTAAAAAATATCACACAAACATGTATACAATTGAAGCATTCCCATCGATTCCGCGGACGTTATATAACCCAAACATCGTTTTATTAAAACCACCATCTTACATAGATGCTTATAATGTTAATCCACGTTTACATATAATAAAATGCGAGCAATTCACACGTAGCGTAAGCGTAATAGAATTGTGACTTAAAATTACGCAACGGTGTAAATGGCGGCCTGCATATCGAATAACATTTTGCATTCCAGTCGTTCTGCTTGCCTTTGAGCGTAGTTTTCGAGTTTTTAAGACATGCTACTATTTTTGCATGATTTATTGGCCCGTGGTTCCCGGCAGAGAAGAATTTGGGCCACCCCATCTCTGCCCATGGGGTGTCGTACAAGGCGACTAAGGGATAGGGCTGATTAGCATCAGATAGATATCCTATACAGCGCAGACTCAGCCTCATACATAGGCTCGAGTCAACAATAGTGCCCGGAATATTATGGCAATAGGCTCACCCCCTATTACATGGGGTCGACTACAATTATTAGTGAAATGTGGGTGTTAATTCATCTCTGCCTAACCCTTTGGAGATAAAGGCGTGATTATTTGTATGTATTATATATATATGTATGTATGCTGTCACATCTTCATTCGATATCTAGACTACTTTACCTACTTTGAAACCGTTTTATTTTTTGAAATTAGAATCTAACAAGAGCCGGTAACAGATTTTCTAAATCTCGTACATATTCCGTGAATGAATGAGAGCTTGCGATTGCAAATGATAAAACAACTTTCATTGACAGCAGGAAAACGTAATCTAAAAAAGCAATAAAAATAATGTATTAATTATAATAGTATCCGTTACTCGATAGCAAACATTGCGGGAGTAAACAAGTTCCTTTTTTACAAACACATTCTGTATTAGAAGCTTCAATTTATCGCAATTACGTACATACAGACCGTTATCATACAAAAAACAGTACCAGTTCGTGTTTCCGAACGGTAACTACAACCTTATTAGGTGTATCATCTATGTCCCATTTATAGGAACTGGTACAAGATACCGAGATCTACAACCATTGGTAACTCGTCACTATTTAAGTACGTACTTTACCGTTATTGGAGTACTAAGTGAATAAATAAAATAGATTATTTATGTAACTATCGTGATAATTCTGACACTCGCTTTGCCATTACATGGGTAGTTACGATAATAATTATTAGAAAATTAACTTCACGACTTCCAATGCGAGTACGCATATACTGAGATTAACTTGTGTCAAGCTTCTTATTTAACATAACATAACATAAACTCACGCCTGTATTCCGCTAAGGGATAGCACCCACATTTCGCCAGTTTATGTTTAGGTCCCAATGTGCCAACAGCCTATTGCCATTAACCGGGCACTTATAAACCTGCGATAAATACACACATAACTTCGAAAAGCATCGAAAAGTGGTGTGTGCCATGGTAAACCAGGGATCGAACCCCAGACCTCGTCTCAGCAGTCCATTACCCATACCACTAAGCTACCGCTATTTGTTTATTTTTAATACGTAATTTTAGCTTATTGTTAACAAACAAACCTTAAAAAGAAATCGATGAGTAATCAATAAACCAACAAGACAAATCAATGTTACCTCGCTAGAAATAAAAATATTGAAAATTTGTTACTCATTTGAAAACTGATATGATAAATTTAGTTATATAAAATGTAGCTTGCAACGTTTCGGTCTGCTCGATTTCTAGTGCTACATTTTATAAAAGCTTTCATACAGGTTACACAGATACTGGAAAATTTAATTAGTAACCCAGGAAAAAGTGGGAACGAAAATCATAGTTGGGATTTTTAGTCGTGAGTGTTAAGAGGGGGTATAAAGGAAAATTGCCGATCTTTGATTGGA
Source organism: Eilema sororculum (assembly GCA_914829495.1). Classification (NCBI taxonomy): domain Eukaryota; kingdom Metazoa; phylum Arthropoda; class Insecta; order Lepidoptera; family Erebidae; genus Eilema; species Eilema sororculum. Next base: position 44,093,673 of record OU618532.1, on the reverse strand, counting down.
TTTTTATACCCGAAAGTGTGCCACAAATGAGCTTGTTTTTTTTAAATAGAAAATACGTTATATCTGAAAGGTACTCAATTTGGTGAAAACATAAAATAATAATATTTTGTCGATAAAATAAGATCACAAAGTTGGGCCTAATTTTTGATTAAAATTAATTTATTTCCAAGATTATTCATATAACTGAGTCAATTTTTATGTACAAAGTATAAAATTATAAAACCTAGTGACTCAATTTTTCACTTTGTTAAAATTATCTGAAATTTACGAGTAATTAAGAAAAAACGAATTCGGCGCTTACGGCGTTCTTATTTCGCGCATAACGGTCTCTTGCTATCGCACCTGACGCGAGGTGCCGGCCATCTGTTGTTTCATCAATTAGTCGGGGTCGCCCCGTTGAGACAAGAGGACTGTTTTTCTGTTTTCCGTCAAAAAAGTTCGTCGAAATTATGGGAAATAAAAAAAATCAAAAGATAAACTCTAAAAGAGAATCAAAAAGACTAAGAATTCAACTCTTGGTTATTTGTCGAAAGTAATATTTCTTTATTTTCTTTACTTGGTTACTAAGTATCAACCGTTGCCAGGTCGCCCGGGTATAGTATATGAAAATCAAATAGATGTCGTAGACCACCTCGCGTGTTTATTTGAAGTATAGTAACTAATGTTATTTTTTATAGCAGTAATATAAATTATATTTTTGCGAAAGTACTTATACATTGTATTATCAATTTTAATGCTTTTCAGAGTTGCTTCAGCTCGTAACATAACATAAGCTGATGATTCCAATCCAGTCGCATCGCTTAATAAAAACTGTAACTTGTAAGCTTATTGCAATTTTTTTTCTCACGTTCAGTAAACATTTAAGATTCTATTCACTAAATAGAATAAAAAAATATGCAACGTTGTGTAATCTAGACACGCAGTAGCGTGTAAGCTAAGTTCAAGCAAAGGAACTGGCTAGCCAGCGCCGAGTGTAATATAAAAGAGTAGAATGGTATGGTTTGAGATTCACATGGTCATTCACATTAGCGATGTACAGTCACGAGCAATAATATATATACATCGTCACATTTCCTAAAATATGTAAACTTGTGCCAATCCAGAAAGAAGTGAACGACAATTTGTTCTAAACGAACTAACCATTAAACGATGTCAAAACAAAGTATACGTTTATTCCACATTAATATAACCGAAACAAATTCATAAATAAATTCACACGTCGAATATCATATAAAACTATTAATGACAATTTCTATAAAATGTAAACAAATGTACACATGTAATAGGCATTGAAATATTGCATATAAATGATATTGGAAATGTATACTTACTTTTGCCGTTTTTGTAACTTTACTCGTTATTTAGTTGAATTCAGTGATCATGACGAATATTTATTTCGTAACTGACGGAGTGGGAGCTACGACTTGGGCAACCACGCACAGAGTACGAGGTAATAGCGGTGGTAAAACCCACTATGGGGAAGTGGGACCCTGACGGCCACCAATGCTCCGATGCTGCGTGCTCCGCAGCGTGCAATGGCCAGCAGGGCCATTAGGGGGTACCGCACGATATCTTTTGAGGCGGCGAGTCTCCTTGCCGGAACCCTACCGTGGTACCTGGAGTATATCGATACCGAAAGGAGGCATGGGAACAGGGATGGGAACCCGAGCCTGAAGAGATTCGGGCCGTGAAGTCCCGGCTCCATCGGGACCTGGACAAGTGACGCAAGTAATCACCGGACACGGGTGTTTCGGAAAGTACCTGCGTTAGATCCAGAAGAAGCCAAAGTCCGAGTGCCATCACTGTGATGCGAGAGAGGACACGGAACTGCACACGCTTACCGAGTGAGTGACTGGCGTGGGACACGCCGAGGTGGGTCCTAGTGGTGGCCTTCGGGGTGGGAGTCCTCACACTCGCCACTTTGCTCACAGCGATGGCACGATGCGCGAATGCTTGGGGTGCCACCGCCTCCTTCTGCGAGCAAGTAATGCTCGAGAAGAAGGCGGCCAATTGGGTCCGGATTAGACTCCAGGCCCGCGGAGCCCACGAAGAGCGAAGGCTGGACCCGCGAAGAGTAAAGGCCAATCGGGCGTCGGAGGTCGCAAAACGACCTCCGTCCTCCATGATCGCGGGCCTGGGGTGATCGGTAGAGCCGTCTGTCACCCTCGCAGAAGCAGGCCGCGATGGCGGCGCAAAGTGCACCTCCCCATACCCGGGGTTAGATGGGGAAGGGGGCCATCTCGAAAGAGATAGTCTTGGGTCTGCCGGGGTGCGAGAGATATTTTCCCAATATATATTTCCCAACATTCTACACAACACTATCTAGACCCATGGTAAGCATAGCTTAACTAGCTTGTGTTATGGAATCTAGAATGCGGATAAACATACTTAAATACATTTTTTTTTTGGTAAATACATACATATTATACATAGGAACACCCAGACCAATGCAAATAGCCATATTCATGCATATAAATATTTGCACTGAGCGGGAATCAAACCCGCGCCTCCTGCTTGGCAGTCGCGTGCACTACCGCCACGCATTTCCTGCATTCTCACCTCCGGCAACCAAAGACCCAAAGATCCAAAGCGTTCGCGCATCGTGCCATCGCTGTGAGCAAAGTGGCGAATGTGGGGACTCCCACCCCGAAGGCCATCACTAGGACCCGCCTCGGCGTGTCCCACGCCGGTTACTCGGTAAGCGTGTGCAGTTCCGTGTCCTCGCTCGGATCACAGTGATGGCACTCAGACGTTGGCTCCTTCTGGATCTGCCGCAGGTACTTCCCGAAACACCCGTGTCCGGTGATTACCTGTGTCAGCCGGTACGAGAGGCTACCGTGTTGCTTCTCTAGTCAGTCCCCCATGATGGGTCTTACCGCCGCTATTACGGCGTGCCCTGCGCGTAGTCGCCCAAGTCGTAATCAAAATCATGTAATAAAAATAAGTAAATACCGTACCTAGCTCATTTAATCATTACTATTTGAGATGATCTTTCTTATTTATTCATTTAAACTCGAATTAATACAGTTTTTAACTATGAAATCACATTTCTAAAATCACATATGTCGAGCAAAATGACAAAATTTCGTAAACGGCCTCGTAATATCCACATTATTTACGTCATATCCATAGAAAAGCTTCAACTCTTCTTGTATTTCCAATTATAGATTAAAAAGATATTTTACAAATTCAATTTCTACAGCGATATCGTCTTCTTTTATGAACTGAAAGTAATATCTTTAGGCGTCTTGAACCAATTTCAGTATGAAATAATATACATTTGTTTACCTTATTCTTATCTACCTATAACAAAATTGAAAGTATTTTGTAACTATTATTGAAATAAATATTTCTATAACTTACTTTTTCGTATTATTTATGCACTACCAGTAAAATTATTCAGCGTATCGTCAGAGTTCTTAGGGAGATTTTATCTAAAACACAACAAATTATAATAACAAAGTGAACATTTATTAAAATTTATATCGTGATAAAAATGTCTTAATATAAATATTTGACGATTTCAAAAAATATGCATTAATTTTTTGACCACTATATTTTAAGCTGTTTATTAAAGCTAAGCTGCTTATGTTTATTTTACAAATCGCACTCATTTTATCTATCACCAAAAATAAAATTATTGTGTGTTCAAAGTATACCTTATATAGATAATGATCCAGCTCGTACTTTGCCAAATTTTATCTGATTATTTTGGGTATACTGTGCGCTTGCGTACTAAACACAGCGGTTAGCTGCCACACAAAATACTGCGGGGCGACAGACGTGTGGACAGACGAGAGCGGGACGTATGAAGTGTGCGGGTGAAATCTGAATTTTTTCTAGCTTTATGCGCGCTCTTAATATTTTTCGCACAAAGAACAATTTAAGCCTGTGGACGTGTTGCACTCTACGGGCATACAGCGACCTGCGTATCCAGTATAACAACGCATTCAGGATGCTGTTGGGGCTGTCGCGGAGGTGCAGTGCGTCAGGAATGTTTGCAGAGGCCCGCACGGACGATTTCTATGCTATTATTAGAAAGCGTTCGGCCTCTGCCTTGGCACGACTCCGCTGCAGCTCCAACAGTCTCCTGAGTGTGTTCAAGGACCGGTGGGACTCTCCCTTGTTGCGGCACTGGATGGCGCTACACTCGAGTGGAGTGTCATCCACTCGAGTGTAGTGTCATCGGTGTGGATAGATGAGTGTTGTTTATTAAATTTATTACTAACATTAGTTCTTAAGTTACATTGTTACTAACACTATGGATCGATGGTCTGAAAATAAATGAATTTTAATTTAATTTAATTTAATCCCATCATAGTCCATCCATCCATATACGCCATCACGCCTGTAAATTCCCGAAGGGATAAGCAGAGGTGTATCAACACCCACGTGTCGCCAACTATAATTTCTGGTCCAAACGACGTAATACTTAGGGAGCGAGCCTAAATTCCCGTCTAGCGAGCCCTTAGTCCTGTTTACTGTCGAACAGCACTAAGTATCCCTTAGTCGCCTACGACACCCACAGAAAGAGCTGGGGTGGTCATATCCTACGTCACCGGGAACCGACACGGCGTTCCATTTTTAACCCCCGACGCAAAAACGACGGGGTGTTATAGTTTGACGTGTCTGTGTGTGTGTGTGTGTGTGTGTGTGTGTGTGTGTGTGTGTGTGTGTGTGTGTCTGTCTGTGGCATCGTAGCGCCCAAACGGATGAACCGATTTGGATGTAGTTTTTTTTGTTTGAAAGGAATAGTCGGGAGTGTTCTTAGCTATGTTTGAAAGAAATCGGTCCAAGATGGCCGCCGCCACAATAAACGGAATACATATTTCTTCGTAATTCCCTCAATATGGGTATCAAATGAAAGAGCTTGACTCGTAGATCAATTTAAAAAGTATAAAATAAAAATTAAATTAAAAATTAAAAAAAACCCCCGTCACAAAAACACCTCCAAAAAGTTGAAAATAAATGGAGTTTGCCTTTTAACTTTTGATATACCTAATAATGTTTTGTTTGATTCAACGGTTGCCATGTTGGGGGACCTTCAATTGCTCCGATAGTATAAAGGACTGCTCGTTGAATCAAAATATTATTAGGTATATCAAAAGTTAAAAGGCAAACTCCATTTATTTTCAACTTTTTGGAGGTGTTTTTGTGACGGGGGTTTTTTAAAATTTTTAATACTCTATATCTACCTATACCTACTATTATATAATAAATTGGAAATGGTTGTTTGCGATGGACGTAAAAACTACTGAACGGATTTTGATGCAGTTTTTTCATTAGAAAGGTCTTGATCAGACTTTAAATCTTACGTCTGTTTGATTGCAACATATAGGTATAGGTTGCTGCTGGTCGCGGTAACGGGATCAGTATTTCTGTGACCCTGCTACATTGGCATGAAGTACCAGGCTCACAGAACGTTTAAGGAACTTTATCTGGGTCGCGGGATCAGGAGCAGTGTGTCCTAAGCTATCATATTTATTCGTTAGGGTACTCACTAACGGCCGTTCCCAATAACATACTTACAGTTGAAGATAGATCACAGCAGTCAAATTTGACGTATCGGCTGTTTAAATTGAAAACATGTTAACAGATTTTTTGCGGGAAAGCGCATCGAGGTATAATTTTATTTTCCGAAATTCGTGTGTAATAGGAGTTACTATGTTTTGAATTTAAACAGCCGAGCACTTTATCCGTAGATGCGATCTATCTTTAACTGTAAGTATGTTATTGGGAACGGCGGTTAATACTCAATAGTAACAAGTACTTAGTGGTATAGTTCCAATTTGTCAAAGGCTAACCTCACCGGTATCGACACTTTCACTGACACAGAGGCCTTTACGCAACATCTCGATATACTTTTGTTACCGAATTCACAGTCTTCAAAGTGTTAAATGGTTAAGAAAATAAAATTGCGTAGCTTTATAGTAGGAGTAGGCATTGTAGCTATACATACCTATATAAATTTTATTGGGAGCTTGCGTGACCGCTTACGCTTATGAAAAAAAAACTAAACATTTGGCCCTAAAATGAACTAAACACCTATAAAACTAGACTTATTATTTACTGATATTGCTGAATTCATTTCCTACAATCATGAAAAGTTCAAAAAAAAAAAAATTGATATACTTATTTACTTTGATAGACTCTGTGGCGTGGCGATAGTGAACGTGACTGTTACGCAGGAGGCGCGGGTTAGATCCCCGCTTAGTGCAAATATTTGTATGCATGAATATGACTATTTGCATTGGTCTGGGTGTTTCTATGTATAATATTATGTATGTATTTACAAAAAAGAGGTATATAAGTATGTTTATCCGCATTCTAGATTTCATAAACACAAGGTATAAAAGCTTACCATAGATTAGACAGCGTTGTGTAGAATATTTATTTATTTATTACTAGCTGTCTCGGCGAACTTCGTACCGCCATATTTTCCACCCGCGTGCAATTCCGTTCCCATTCCTGTTCCCGTTCCCATTCCCATTACTATTCCCATTCCTATTCCTATTCCCATTCCTATTCCCATTCCCATTCCCATTCCCATTCCCATTCCTACTACTACCTACTACTACTAAATACTAATCCCGTAACGTAAACATAAACTTCTCTCACATTATAGAAAAAGTTTGTATGAGAAAAAGAAAAGTTACTTTCTGAAATTTTCTGTACAACTGTTTTTTTTTTCGTAAGAACCTTCTCCCGATAATAACAAACACAACAAAAAAAGAATTAGTGAAATCGGTCCAGCCGTTGGTGAGTTATGCGCTTACCAACACATTTTGCGATTCATTTTTATATTATAGATTTACTTATGTCACTGTGATCTATTCTGTGATTATGTAATGTTGATTCATACTCGTAACATACCAAAATATTTTTACACCATTATCAAAAACTCGTAGTTCTAAAACAGTTTAAACTTACTGTTTTAGAACTACGAGTTTGAACGTTTGAACTTCATTGTGGAGTCTACACATACTTATTTTATAAATAAATGTTTCGCAATATCTATATCTGCTGATATAATTTATTTATTTACCTACAAAGTTCATTCAATTTTCAGTTCACGTCGTATACTGTCTCTTTCTTTTTCACATCCATAAACATGACCATAGAAGCACAAAGTAAGAGTATTCTGTAGCAGATGTGTATAGAAAAAAAGACGTACCTAATACGTATGTAATTTCGGGTCCATCGTATTCGCATCAATCGAATATATCAAATCGATTGACGATTGTGTAGTTCTACAACGGTACTAAACTCGTGGGACAATGTGTTGAGACAATCGATTTGAAAATCGTCGTAAAAAGCAAGCGAGAGCATGTGAAGTAACACATAGGTAACGGCATCGACTCTGCACCGTATCGGCACAGTATCGATACTGTTAAGGTTAGTGCCATTGATGACGTCATGTTTACATTCCCTTGACAATTCATTAGCTTGTAGGTACTACATAGGTACAGGCATTACGACATCAAAAAGTGTTAACTTCATAGCCCACAGTGGCTATTGCCAAATTTTAATTGGTTGTGGGTTCAAAGGAAAATTGACATGAATTTATGTAATCGATTTCAAATGATTGAGGAAAATACACTGGTTTGATTTTGATGCTATGAGTATTTTGGTTGAAGTGTTTAATTTTGTTTTTACTATTTAGCGACAGTTTTAGGGCCTCTACGTCATAAGAATTTGGTATATTTTTTATAAGAGCTACTTCTTAAGTAGTGTGTGGTGTGAATCGCGGACGTCTTTTTTTGAAGTCCTGATTCGGACCATGTTTTGATCTTGGTGTCAAACAGCCAATTCAAAAGAGGCCATTCCGCGATTCACACCATTGTCCGGATATTTCTTGGTGTGAAAGAGGAACGACCCATCCGCACGTCGAGAATCCTCCGCACTTTCCTTAATTTTGCTTTAAGAATCCTCTACATACCACAAAACTTAAAAGAAAATTTGGTTCAGACATTCCTTAACCTAATTTCATGACCAAGGGAAACACAACAAATTTTTATATTTAACATAACAAAATCGTTTCTTTTTACCCGACTACGGCGAAGCCAAAAGGAGGGTTATGATTTTGTCAGGCTATATATGTATGTATGTATGTATGTATGTATGTATGTATGTATGTATGTATGTATGTTAATTTGTTCCCTCATAGCTCCTCAACTACTAATTAGAACTGGACAAATGAGAAATCGTTACAAGCGGCTTTATCGTCCGATGGTTATAGGCCATATATTATGACGTGTCACCCAATCTTGTTTGGCGCCCTCTAGCGCTCATAAGGTGCTGTATTAAAAAATAAATTTGAGATAAATATGCCGTGTTTGGTATCAAATGAAAGGGCTTAATATAAGCACATTTCAAATATGTATAAATTATTAGCTTTACCTTGCCCCAAAATAATATAAATAAAAAATAAAGTTTATAACTAAAACCCAACTACCGAAAAATCACGCTCTAAAAGTAACAAACAAGAAAATATCAAGGATAGCCGTGGTCGTATGCCACTTACTCTGACAAAACAATATATTCTAGGGAAAAGTGGCATACGACCACGGCTTACCTTGATATTTTCTTGTTTGTTACTTTTAGAGCGTGATTTTTCGGTAGTTGGGTTTTAGTTATAAACTTTATATTAGATAGATAAGATAATGTCGGCGACGTTTTAAAGAAAGGCAGGTCAAGTACCCGTGATCGATGTCTGCCTGGCCCAATGAGATAGAAGCGTACCTTGCCATCTAATTTAAATTGTGTTTTTTCATCTGAAACCTCAGCAATTTTCACTATCAATAATTTCAATATGTTTTGCAATGCTATGATAACATACAACCCATTATCACCTTGGAGATAAGAGGTTCCGGTGCTTATAAACGGTAGGGCTGCTCAAAATTTGGTTACGAAGCCCCAATATGCTCGACAAGTCGCCATCTTACAAAAAAATAGTCACATCCTGACAGTACAGCGCCTCAATGGGGTGTAAATTGTTCCAAAACGTATTCATGTTATTAGATATTCACTTCACCCAGTGTCGAGTTACCCGTTACTAACAATACAACAGGCTGCAATTTCCTTAAGTACCAGCACAATGCCCAATAAAGCATTTTGTTTATAAATAACTAACTAACATGACACTCTGACTGTCTATTTACTATGTACAGTTCGTGGAAACATGCGGTTAACTTTAAATGCGGTTCTAAAATAAGACTTTGTTAGGTACTTAGGCTTTTGAGATGGCTTATGTTGATGAAGCAAATATTTATGAGGAAGGGTCTATGATAAATCCAAAAATGAGTAGCTACATTGTATACGAAACAAAAAGTGTCTTTGTTCTTCAATATGGTTGTTATTCACTCTTTATGTAGGTATATTATGTCAGTATTAAATAATTTGATGAATTATGTAAATTTTACGCAGCGTTTTCGTCATTACGTCAAGTAAAGTCCGTCACAGTCAAGTCAAGTTCTAGTCATGTACCCGGAAAAGTATCCATTACTACTTTACCAGAGGCTTCTGGACCCAGGAATACCGGTCCCATTTACCTTCTCTTGCATTTTGTGTAATCAGTATGGACATATGGACAAGCCCAATTATCTCCTAAGTACAGTCCTTAACCGGAACATATAAAAAACAGGACCGTGGGCGAATCCACCATCTTGGTCAATGTACAAGCATTCAATGATCGTTAAGTTTATCCAAAAATAACTAAAGCGATCTAAATGCAAACCATACAGGGCTTAACCATGACATATAGTTATTCCACAAGCACCCAGTACAAGCGATCGAGAGCGTGCATGGAATACCATACCATGTTGAGTAACATACAAATTGAAAATCACCTTTCGCTAGCGTCTTATCTCAACACAATAAGGTCGTTAATCGAACGAAAGTAATTCAAACTAAATGGCGGGAACACAAACAACCAATAGAATTAAGAATAAGAATCGGATCAGCCAATCCCAAAGCAGCAAACTCAAGTAAATTACCAATAGTGATGTAGGAATTTTATGGGTTCTAGTTACCAGGTATTGAGACGGTTGTTGGTCCCTGTTTAATGCATACCGATATTTGCATAATGTAAGCACGATGGCACTCGTACGTTCCTCTAGGAATATGTTAATGCGGCTTACGATAATGTAGTTTTAGTAGTCTTATGACCATTTATGAATGCGAAACTTTGTATGTTTGCGCGCCAGAACGGCTGTTCGAAAAAAACAAAATATAAAATAAAATTTTAGGCCTAAATTATTAATCGAATACATAGGGAAAAAGAATCTTCGCGGGCGGGTAAAAAAAAATCCCTAAATTATTAATGCGTTTCAGGATGTTGAGAGGTGGTATGAGTAGGTACTTATGGGGATTTGGTTGAAATTTGGCTTAGAAATGGCAGGGTGGAATAAAGATTTGATGCCGAAGGTGATCGAATTTGACAACTGCAGATGCACGCAGCAGATACACGTAAGTAATTCATTGCGACTTCTGATTATATCTGCTGCGTTTGCAGTTGTCGTATGCAGTCGGCTTCGGAATCAAACCTTGACGCAAAAGTGTATTCATTATATTTTACTAGCTTTTGCCCGCAGCTTCATAAAAATTTCCATACCTTATTTTACCCCTTTAGTAGCAGAATTTCCAAAAATCCTTTCTTAGTGGATGCTTACATAAGAAAATGCATCTACTGTCAAAAATTCAAGTTTGTAGCTCCAGCGGATTAAGCCCTGCGTTTTGCGTCTCCAACGGCTACCATCATTCCTGTGACTTTCCTTTGAGCTTATCACCAGGCTAAATGAAGTCGTATAGATCATCCATAAAAACACAATCATACAAAATAGAACATTAGATGAAATGCTAAAGGAAGTCAGGTTAATTAGTCTTTACACTGTCAGTATTTCGATTAATTGCAAGCGACTGTTTAATGACCTATAAGTAAGTATATCAATTGAAAGTTATGTCGTTCCGTTGTCACGAATTTTAAGTGTAGTGTAATTATATACTTACATTTGCAATTCGAAACCAGTAGCAAGCAGTTGATACCGCGATAGGTAGTTATGACTAATACTGGATTTGAAACAGCGTCGCATGAGACGTAATGTACCTACATAAAGGAGAATTTTGATTATTCAGGATGTCCAAGCCTGGAGGTCAGTGTATTCCCCTTCTAAGAGGACTGATGACCAATTCTCTCAATGAAAACGTGTTCAAAATTCATTTTCGATCTACTTCTAAACTCTCAAACTCTCAAAAAGAGGGCAGATACTCGAAATAAAAAATAGGTAATTCATTTTGTGTTGATCTAATATTAAAAACTATCACAATGTCAATGATGTCAATGTTATTTGAAAATTGTAAATTGTACTACAAGAATTCTGATTCTGACATTTAATTTGATTTTGACAGGTCGAGACTGAATTTTGAACTTTTTTATTAGATTAATTGGCCTTCGGCGTCGTTGGCAGTCTGGATGTAGATTCGATCTCGATTTATCAGTCACAACTTTTTAGACATACCTTTGTATGTCAAGACATTTTAATTCCCTATTGTGTGACTATCTCCGTGTATGTCCTTCTTAGTTTAAACACGCTCGTTTCATTAGTGAGTCAGTCACGTAGTTCACAGGGATCGGGTTCAAACGAACGACCTTTTCCCATAGCTAGTCTACATGCTAGCTCGCATTATTCAACCTGTATTTTTTTTAGGAACAATCCTGTCTTTTTGTTTGACGTGCGGGAGAAACAACAGCCAAATATCTAATTATTCGCTGTTATGTGTTTTGTCTACTGGTCCATTTTCAACCGAGCATTATAGCGGTGGCATGCCTAAAAAGTTGGACTAAGGAGAGCTTTTCCATAATAATTCTGAATGGTAAGAGTGAAATTCAGAAGAAATGGGTTGTGATTTTAGAAGGAGGTTATCTGCCAGTGTAGGCTGTTTTGTACAACTAGAACCAATTAAAAAAATAAAGTTTAAAACTAAAACCCGACTACCGAAAAATCACGTTCTAAAAAGTAACAAACAAGAAAATATCAAGAATAGCCGTGGTCGTATGCCACTTTTGCCTGGAATTTATAGTTTTGTTAGAGTAAATGGCATACGACCACGGCTATTCTTGATATTTTCTTGTTTGTTACTTTTTAGAACGTGATTTTTCGGTAGTCGGGTTTTAGTTTTAAACTTTATTTTTATTTATATTATTTTGGGGCAAGGTATAGCTAATAATTTATACATATTTGAAATTTTCTTATTAAGCCCTTTCATTTGATACCAAACACGGCATATTTATCTCAAATTTATTTTTTAACACAATACCTTATGAGCGCTAGAGGGCGCCACACTAGATTGAGTGACACGTCATATAGCCTATAACCATCGGACGTTCAAGCCGCTTGTAACGATACCTCATTTGTCCAGTTCTAATAAGTAGTTGAGGAGCTATGAGGGAACAAATGAACATACATACATACATACATACATACATACATACATACATAGCCTGTCAAAATCATAACCCTCCTTTTGGCTTCGCCGTAGTCGGGTAAAAATGCACGCAGTCTTCTTCAGATATAAGGTGGCCTAGCAATGCTTCTCGCACACTGGCTGAGGTCGTGATCAACCTAACGCGTATGAGTGATATTAAATGCAAATCTAGTTACTCTATTACGTAGAAAAAGTGATTATATTATGGAATATCGATACTAAGATCAATTTTAGGCTTGCTAAATAGGAGGTACATTTAGCACTTCCTGTACTAAACAAGTAGCGGTTGTCATTAGCCGGCTAACGATTGCACCAAGCAACATTCCTCAGTCCTCTAAAAATAAATTAAGAACAGTTATCTTGTCATATCAACAGGAAGTGAACCATTTCATATACAATCAAGTTTTAAGAGTCATAAGGGGTTTCCCCGTTTGGGAACCTTTGACTGGGGATGTACCTTCCTACCTAAACTTCATCTGGATGACAGGGATTAGAAATTTTTTGATAATAAGTGTGTCCACTTCTAATACAAGTTCACTTAGCTGGAGGAAATATGACGAATAAATTAGTAATTTCGATAACAAATATTCTTAATAAAAATAATAGATAAGTATAATAAGGTCTGAAGGATAATAAAACTTTGGTTAGGAAGTCCGAAAACGAAATATTAGACATGCACGTTTATTTATGTTTCTGGGTCTAGGTACAATAATTTATTGAAAGACCAACTGAAAACTATGTCAAATAAATATGAACTTCCTTTATTAATGAAATCAATGCTGCAATATGTATTGAGAAATGTGGTTAGGCTAATTCTATCTAGAAGGAAGAAAGGAGAGGGGAGGGAGGGGGGGGGGGGAAAGGAGGAGCAATGACTATTATGTCCTAGCGTACTTTACAGATTAGTCATTGCCCCCCCCATAGCCCCCCATAACCGTAATATCTCCCGTAGCCTAACTACATTTGTCAATTTTTTTTGAAGAATATTAGAACTGGAGTTACTACTATTCCCTCTAACCCCTCCAACTAAGCTAAATTGCTTGTGCTAGGAGTGGGTTCACGTCGGTAGTGGAATGGCCAGGATCGAACCCGGGAACTCTCGATCGTAAGGCCGACTCCTTAACCACTAAGCTACCGACGCTTATTAACACTTTTTCACATCACATTAAATTACAATATTGCGTGACTATCTATTATATTATGCCTGATCGACATTGACACCGTGATATAAGTGAAATAGATTACCTGCTCTTTCCTCAAATTACACTTTAGTAGACCTTTAATAAATCGTTCAATTTCATTTAATAAGTGTATTATGTTAATATCCAATAACTTATCTTTACAAGTGATTACGACTACGGTAAGCAAAGTTAAGGAAGCATTTTGGAAATTTCATCCCATAACCGGTAAAATTTGTATGTAATTTCACACTTCTGTGGTCAAATTATGTTAGAGTTTAGCGATAGTAATACCTGTCTCCATACTAACGAGTTTTAAGAGCAGTTTTTATAGCCCTGACAGCATGTCTCTATAATCTAGCTATCATGAATAATAACACATGCTAAATGACATCCACGGGTGTGCGTTGTTTTATAGACAAAAGTTTCATATAATTTCGTTTTACAGAAAATGTTTCGCATAATTTCGTTTCATAGAATAATCAATATACATAATACTTACTTTAAAGATTTTTAAATCATTGACTTTTGTTTCACATAAATTTTAATGTTAGAATAATCATTTCATAGAATAACAAATCAAATATTCTTCTTTTTTATATTGGTTATTTCATATAAAACTTATTTGCGCAAAGATATTTTCTGGGTGGTTTAAAAAAAAATAACCACGAAGGCTAAGGCGAGAGCTCCGCTTCGCTTCGCCCTCGCCTTAGCCTTCTAACCTAACCTATCCGAGTCGGGGTATTATCTAATTAAATTACTACAAGCAATCGGGAAAAAAAATGTATCTAAATTTTACTGTTTGAAATAGATGGTGGTTAGTGGTTGTTTTTAAGATTCCTTAAATAATAATTCTACAGTTTGATAAGTATGTTAAACAAAAATATGTGAAAAAAATTCATTAAATTGTGTTTCTGTGAAAAGTGATTCATTGTGGTAAATTGGCTTTGAAACAATAATATTCGAAATAAAAATATAAGAACCAAATATTATATGAAACATTTTCTGTAAAATGAAATTCTATGAAATTTCTTTCAACGAAATAAGGCGCTCCCGACATCCACCTATAATAACCATCATCCGAATATTCATGTCCCATTAGAACACACCAGATTGATGGTCCATTTTCTCGGAAATTATTCATGAAACCAGAAAAAGCTGTTAGCTAGCACGCGTATTAGATGAATGTACCCTTAGGTTATAGACACAGCAATATCCACTAAAACACCACGTATTAAAAGCAACTGCTTTGATACAACTTTATATATTAATATAAATGCGAAAGTTTTTAGGTATGGGTGAATGTATGCTACTCTTTCACATCGAAACGGCTGAAGCGATTTTAATATAATTTGGTACACAGTTAGCTGACTCCCTGGATTATCACATGGGCTATGGTTGGTCGCGATAACCGACTTCCATGCGGGCGCACCCACGGGCAAAAGCTAGTAGTATTATACATCCTGTAACATGCACACATTGATAGTTTAAAGGCAATATTGACATTAGCTTACTCAAACATATCACGTATTTGGAGCCGTCTTTTGAGTTCGATTTTGTTAGTAATAATGTGTCTATACATGACAGCAACAGCTACGCAGGAGGCGCGGGTTCGATCCCCGCTAAATGCAAAAATTTGTATGCGTGATTAAAGCTGTTTGCATTGGTATAGTCGTATCTCGGAGAGCACGTTAAGCTGTCGTTCCCGGTTGCCATACGAACATCTATGGCTGTCGTTACGGGTAGTTGGAGCCCTCAAAAGTCCGACAACTGGTCTAGATACAATGCTTCGATATTACCTTTGGGTTGTGGAGGTCAGATGGCAATCGCTTCACAGAAAATATCGAAGTTTAGCCAAATCCGCAGTTATACTGGTAAGGCGGACCCCAAGCTGAATACTTCGGATCCGACTGGCATTAATGCTAAGATGATGAAGAAGAATGTGTCTTTATAGTATATTATCAAAGCCTGTACCAAGTGGACACGGTGAACGTTAATTTATATGATAATCGCAGAGGAAGCCGACCTTTTACTAAGATGTAAGATTGCATCCTGTATACGCCGGACGGTGGTCGGGTGTGAAAGTGGAGTTAGATAGATGCCTCTCTGTTCTATGCTATGAAAGATTAAGTTGCACAAATGGATGCGGAGTTAGCGGCCCTACCGCGAAGTAATGACGGTGGTATTTGTGTTATTAGTTAAAGGTCGTAAGTCACAGGCAACAGCGAGTGTATTGTATAATAGTACGTCGTTCCTCCAACCTTGTGTAACCACTTTTGATAGTTTTAACTTTAATTTCCTTGTATTTATTTTCAGTTCCTTTTGGTTTTAATAATTTGATTGGAGTGGTTTCCACTACACATTTTCTGAATTGATTACAATCCTTCAATTTGGCTAAACGCCGTTGGTAAATAAATAATTTCCAGACTTTGAATACGTAATTTTTATTGATTTTTACGTAACTAAGTTGTTAGAGTAGAAAATAATTCACAAGGACAACGCCTGTGTTCCCCGAAGGGGTAGGCAGATGTGCTAGCGCCCACATTTCGCCAGTTTATGTTTAGGTCCCAATGTAATAGGTGGCGAGCCTATTGCCATTAACCGGGCACACAAAAACCTGCGATAAATACACACATAACTTCGAAAAGCATCGAAAAGTCTTGGTGTGTGACATTAGAAACTTCATAGGAAGTTTGACTTTGCTAGACAAAATGAACAAATTGCAATATTACTTAACGTAAAGAAAATAAGACCATAAGAAATTACATCCGTAGTACTTACGTAGTACAGGTTATAACTTGGGCCCTACATTCGGATTCACGTCGACCGTTGCGTGTGCGCAAGCTGTCTCGCGAGATTATAGTGCGTTGGCATCTATTCAACTGGAAGTCTAAGGACTTGAATGAAAGTGCACTGCTGTTGCTTCATTAATGCGTCTGACGGACTAAACACTTTGGATTCGGATGTCGATGTTGTGAAAACGGACATCCGTGCTACTAATGCCGTAATCGAATATTGAATGAGAGAGTCGTAAGCGTGATGGATGTTAATTTAATGTTTTTTTATGAACAAAAAAATATTTTGATAGATTTACCTATCTCTTTTAAAGATGTCCTAACATGTCTAGGACGTTACGATGGTCACGAAGTATGTATGTACGATTTAAACTTGATGATGAAAAAATGGGAGTAGGTATTATTTTTTACCATTCTTTTTTTAAATAATTAGGTTTTAGGGTCGGCGCAACAAGTGTGCTTTTCCATTCACCTCAGTCAGAATGTAAATACCTATTTAGGCACATATTTATTATGACTATTTACGAAAAAAAAACATAGTAATCTTTCTAGTAGCATAAGCAACTCACATATTCTTAGAACTGGCTCTATTAAATTGTGCTGCTACGTTGCGAAGTTGGCATTCAAGTTGAAACTTGAAATTAAGTCCACACAACATAAATTATTTAGTACTTACACGAAACAATATTTCAACTTTGTTTTTACAGATTCAAGAGCATACAGCATTACTGAAAATGGCGACGGCAGACGCGGCCACAAGACGGTTCCCACGCACGCACTGCCAACAAGCGCACATGTGCCCGTTTACGCGGGAAAGCTCGCTGAAGATTGAATCGTTCTTTTTTTAATTATAAGTCGTGTCAAGATACAAGCCGTAAACGAAATATGTAAACAAATAAAAAGTTATGAGGTTGATTTATGTAGGTTACAAATGAACCATTGTTTATTTTTTTATTAAAACATAATGAACTAGGGCTTGTATGTTACATCACTTTACACGTTTTATGTAAAATATATGATATAATGTGTATACCCAATATGGATTCTCGAATGTTCAAGTTAGTGCAATGCTTACATTGGGTATATTATAAGTATAACTCAGTGTAGTTTTTAGTAAAATATGATTTTATTATTAGGTAATATACAGATGGGTATGGGGATAGGTCGTAAAGTATTTTATTTTGTACCCTGCTGCCACCACTCCGGTGGCAGCAGGGCATTTTAATAACGATTCAGTATTTTTGTATGAAGAATTAATTTGTTATTAATCTGAGGAAAAATATAATTTAAACATCGTTCAATGACTTCAAATCATTTACTCGGCGCGCCACTGAGATCTCATTTCTGCATTTGCATTAAACCTATTAGTGTATTTTTGTACCTACCCATATTTTAATAATTTATATAGCAAGATAATGTTTAACAAGTCAATATTACTGCAAAATAAACATTATGCTAAAGGTGCAAAGTTCATTATCATTTTTTTCGCAGAAATGTAACATAAAAATAATCGACTATACTTATATCAAACTATCTAGACAAGTTTTTAAGTGATACCCTTAGCATCTCGAGGCCAGCCTGGGCGGACATCGAACCGGCACCGTTATGACAACCTGTTCTCTTTCATTTAGTACCCTGCGGTCTTACAATATATAACAACTTATCTCCTGTTCATAATGAGTGCTACAGACGTTTTTCTCGAAGCAGGTAGACTATCGTAAGTTAATATGATGAAAAAATTGAAATATGGTATAGAAATGTAATCCTGGTACTTAACTCACTAACGTGGCAGTTGTATGGCCTAGTGTAAAGTTTGGGTTATCATTTCAACGGCACCGATTATTTAAAAGCTTTTTGGGTGTGCAGGGCCCGACCACTGTACTTCTGGCTCAAGGCAATCTCGCCTATAGGTCTACTACTACAACTGCCAGTGGGGACGCCATTTGACCGGACGGGTGGTCAGCCCCTCCATGTGGGACATTTCACCCAATTCCCCTGTAACGACTGCCATACATGTATATATGGCAACCGGGACCGAAAGCTTAATGTGCACTCCGAGGCACGATCAGACCAATGCAAATACTCATATATAAGCATACAAATATTTACACTGAGCGGGGATCGAACCCGCGCATCCAGCGTAGCGCCGCGTGCACTACCGCTACGCCACCACGGAGGCTGTCCGCCCATCCGTCAGTACACGGACTAAATAATAGAGGAGGCTTTAATGTAGGCTTCTGGAC
This sequence comes from Eilema sororculum, assembly GCA_914829495.1. NCBI lineage: Eukaryota > Metazoa > Arthropoda > Insecta > Lepidoptera > Erebidae > Eilema > Eilema sororculum. The sequence goes on along the minus strand of OU618532.1, from coordinate 44,074,974 downwards.
TGGAACAGCTAAAAGAATAACCAAAACCAATAAGTGAACCTCGGGCTTTGACTTAGAAAAAATACTAAGAACTCTTTTAAAACACTTCTGCGGATTACATGTACAAATTGATGTAAGTATAATGTAGATATAGTTCTAAAGGAACCCTCAATGATATCACATTTGTGATTCAAAGGCATGGACTACGTTGAAATTGTTTCGTTAATAAAATACAATTGTTGACGTCACCACTATCGATAATTAAACTGCCAATCTTGTATGTCCCAGCAGGCCCAACAACCTATGACTCAACTCAAGAATTTGGTTTGCAGTAACAGATTTCCATGCAGAAAAAAATTTATCTCTCCTTGCTGAATTTTTTGTCTATGTTATTCTGAACTCTTAAAACTAGGTGTGTCTTCGAGACATTTTTTTTTACAAAAGGAAATCTCAAGTATCTTGAGAACGATTCTTTATAAAAAAACCAACAATTTTTCTCAAGGGATTCACTTAAAGTGGGGGCTCATTAGACTAGGCACACGTGGTTACCCGCATATGTTCTCTGTGGCTTAATAAAGAGCATCTGTGTTTCTGGGATGATGTTACACGCCCGCGTTGAAAAACAACTAAATATTGAACATAAAAGATTGTGAATGATGACTATCTAACTTGGCCGTGTACTCCTTCGCCTGTGAGAGGCATTCAAGATGTTTGAAGGCGAAACCGCGCTCACTTCAATTGCCACCCGTTCGGGTGCTTTAGTTCTGACTGTTGTAGCTTTTTGATTTAGTCGGTTTGTAATGTTAGGGTCACTACCAATTGACCCTATGCAGCTGCCGCTCACAACTGCCCGTTTTCATGCGTCTTTATGTAAATACTAGTATTTTATTTGATTCATGTTTTTTATCGTTATCTTTCAATTTATATCGGTGAGAGAAAATACGTGGCTGATTCTACGTATAACCTGACAAATTTATTGGCGGAATCATGGATGCCATCGCCGTGCCAGCTTTGACATTCTGAAATAACACGATACTTATAAACTTAGACGCCAAGATTAAAGTTATAAATAAATAGATTATGTCAATGTTTTAAGGTTCCAATACACTGAGTTCCGGTGTTAAGATTTATATATACATTTTAATAGAACCATAAAGACAGGAGGAAATTGCTAACGTTGTAAGTACATAAAGCCTACACGAAGTCAATGATATATTGAATTTATAACTATTTACTATGAAGGAGTTATAAATTCTTTATTAACTTTTTAAAACTACACAGGTACATTTATTTTCAACCAGTCATATTTCTAATCAGTGCGATAATTTTTTCATTCGATTTATTATTTTATTTTAATTTCGCTTTGCATATTTTTACCAACCGTCAAGATTTTCGCCAAAAAAAGATAGGTACAATTATTTATATATAATTATTATACCTACCGGTACTTTCATCTATTGCTTTTTGAGGATTTTAAATAGGTAGGTTTATTAGCCAATTTCAAGCAATTGATTTGAAGGAAATTGCTTCGGAAATAATAATCATTGTGTTTTATTGAGTCCAGTCACTCACCTCATATAAAGCACCAGCTGCTGGTGATTAGTGAACTAGTGAGAACCGATTCTACAATGATCGCAATGATCGCCCAGCGTGTGTAACGTGTAAATGTTTTTGAATCATCGCTTCAATTGATGGCGTCCATCAATGAGTTTCCTTGTGACACATATCGTTGATATTTGTGTTTAATAGTATAGGTATATATAATTATTAAGTAATATAAATTTACTGTACTACTATTCACGCTAGAGGTGTAATGATTTAATAATACGAGTATTTTGTTTGTTTAAAATAAAGTCACATGTCAACTGTGACACATATTTGTATATTTGGCGCTATTATTAGGTACCCATACTTTATAATGCTCTTGTGTTCATGTAAAAGAATATAATTTCTCTAGAAGATGGAAGATTTTTTTTGAGTTCAAATTAAAAATGCTGTTTCGAAAATGTTGAACTATTTTTTTTAAATCTGACCATTATTCCAAACTTACGATCGAGATGTCGTTGGTCAGCTGACTGAACTCTTTTCTTTGTGGCAATAAAGGAAATGTTTCACCAACACATAAAGGAGGCAAGTGAATTGTTGGGAAATTCTATCCATCCATATACTTACGTCTGTGAATCCCCGAATGGGTAGGCAGAGGTGTATTAGCACCCACGTTTCGCCAATTATGATTTTCGGAAAATTCACCTTGAAGAGACTTAAAAGTCGTAAAAGCTAAAAGACCTAAATTGAAACATTGATATGCCTTCATTAGTGAAAATCAGTTGCATTAGTACAAGTTATCACGATTTACACGGTTAAACTTGCAATCACATTAAAAGGATTTATACTTATATTCATGTATATGAAATCCAGCCTTAGATCAAAGTAAAAGATATACTGTGCTTAGATGAAGAGTTTACCGTGCTGTTCTATTGTTTAGTAAATAACAAGAATATAATGCATTACATGTTCCACGAAGTAAGCTTAGAAATAAATATAAATAGAATTATTGCATCTCGTGTTTAACCACAAACTGACGTTATAAGACCGTTTTGTTGTACCTAATAGTGACTCTATTAGCATATTGTAATTGTTACAGATGTGACACAAAGAGGTGCCTTAATCACTAAGGAGAATTCCATAGCGATAGGCACCGCTTTGTAAAAATCTTACAGGCAAAGTTTGATAACAAATATCTATGTATATAAATCGACTTATCTATAGAATAACATTGCATGTGAATAATCACATGTAACGTTTTTCTATGGTGGCACCTCAAAATGTACAATCGGCATCCATACTAATCCATACTTCCATACTAATATTATAAATGCGAAAGTAACTCTGTCTGTCTGTCTGTCTGTCTGTATGTTACGCTTTCACGCCCAAACCACTGAACCGATTTTGATGAAATTTGGTATAGAGATAGGTTAGACCTTGAGAAAGGACATAGGCTATGTTTGATCGCGATAACCGACATCCACGCGGGCGGAGCCGCGGGCAAAAGCTAGTATGAAATAAGTCACCTTTTAATACAACTTGATATGAAAAAGTGTATTTTAAGTTTAAGTATTTATCTCTGTTGTCGACGTATAGGAGAAATATCACCTTTTCCTGGACGTGTCCAGGCCACAGTATTCTTACAGAGACACTGTTCGCAAAATCAAGTCCAGTCATAGACGTTGACTTGCCCGATTTTTGTAGGAAAGGTAAGCTTCTAATTTCTTCAGAATTTTCTTGATGACATAATTATTTTACTAACATACTTACATCCATTATCAGAAACATGCCCAAATATAATATTAACAGGATATTATGTTAAATATGTGTAAAAAATGGCAATGGGCTACCCCTATTATATGGAACCGACTAAAATTATTGATGAAATATGCGTGTTAATTAGCCTCTGCCTAACCCTCCGGGAATAATGGCGAGATTATTATGTCTGTTTGTATGAATAGTAGTTAATATACAGGTCATAACCAAAGCGCCCGCTTAACGACAATAGTTTAAAAATTATAAGCGAAATGTGGGTGTAATTATACCCCTGCCAACCCCTTTTTGGTTTCACAGGCGTGAATATATGTAAGTATATAACTTAACTTAATCGTAGCGTGACAAGAGGTCTTTACACCCAATTAACTCCCAATTTTCATAACCCGCTTTATTAATAATGACTTTAATACCAAATGGTCGGGTCACATATTTCTTTCTTACTCTTTCCAATTGATTTAAGGGTACTCAGAATGCATTTCAGCATCCGAGCGCTTACACTCACGCCTGCAAATTCCCGAAGGGGTACGCAGAAGTATATTTAACATCCACGTTTCGCCAATAGGGTATTTGACTAAGTCATCGATTCTTCCCAATACTGCTTAAAATGATAGCTTGTTCTGAAAAAATATGCCTGGCAAAATAAAATATTGCATATCTAAACTGAAACTATGACTTTTCATTAGTTGAAATTCCCAAAAAAAGTCAAAATATAAACAATCAAATTCAATTAAAATATATAACTTTTTAGATTCCTCATTAAATTTTAAATAACTTTTATTATCAACTATATACGTGTAAACGCAACGTAGACCGAGATAAATGCAATATTCTCTTGCACTCCATACATTTGCACTACGCGCTACAGAAGCGTGACGTCACAATTTCGTACGATTTTGTATGGAGCGTTTTCGGGTGGCGCGACAAATTGAACTTTTCAAAATCAAATATCTTTAAAACTATTTGTCGTACGAAAATTTTACCTTTACAGTTCATTATATTATAAGAAAGTGGTCATTTTTGGAAAATAAAAATATTGGTCAAATAGCCTATTATGATTTTCGGTCCCACGTAGTAGTAGGCGAGCATATGGCCGTCTAGCGGGCACTTTGTCTTGTGCTAAATGTTTACTGTCGGATGGACAACAGCCCTATCCCTTAGTCTCCTTTTCACTATTCACCTACAGAAAGAGCTGGGTAGTCCTATTCTGCTCCACCGAGAACTAAAACAGCATACCAGTAGCATTCAAGACTCCCACTTTCCCTGCTTTATCTACTATCATTATTTTATTAGTTTGTCCTGGCATTTATGGCAGCGAACGCCATCTGATCTCCCAACCCCGAAAGGGAGGACTGCAGCTTCGTCCGTCAATGTACAGGTGTAACGGGTTGCAGGCAGGGGGGCCCAGAACACCTCTGATGTAGAACTGTTTTTGAGTATTAGTATCCATACTAATATTATAAATGCGAAAGTAACTCTGTCTGTCTGTCTGTCTGTCTGTATGTATGTTACGCTTTCACGCCTTAACCACTGAACCGATTTTGATGAAATTTGGTATAGGGGTAAATTAGACCATGAGAAAGGATATAGGCGATGTTTGGTCGCGATAACCGACATCCACGCGGGCGGAGCCGCGGGCAAAAGCTAGTTATTTATAAGTTTAATATCGAAAGTGATTTCGATCGATTAGAATTTCAATCGACATTCGAATTTGGATCGACTTTAAAATTTCAATGAAAATTCGATAGATATTCATATTTTGATCAATGTTTAAACATTATGATAAACGAAGGAATGTTTTGCACATAGTACAGTCAGCATCAGAAAGATGTTGACGAACAGAGTGCTCAAAATGATCTTGATTTAGTTTTTTGACTCCCATCCAGTGACTGATTGTCTCGATATTTGGTATACACCTTAAGTTCGGACAAATAAATAAAACAGTTTGATTTGCTCTTAATATAAGAGTTTTAAGATCATCTTGAGACTTCGTCGTCAAGATATTTATGACGCAGACTGTACCTATATTGTTATTTGTTACAAGCTTTTCACGGCCCGCTGACGATATGTAAACAAGCCAATTAACCGCAGTTTAAATACAATTTTCTTTATACAGCAGTATAAAGCTTTTTACTTGCACATTCTTTTGCAACCATTGATCTAATATTAAAAGGAAATAAAGTATTGTCTGCGCCACATATCTTGGTCCGAGTGCAACATAACATACACAAATCATTTGTGTGTGAGCGAGAAGGATGATTTCTACCATACAACGCGATAGTATCTTCAATTTTAATGGTTATAAGATCATTCATTATTTTATTCGAACATACACATTACCTTGTTAGTAATGTACCTATGTTCGAATGTCGTGAAAAATTAAATGCCCAAGTGGGACTTGAAGGGGGACATAAAGACGGATTAGAGAAAAGAAATTTGAAGTGATTCGGGTGTGGCTCATTAGCTCAGTTGGAAGAGCATTCCCCCTGTAAGGGAAAGGTCGTGGGTTCAAGTCTCATTTGGGCATTTCATGTTTCCTGATGTATTTCAATTTTAAAGTTAGCATAATAAATGCTATAAAAAAATTATTCAAGTAATGTAGGTATGTATCTAATGTATGTGCTGCATTTGTCGGCAGTTTTCGTATGCGGTCGGCTTCAGAATCATACATTTAGCAGTTAAAAGTTATCAAATTTCAAATTAGTTTATCTAAATGTTTTACGCCGGTTCCATTTCAGTCGATGCCTTGTTCATTAGATTTGTAGATTGTGTTGAGAGTTCGAATCGCTACCAATTACGCAACGCGCAAGCGCCTCGTAATCCCAATTAATATATAAAAGAGTGGTGACGGATGCCTTTGCGTAGTTCCATGTTCAAATAATTGAAAAAAAAAAACGCTCCTATGTTTGGATAGCTGTCCGTATGGTTGGATATTCAAACTGATATTGGTATCTTTATTAGTTTGTATTTTCCTGTGGAGTGTAGATTTATCTTCGTGTAAAATGCAGTGATTTTGATCTAGCAAGCCATAATCAACCGTACAACAAGCTACAGTACATCAGACAAGTTTCGTTTACCGTGGCTGATAGCGAATAAGGACTCAGTGTCTATACTGTCAATATTACTGTATGCGTCACAAAACTTCGCACAATTAATGTTAATTTATTTTTATTACTTTTATATTGTTTAGTTTAGTCTACAGAACGTCGATACCGCAATAGAATGTACAGGTCTGATGCTAAATTCTACACAAATAGCAGTTCGAACATTGTCTATTTGAATGAAGACTCTAATTTAATAGGAAAAGGATTAGAATTTTAGTCTTTATCCCGTCTGATTACATATACTCTAAGGGCACTTATACACCAAACACAGTATCGCTAAAAAGCACGGTTCGATGGAATCGCGGCGCGACCGTGCCGTGCACACTCGCGATACAACAATGTAAGCTTCTTAATGGTTCATGTTTTGTAATATGTAATAATAAATGTCAGTTTACAAGTAAATAATTACAAATATATCGCGATAGAATCCGTAAAAATCCGTGGTTTTATTTCAATATATATTTCTTTTAGATATATAGTAAATATATTTCATAGATTCACCTATTGCCTTGAAATGATTTTATCATCCAAATTTCTAAAGGTTTGAATCATTATTTTTTTTTTCATGAAAACCGAAAAATTTTATACGCGAATAAGTACACCAACTTGATTTCCTATGACTAAAGATTGCTTTAACTCGTAACTATCAGGATGTATGACTGTCTACATTTATTACTTTTTGTATTACACAATTTAATTAAATATTTCACAACTTAATGTTATTTTTTGTTGATTTCTATCTATGTTTTGATGATCATAGTAGACATACTTATACGTTATAACATTGGGTCGATTTTCCACTGTCAAGTTAAATAAATATGAAGGTGTTGTACATGTTCCCATGACTGTAAATTCCCAAAGGGGTAAATAGAGATATGAGGTACTTATAAAGTGGTTTTAAAGAAACCAAAGTAACTTTTGCCTGAGCTGTAGGTAGGTGTTTACTTCGTATGTTACTGTGTCCATCATTTATGCGAAGACACCCACCAGGGGTTACATTTATTTTTAAATTGACTGTTGCGAGAATGAAAATTTAAAAACACGACCCGATCTTAGACATTGTATATCAGAATACTAAGTGAAAAGTTACGCATACTCAAGTATGTTTTCTATTCCCAATTTCGCGATAATGTAGCACGAATCTTGAAGATATAAGGCTGCAAATACTACTAATTTATTATTGTTACTCACTTTCTATAAATAAATCAATGGTTCAGGCAGTACATGGTGTTAGACGATTAGTAAAAAATAGGTGTGAGGCCGTCTCGTACGGGTGCAGGCAAGCGTGACGCCGACAGCGTTGGGGCCAGTGCGAACGAACTGACTGATCGCTCCACGGTCAAAATACTGGCAATAACGTACTTGTTTAACGTATGTACCTACATACCATTGCGAATAAACTAGGATGAGACTCATTCACAGTATCTGTGACTTAACACCGCTTTAGATAAAGGAGCGCGAAATAAAAGAGGCCGTATTCAGAATAATATAAATACAAACAAGTAGGTATAAAATAAATGGCTATGTAATAAAATGAATGGTCTAAGAATGATAGGTATATACATATTTACTTACTTTTTTTGTGTTTATTTGGGTATCTAAACGTATCTCGTAGTTTTTCTGACGTTTAAAAAAGAAGTGTGGTGAAGTTCTTGTCATATAAACAATAAAAAAATTACCTTTCAAAGAATAACAATGAACAAGATACATTTTAAAAGCAATATAATATATATCTGCAATAATTGTTAAGTCACCGTAAATATTGTATTATTGCTGGATGACAATTCCTATTCGTATTTTCTAGAAATAAGGATTGTCTGAAATCACAGATTGTTTATCTGTGATTTACGCCATAATATCAAAGTTAATTTTCTTAGAACATAATATTATTTTCTTTTTGAAAATTATTTTCTTCGTGGAACTGAAATCCAAGGTGGATTTATTGTAACAAAACTGATAATAATTATTGTCTTTTCAAAGATCTTTAATTGTAATTAAAGATTATTCCTCAAAAATAAAGGACGATATTTAGAAATAAAACTAACACATTTTTAAGGGTGTTGTTTTAAATGACGTTGGCGTAAATCGTGCATAACTGCGTTACTTTTATAACGGGCTTAAAAATGATTTTGTAGCGGGGTGATCTTAATGAATTCTATACTTTATAGTGTCAACGTTTAGTGTACATAATGTGCAAACGTACTGACAGTACAACTGACAGTAGTCTGATTACGGCAAAACTTAACTGAGCATTACGTGGGGCACACTTTAAGTTTGGCGTAGGTAACTCATACATGACACAGTTTAATGACTAATGTAATTGTATTTATTTTTAGCAAAATATTGACATGCAACCGTCTTTTTTTTATGTAGGTACCTACCTCATTAGAGAATTGCATGGTTTGCATGGATGCATTTGTTTGCTTAGGTAGGCAATAATTATAGTTTCCTCAGTAGCTGCTGTTACTAACGAGCGTGGTACTAACAGAGACTATAATTTAGTGGTAATTGGAGAATATAACGTCTGATTCGCATTTGTCACAAGGCGAACAAAAGCATTTAGATACTTCTAGGCGCACTATGTTGGCCATATTTTTTGCGTTAAAGGGACTTTTCTATTCGATATTCTTAAGATACGTATGGTATATTATAAGCACAATTACGATATTGAGTCGATAAGTTTTGTATTAAGGCTGCGCCTTAATCAAGTGTTAATCAATTTAAATTTCGCAAGTTTATTTTAACAAGTTCGATATTTTGTTTTATAGGTAAGATATTATTCTGTCGAAGGCACAATGCCCGTTGGAGCAGACGAGTACTAGAGTGGAGACCGCGAGAAGGCAAACGCAAGGTAGGAAACCCCCTAGCCAGATGTACTGACGACCTGAAAAAGGTGGCTGGGACAGACTGGATGCGGAAGGCGGCGGATCGGATGAAATTGCGCAGATTAGGAGAGGCCTATGTCCAGCCGTGAACTATGGTGGGCTAGCTTATTGCTTGATATTATTTTTTATCTTTTGTAAGCTTTTAATGATAAAAATTGGAAAGCTTTGTTTGTGGCTCGTGATAAAAAATAGCAATCAGAAAATCAGTTGGAACTGTTTCTGCTATAACACACATGTTAGGTAGTACATAGTTGGGATAGTGGTTTGGTCATAGTTGCACAGATATTAGTACTCGCTATCGTTTTCGCAACTATGACCGTACATTTACCAACATGGCACATGGATAATCGCCATTGTCTCCAATGAACTGGAAAATTGCCCCTTATGACGACGATTCGCGATATCCGTTGTTATTATTATGATTTTTTGAGTAGTAAGTATTATGCTTGTAAAATACTAAAGTTGATATGATATTAATAAAAGACGGTGACACAGGGCGATATTGTTTTAGGATATAGGTAAGGTTATGATTTATGGAGATGGATCAAACTTCTATATCTAGCTACTGCTTCTGCATAACGTAGTCACTAAAATAGAGAAATGGATGCCTAGATGGTTCGAACAGATACTAAGTGTACCCCGAGGAGGATGGACCGTAAGGGATGACCCTGAGTCAGCCGGGGTCCGAGGGATATGTCGAAGACAACTTCACCTTCGGCCTAGCACCACGACCCACAGTCGGGGTGCGGTTTTAGTCGGTTCGAGTCCGACATAACCTTCCCTTCCGGCTCCAGCGGGGGAGGTATCCGAGGGGATTTTCGCACAAAAAAATGGTTGTAAGTGTGGATGAAAGAAGCTTGATGAAGCAGATTTCTCAAGCAAGGGTGAATGGGAAATCTAAAAAGAGTCGATCTAGGCATAATTTACCACCTACCTGTCATATATACATGCATATAATCACGCCTTCATCCCCGAAGGGTTAGGCGGAGGTGAATTAACACCCACATTTCCCACGTGATAAGGGGTGAGCCCATTGCCGTATTCCGAGCACTATTGTTGACTCGAGCCATGCCTCTGAGGCTGAGTTTGGGCTATTATCTATCTGATGTTAAACAGCCCTATCCCTTAGTCGCCTTGTACAATACCGCATGGGAAGAGGTGGGGTATCAGGTGAAAATTGTATTTTCATAATAAATAATTTTGATTCCGTAATTGAAGCGAAAGTTTTGCAGAATTGTTTGCAAACGGAATCATAACATGTAATTTACCCTATTGAGAAAGAAGCGTGACTGTATAATGTATGAATTCGTGACACCTCACTGAACATCTTATGCCCTACCGTTTGAATGTCCTCGATTAACGTAAATCATGGTGTCCACAAGCGATGACACTCATAATTCGGCACGGCTGAGTGGTTTTAACCCCGCGAAGATATCGCCGGTACAACCAACATGCCGTAACGGTTGGTGCCTCCACACATACAGTTTATCTGATGATCATAAACGGTGGCTTCGACGCGGCTCGTACAGGGCTGGTATTTTGGTACTTATTCTCTTCTATTGTTTGTGTGAGAAGCAAGAAATTGTATTTGCTACTAACGTTATTGCGCAATTGACGATAGTATAAAATACTTACGTGTAAGTATGTGAGACACATTACGTATGTCAACAAAACGTAAAACGGCTTACCATGACATGCTATAGGTAAGCGGAAGAGGGATGGGGCTATATAGGGTGTATAGTTCCATCACTCTTTGGCATGGTTTGTTGGGAAGAAGAGTTATGCATCCGGCTAAGAATGCTTTGAGTTTGTTGAGCTTTGTCTCTGTCGCGCAGCGCATCTCGCAGAGCTGTGTCTCGAATGTTGCACATTTGAACTACATACCTGTCGACAAGAAAATTTTTGGTTAATCGTTTAAATGACTAGTAGTACTAGATATAGATTTACATCAGTAGAGCATTTTGTGAAGATCGAACTTGTAATTATTCCACGTTTTATGTCAGAAAGAAGGTGAACCTTATCTATAAATGGGTCTTTCGGGTGTCTTTGTGATAGAGTTCGTACGGGTAGGTATGTAGCCATAGATTTGAACTCGTGCATGTCGTCTGAAGTAAACAAAAGAACCTTACTGGACAATAAATAGCGTGAGTTTGTTGATCAAGACAGTTTGCGTGAGTTCGTCTCCGTTCTCTTGGTGTGTACCCAGCATTACGCGATCGTTACGCATTAAATCAATAAGTAACCAGTAGGTAATGATAAATAAGAAAATTAATTCCGGGACACGCGGGAACCTTTTCCGGGCAAAGATCAAAGTGTGCTATCTAGGTAATAATGTCATCTACGGGCCAAATTATAATGAGAAACTATTTAGTAGTTTTTTAACATTATATATTACAAATAATAATAAATATGTATATATTAACGTGAACAACATGTTATATCTATATATGACTGCTAACACTAATATCATTCACATTTTCGAAAGATTTCACTAAACGATCGCTTTATAATTTCGCCTATAATCAAGATCCGTGAGAAACCTACAAAAATAAACTTGAATTTCGACATTTAATTTCATTTATAGAGATAACAGAGTCCAATAATTTAACGATCGAGAAATATTTTCATTCATTCGTATTATAACTGTTGTTTTTGGGCCGGAATCCGACAGGTTCCTTATCCGGCATTGTAGTAAAATTTATAGATGAGTTGAGACGAGATCAGAGATGTTGCGAGAAGCCACCGGGTTAGTTGCCCGCGTACCCGCATTCACAATCAAAATACACAACAACACCTGTGTATGTTAAGGCTGAGCCACACTGCGTTATGCGTTATTTAATTACTTTATATTCGACCGCATAACGCATCAGTACGAATAACAAATATGCATATCCGTTCACGTGTCGATCTTCAACTTATTTTTTACACTACAATCAACGTACACGAATAAGTTGTACTAGGGCAACAGTAAGTGATATATATATTTGGCACGTTTGTTACTTCAGTGCAGAAGCAGCAGTGTAGATGACATGAGTGTTTAACAAGATAAGTTAATTTTTTTTTATATTTACCCGACTTTTCCCTAGAAATGTTTGCTGCATCTCCTAGTGGGTTGTCACCGTAATACCCATCTAAGGACATGCACTAATTAAATCAAAACCAATAATTGAAAACTGCATAAAAATCGAACTTGTAGTTTTGGAGAAAAATGGCAACATTGATTCGCATTAAAAATGGTTGCTGTAGCGACCTTGTTAAGTTTTAATTGTTACACCCTATCTAAGAACATGCTCCAATTAAACCAAAACCAATAATTGAAAACTGCATAAAAATTGGATGGGTAGTTTCGGAGAAAATGGCAACATGGATTTGCACAAAAAAACACACAAAAATCCTCACACCCCAAACGCATACCGTCTCCGTTCCGCCGTGGGTAAAAACAGCTTAACATACAACCTGTATCTATTATGTTACTAGATAGTACTGCATATAATCTACAGTAGTAAACAGAAAGTCGTCAGTAGATTGACCAACGTCGAAGCGCGCTTAAATTCTTGCAGTTGCATTCTGAGGTCACTAATCGCATTCTTTTCAACGGTTCACACGTTTACGTTAGACGTGCTACTTTTAAATTAATGTTAACGATTGTATTGCTTATCGACTGATAGTGAGTTACTGTAAGACATTGGGGTCACAATAAAAAGAGACTACCAGATATATTCAGCAATATAGAAGTGTTATACACATGATTCCTTGGAATACGAATTTGCAGTTTTTATTTAACTTATAAAAATAGGGAAGAACAATGTGTTTTAACTGTGAGTTGAGTAGGTACTAGTGAGAGAAATCGTTGGATGGTTTTTCTAAAATCTTTTTTAATAAGTAGGTCTCTATTATATCTAGAATAGAAGAAATTTTTGTTGCAAACATAGAAATCTAGTATAATTTGGGTATGCATCTTCATACAGCCAACCTCACCAACAACCACGCCTAGTTATAGATGGCTCTGAAGCTGAGAGATCAGACGGCAGTCGCAACCCATACGAGCCGTAAAATCCTAATCGAAAGGAAGTGAAGGAGTAAGAAGACCCTGTACTTCGAGGTGAAAGCCTCTGACACAGGAACAAAGGTAATTATGATGATGTTATAGATGAACGGTCATATAGATCTATCAAATAGCTTATATAAAATTATAAAGAGCGTATTCGGGCATTAAACTGCAAGCCCATACAATTCGATCAAAATTAAGTTACGACCTTTATTCATTGGATGACATTAATTTATTGGCAGATGCGTTTAGGCTCCTAACTAACCATCATTGATTTAGCTTTTTATTTGTACTTATGCAGTCTAAGGGTCAATTCGCACAGAAAGAAAACTGTCCCTCCTTATCTCCTGTATATAAGATTTAAAATTGTTTATAATATTTTGCCTCAAATAGCCGCTGCCAGTCGCTACTTTCCGTGCGAATTGACCCTAAAAGTGGACGTTTCTGTCAATGTTGGTCACGGCACTCACGGCACGCGGTGAGGACGTTTTTTGTTCTAATCATCAACCCTGTTAGACACGCGAATGACGTTTTCTATTCTTGTTAGTTAATATTTTTCAGAAGGTCACAAATAAACAGTTAAGTGCCAACTGACGTTTTTGCGACTGTAATTTTATAACTAGCGAAGATTTCTATAGCAAGGGTTAGACTGACAGTCAATAATCAATAAATACTTTATATGAATTGTATTTGTAAATCAATAAATTCGAGAATTTTTTTTATGATAGGTATTTAAAGACGGTGTAGTCCTTGCTTACGTATTTTATGGAAGACTAGCTTCAGCCCGCGGCTCCGCCCACGTGGATTTCGGTTATCGCAACCAAACATAGCCTATGTCCGTTCTCATGGTCTAATCTACCCATATACCTAATTTGATCACAATCGGTTCAGTGGTTTAGGCGCAAGCGTAACATACAGACAGACAGACTTACTTTTGCATTTATAATATTAGTATGGATAGGCAAGTACCAATATTATATTGCTTGTATTGCAAAAGGGTTCAGTTAGCATAACGATTGATATTATATGGGAGTACAGGATGGTATTATGCGGTATTGATACCCGCCAGTAGGAGATGTCACGCTCAGCTGACCAGGCGTCACGGGCTGCCGAACTCCCCCTTCCACCCGCCTTCGGGAATCTTCGGCAGGGTTCGGCACTCTTCGAGTCCCAGATCCCAATTCCTTAGGTGCGTGCACGCTTGGTGACTCAACTAATTATTGAGATCTATGTGTGTAATGATATCACGGGATCTTTATTGTTTTATTTTGTTGTAATTGCTTCGTACTTGGTGTGTGATTAGTCATGTAATTATGGGTCCGAACAAAAGGTTACTCCCAGAAGTTTCATTTACTATTATACGTTTTACTTCTTCGTCTTTGAAAAATAAACATACTTTTATGACAAAGAAATGTCAACTTTCTTTAAGTTCTAAACATTGTATTTCTTTATCAATAAGTTTTTGTTCTTCAGTATTGTGTAACAAAAGTATTCTTGTACCGTGAAGCAATAAAATCTAAACTTGATCATGCTTGACACTGTCAAAGAATAATAGGTAAGTACATTGTTTTAAACAGTGGGAGCCCTTATCCCACCGAGCATCAAGTAGTGTGTTGTCGTGAATGGTATGTGGAGTGTGGAGGGTCCGTAGCGATGAGCCTTTTGTTTACATTAACATCTAAAAGGCTTAAAAGTGTCATGCATGCGTGACTTAAGATCCCCAGTGACTCTATGAGTTGTTTAAACGTTTACATTTATCTATCTATTATGCTAGTTGTTACCCGCCGCTACGCCCGTGTAAACTACTGATACTGTTATTATAATCATACAAAAATGGTGTGCTATTCTAGATTTTTTGCGTGAAAAATTAACAAACATTAATTCCCTCTGCACCACTCCATACAAACGGGTTATAGTAAACTCGGCTCAGTGTATATTCGCCTCAGTCAAAAATAGTAGTATACTCGCCAAACATAGCCTATGTCCTTTCTCATGGTTTAATCTACCCCTATACCAAATTTCATCAAAATCGGTTCAGTGGTTTAGTCGTGAAAGCGTAACATACAGACAGACAGACAGACAGACAGAGTTACTTTCACATTTATAATATTATAGTATGGATTTAAACGTTCTTCTTGAATTACTCTATCCATTAAAACAAACCACATAATGTCACACTGTAGCGTAGTTTTGTAGATATAAGCATACATAGGGACGGACAGACGTGGAAAGCTATTTAGGTACTTATTTATGTAGTGATTTATTATGTTTGTGAATACTAATAAATAAAAAATAATAAGAGGGTTTAGCCAGGGTGCGAGGTAATTCCCGAACCCCAAGAAAAATCCTACGCTACAGCTTTTCCTTTGATCTACAGATGAACCGTCTAGTAGATAAGGTTGGATGAAGGTCTTAGTTGGGCTCCCGTACACCTCGTAGGGCATTATATCTTTTTGAAAAATATATATATAAAGGCATCACGTTTTATTCGCGGTGACACTAAGGCTAATTAGATTATCCTACGCGCGTGGAAACTATGTCATAGCAGCATCATTGGCCCGTGTTAATGAGAGAAACATATTTGATATTCGCTGTAAAATCCATTCAACCATTCAGAAACATTTCGTTTTAGTTTGCAATCTCACACTCGACAACTGATGATCCGAGACGGCGTGGTGTGGGGTTTTAGTCGGTTCGAGTCTGACACACGACCATCCCCGCTGGCCATTGACGGGATATGGGGGGGATTTTGCGTGAGGATACGCGTACTTACTTTAAAAAAAGTAGGTTAGTAGGCCTTAGAATATTTATGGTTTTATTCAGTCATATTCAATAATGTGTTTAGTGTATTTTTTAACCGCGGTAGCCTAGTGGTATGGGTAATGGACTGCTGAGACGAGGTCTCGGGTTCGATCCCAGGTTTACAATGGCACACACCAATGACTTTTCGATGCTTTTCGAAGTTATGTGTGTATTTATCGCAGGTTTATAAGTGCCCGGTTAATGGCAATAGGCTCGCCACCTATTACATTGGGACCTAAACATAAACTGGCGAAACGTGGGTGCTAGCGCCTCTGCCTACCCCTTCGGGGAATACGGGCGTGAGTTTATGTTATGTTATGTTATGTATTTTTTATTATTGATAACTTAGTTTTTAATAGCAAAATTTAGATAAATTTGCCAAAGCATTGTCGCCATCTAGTAACAACGCTTGGAAATAAAAGCTGCCTGCCTGCTTTTGAAAGTTACGAGTGTAACCGCTTTTTGTTCCTGATTGTGCATCTGTATAGAACTATATTATATTATCTGTGGTACGGCACAATTCTAAATTTCATCATTATCCATATTACAATTTCATAGTTGCGTCACAGATTACTTAATAGTTGGAAGTTGCGTGTAAAGTTTGTATTTCGGAGCCCGGCAGCACTTTTTGGTATTACCTATCAGTTTTTCGAGGAGCAATCGTCACTAACCTTCTATTTTTTACCCGACTGCCAAAGAAAGAAGGGTAACGTTTTTTTCTATTTTTTTTACTTGCGCTAAACCTTCTGAAAGCCTGCGCCGGACTCCCATCCGTTATTTAACAGCTGTACTGATTTACAGTTGTGACAGTAGTAAGGGGTCTTATAACCCGATTCCTACTGGCTTCCTAATGGCATTTTTTTCCCCCTTTTTAAAATGTTCTTCCTTCGCTTCTGGTCTCTAGGATATTAGTAGGGCTCTGTACACCAATCTTGTTCAATTAAGAGTATAATATTATCATTATACAGACGTTGTTTTGTTACCTCTTATAGCTATCTAAAACAATAACTGTCGGATGTAGACTAAACATAGGCGCTATGGTACAGCTAAATGCAAAGCCATCATATCATTCTGTAAGTATGAGCCGCGGGCATTTTTAAATCTTCAAACTCCTTATGTCATTTCTAAAAGTAGCCGTAGACGAAATAAAATATTACCTATGACTCAACTAGTAGCAAAAATTGCAGGATCTCTGGTCACCAATTAACCAACAAGTATTAAGTTAAGTTAGGTCTTTCAAACTTAAGGGAACAGGAGCCAAGGCAAGGCACACAACATTTAAAAAAAAACTTTTTACTGTAACGATGTACTCTATTGCTTTTGGTTGTTGGGCACAGATGGCTTTTATGGGAGCGACTGCCATCTGACCTGCCAAACCTGAGAGGAAAGTCTGTGCGAGAGTTTCGTCCGTGGGTGTACCTACCTATTTGCAGGTGAAGACAGCTCAACCCCGTTGGTCTTAGTGGACTCTATTTAAATATTATAAATGCGAAAGTAACTTTGTCTGTCTGTCTGTATGTTACGTTTTCACGCCGAAACCACTGAACCGATTTAGGATTAGACCTTGTGAAAGGACATAGGGTATGTTTGATCGCATTTACCGACACCCACGCGGATAGCGACTAATATAGGTTTAGTCCACTCTCGACCCCTCGACCCTTAAACAAAGATTGCTTTATTTGTTTCCTCTCGACCCTTAAACCTATCTCGTCCACTCTCAACCCCTAATTTGATACTTAGCTAAAATTAATATTTTGGTACAGTCATGTACAGATTATACAAAAAGCAATGGTAGCTAAGTGAGCATATAACCGACCTTGCAAGTACTTTTATTAGGAAGCTTAAGTGCCTTTTGAAAACCGTTGCAGTTTGTGAAACCTCCGAAACAATAATTTCGAATCGCGTTGCAATTACGTTGTCCAACACTAGGCGGCGTGGGGACATCATAATTTTATCATAATAACAATATTATACTAAAGTGGGAAATAAAAAAAAACAATAGCAAAAACCAAATTAGCAACATTTTCAGGTAACACGGTATTCAAATGTTTTTGTAAATTGGAGTTTTTGCTCTATGTATTTACTTGTTGGGGAATATTTGATTCAAGTTCAGCTGAGTACATCCATACTAATATTATAAATGCGAAAGTAACTCTGTCTGTCTGTCTGTCTGTATGTTACGCTTTCACGCCGTAACAACTGAGCCGCGGGCAAAAGCTAGTTTCGTATAAAAATCTGTTCAAATTTCAGTCTCGATCTAATCTCAATTTTTCATATGTCCACTGTTTTTTTCACATGAATTAATCCTTAGCCATCAAAATTGCCTACATGTTTTACTAGCTGACCCGGCGAACTCCTGATCGCCTATTTTTTCCAACCGCCTCGCGTCTGATCCCGTTCCCACTACACCCTCTACTATATTAAACGTGTATTATTCATATAAACCTTCCTCTTGAATCACTCTATATATAAAAAAAATTGCTACCAAATCCACTGCTTAGTTTTAAACATTTAAGCATGCATAGGGACGGACAGACAGCGACAGCGACTTAGTTTTATACTATGTAGTTATGATGAAGGGGGCCTTCCCATGTCGGTCTATCATCAAGAAATTTGAAGTAACAAGGTGTTTGTAATTAACTACAAGCATGTCTTCTTCACGAAATCTTTTTGCACATCTGCCTAACCCTTCAGACATACAAGGTGTGAGTAAAAAGAGTATTAGTACGAAGAGTGAGCTGCTGCGAATGTTATGTTTAGAATTTAATTGATATGGCCATGGCGCCGTTATGTAGTTAAACACACGGCGCGGTTTTATTATAAACTATTGGCTTATTGCACATTCAAAATTCGAATTCTTATGTGGTCAATTTGTATCTATCGACTCTTTACCGACTGGACACGAGTGATGACACACGCTTGTCTTTGGTCAAACTCCACATCACCGACTGGACAAGAGTGGCTTGATTGGTCAACCTGATTTTGGTCAAACTCAGAATTAATTTGTATGTCTAACAAAACCTTTAATTTCTCAGTATCTAAGTATCCGATACCCAACCTTCGCTCATCAGTGTTTCTATGGGGATGTCCCAAATTCATGGTTCCACTCTAGAGCTCCTTTTTGGTCCCTCGGCAGATCATGCTCTACTTTGCCAACAGCAACATTACAATTTTATACGGCACCCTCTTTCTGAACTTAAATTTTCTATAATTTTAGTTAAATTATAGAAACGTCAGTGTACCTATATAATTAAAACGTGACTCGTATTCGTCTTATTACGAATGCGTTCAGATCTCTTTGTGCTTCAAGTGTGAGATTTTGCATTATTAAAGTTGAAGAAGTGTAAATAATTTGTGTTACAAATACATTAGTAATTTAATGTATAATAAATTATATAAAGATAGGCATTGTTCACGCTCATACTGCCAGTGTCGAACACATAATGACATATTTGAACGAGCTAACAGCTCACGTAATAAATAGAGCAATAATAAAAAAAATGCATTAAATATAGGGAGGGAGAAAGACAGCCAGTTTCTGAATTAATTCAAAAAAAATAAAAGCTCCCGAAACTCCTCTTCCTGACTTTAACCCCCATAACTTTTAAATTACTCAACCGATTTTAATCACACATGTCTGAGAACAATCGCACATAAGTCACCTTTATTACAAAAAGAAAAAACTAAATTGAAATCGCTTTATCAGTTCGAGAGCTATGATGCCAAACCCTCTCTTTAAAAAAAATAATTAAGTTGTGTCTCAATGTTTACTTAAGTCTAGAGATAACTGGTACTTAAATAGGCTTTATGAGACACTCAAATGAAGTTTCTCAATTTCTAAATAGCGCAGATTCAATTTCAATCTACTGAAACTAACCAATATTCTTAGACAAAAGAATCTTAACAGATTCGAACTGAAAAAAAAACCGAATGAAATAGAAGCGACATGTTATGTTGATGTTGGAAAAGTTGAGTTATATACATAATTACCTACCTTCGTGCCTGTTAAGCCCCAAACGGGTAGGTCTCCCCATATACCTAGCCCACAGAACGAACTTAAATTACATTACCTATATCTATTTTAGATGTACTCGTATTTTTCTATCGTGTTCTATGCAGCACCGAAGCTTTGTATAGTATACATTTCCTGCTCTGTATACAAGTGGCATTTCGCTGGCTGGCGTATCGTGGAATAGAAGTCAATAAAATAAATAAATATCACTGAATGTCATATAGGTACGTCAATAATAATATGTATAAATATTGTTTTAATCTATCTGTCAAGTAAAATCTACCTATAGCGAGAGCGAGGATATACCTACCAAGTATTACTATAGTATACTTGATTCAGCCCTTTAGCAGCTCGACAAGTCCAATAATGCCATTTGGGGTATACTTTTTGTTTGCTTTTTTTTTCTAAAAAAATTATCGTGCGTAAAATCCCCACGGATGACCCCCCTCGGGTTGTGGGGACCAAAGTGTCCCCATCTTGGGGAGGCGCACTTTGCGCCGCCGCCGCGGCCTGCTTCTGCTGGGGTGACAGGCGGCTTCACCGATCACCCCCAGGCCCGCATTTGAGGTAGACTGGAGAAAGTGTCTACTATACAGTAGACAGACTTTCATTAAAGACTCCTAATGTATAATAATAATTATGTACCTATATGTATACAGTATGTACATAATTATACATAGAAACACTTATGTAAATAGATATTTAATGTGTACAAATATTTATAAGTTGTTGTAATCCGACCGGCGTCTGCAGATGTTGCAATATAATACCCGACGGACACATTAAACTACTTATAAAAATTATTGAGGTAAATAGTGGTACTTCCCCGGTTACCCTGGTACTGACGAAAGCATGGCACATATTGTACATACCGTGTACAGTCAGTGTCATAAATATCTTGACAACGAAGTCTCAAAATGATCTTAAAACTCTCGTAATAAAAGCAAATCAAACTGTTTTATTGATTTATATGGTATTATTGTCTAAATTAAAGGTGTGTACCATATATCAGAACAATCGGCCAACTGGAAGGGGAAAAAAACTAAATTAGGGTCATTTTGAGCACTTTGTTCGTCAACATTTTTATGAAGCTGACTGTACCATTACTATAGACTTAAGTAGATACTTCAGCCCCTCTAGAGAATAGCAGCTCGCTAGCCGAATTTATGGGATTTGACGTATATGACCACAAACACTACGGTCCTATTTTTCTTGACGTACGATTAGGTTCATCTAATATATAAATTTCTCGTGTCACAGTTTTCGTTGCCATACTCCTCCGAAACGGCTTGACCGATTTTGATGAAATTTTGAGTGCATATTGGGTAGGTCTGAGAATCGGCCAACATCTATTTTTCATACCCCTAAATGGTGCAGCGGGAACGGGATCTGACGCCGATCGCGGGGCGGGAAAAAATTGGCGGTACGAAGTTCGCCGGGACAGCTAGTAATTACTATAATATAGTATGTAAAGCATAGTTTGACGTGTCTGTGTGTGTGTGTGTGTGTGTGTGTGTGTGTGTGTGTGTGTGTGTGTGTGTGTGTGTGTGTGTGTGTGTGTGTGTGTGTGTGTGTGTGTGTGTGTGTGTGTGTGTGCGTGTGTGTGTCTGTCTGTGGCATCGTAGCACCCAAACGGATGAACCGATTTGGATTTATTTTTTTTGTTTAAAAGGTATATGAGTCGGGAGTGTTCTTAGCTATGTTTGAAAAAAATTGGTCCAAGATGGCCGCCGCCACAACATGTTGGAATACAAATTTCGTTATAATTCCCTCAATATGGGTATCAAATGAAAGAGCTTGACTAGTAGATCAATTTAAAAAGTATAAAATAAAAATTAAATTAAAAATTTAAAAAACCCCCGTCACAAAAAACACTAAAAAGTTGAAAATAAATGAATAAATTTTAATTCAACGGTTGCCATGTCGGGGGACCTTACGATATAAAGGAGTACTTAACCAGTTACGGTCCCCCGACATGGCAACCGTTGAATTAAAATTTATTCATTTATTTTCAACTTTTTAGTGTTTTTTGTGACGGGGGTTTTTTAAATTTTTATAGATAGAGTAATTCAAGAGGCAGGTTTATATGTATAATACATGCTTAATATAGTAGAAGGTGCAGCGGGAACGGGATATGAAACCACGCGGGCGGAAAAAAAATTGGCGGTACGAGGTTTGCCGGGTCAGCTAGTTATTCTATAATATCTTGTTGGTCTTTTTGCCCTTGCAGCATCTCATTGTAAGCCTCAATTAATAATAGTTGGAACTGATGTTATCGTGTATGGGAAAACTGCGCAAGAGTCGTTAATAGCGACGCAGTTTAACCAAGTAAATAAATGTTGGTTTTAGTTTAACAGAGTCTGAGTCTGTGAACATAGTGAGCACACGTGACTCAGTACCAGGCACAATGTGTATTACAGTATACATTGTTTGTATATAATAATAAGTGTTTCAAAGAACATAATGTGTTATGTCATATTATCTAACAAAGCTTTTTTATCGTAGTTTAACTAATGATAAATCTCTGCAATTTATTTGATGTACAAAAATACTATATGGAGCTATTGAGGTACTGAGCGTGTTCAAATAGTAACAAAATTATCTCATAGATGTATGGAATAATATTGATACGATTCAAATTTGGAACCAACAAAAAATAACGAACAAAAAATAAAACTTCTTGCGATTATGTCATAGCATAGACAGCGGGAGTGACCGCGGCAATTAATCGATTTTAAGAAAAATAAAATGAAAATAAAACTATAATTTTTCATTCAACCCTCCTCTTTAAAAATTATCTTCTTAGTACACTAAGAAGTAGGTATACTTAGTCGCTTAAAAACTAAATATAATTATATATGTACGAATTACTAATAACTAAAACTTCCTCGTTTCGTAATTTATCTAAAAAAGTTCATGTTTTTTGTGGTATTACACAATTAATAATAATTACGAGTTGACCTAGGTACAGCGAATCTAATGAAGACTTTAATTCGTTTTGGGTTATTATGTCAGATACATAACATCTGGTTCAAAGTGAGCCCCACGGTTCCGAAAACAAGTAGTTTGTTCTACGTTTCCTCACTTCCGTCCGTGATGAACTGATGACAATACGCGTCGTTCTCGCCGAGATAACGGTATTTTCTAATACTGATTTAAAAATCTATACTTAATATTTTGAAGATTTTGATTGTTTTTTTTTGTCTTGGATAGCCGGTTAACGACGTAGGTTATAGGCTGTATATCATCCATCACGCTACTACTAAAGGGAACGGGGTAGTGATCATAAATGTAAATAAATCCGGTAGATTTCCATAAAATACGTGCTCGAAGGGGTGTCGAAGGGGAAGTCGGCTAGTAATAATTATACTAGTAAAAAAAAAATTAACTGATAATTTCTAGAAAAGAATAAAAATTAAACTTGTCAAAATTTTTCTTTAAAGACAAAGCGTAGTAGGTATTTCTTGTCCAGACAATGACCTGTTTTTAGCCAAAATGTCCTTGTAAATCTGTATAACCAAAAGGTTAATAAATCGACCACAGAATTACAAATTAACAGATAATAATTTAATACGTACATTGTTCAGTAGCCAGCGTTTTACAAGGTCAACGTTCATAGATATGTATCTACACCTAGGCGACTACGTATAATAATTGTGTATAAAACAATGAGTATATAAATATGTATAAAATACTTTATTGAGATCAAATATTCAAGGATTATTTTAAGGTTGGATTGCATAAAAGACAATGTTATTAAGTTTAATTATCTACTTGAATTAAGAGGACATACAGGTATTAATAAAAAACGAACGTCTATGTTTATCAAAATGGCTGTCTATGTTTACCAGAGCCCATTTCAGGGCTAGGGGACCAAAAGACTTGTCTCTAAGCTTGATGCTATTATACAAATGAACTTACGAGGTTTTCCTATGCGACTACAATATGGAGTTTTCAAGAAATTCATTAGAAGGCTTCAACCAAATTAGGTGCATTTACTTTGGTCGCAGTTAAAAAGTTCGTTCAGGCTCGGCAGCACGAGTGTATCATCCGTGGTGTTGGACAAGTCCATAGGCCACACAGTAACCACCGTGAGCCGTGGCCGCGTCCTAGTCTGCCAACGGTGTATTTAAAAAAAATAATAGTTGCGTACCTAAGATTTTAAGTCTGACCAAGACCTGTCTAACAAAAAAAAACCGCAACAAAATCCGTTCAATACTTTTTGCGTCTATCGCAGACAGACAAGAATTAAAAAAAAAACATATTTTTGTGTTTAGAATCTTGAAAATTAACAAAGTTTTTTTTTTAATTTCCTATGTTTTACCGCTTCACAATTATATAACGGTACTTATAGTTAAGCCAATAACTTGTAACGTCAAAAGTTCTCATGAAGTTGTATTTCCAACAAGTTTCAATAAATCACAGCGTCTAAGATAGTAGGAACACATTTGGGCCCGCCATGTTTTTCCCACGGTCAACTTTACGTAGATCGCTCACGTGTTTCTGAGTGCACATGGAATGAACGAAATATATCATAGCAGCATATTAAAGAAATGGACAAAATATCATTTGTATGATATTAGATAGACTGCATCAATTCGATTGGATCACATTATAGCGATACGTTAGAATAAGGTATAAATATCTAGATATAGGCCGTTGCATTCGTTTATAGACGACTTGCTTTTGCCCGCAGGTCCGCCCGCGTGGATGTCGGTTATCGCGACCAAACATAGCCTATGTCCTTTCTCATGGTCTAATCTACCCCTATACCAAATTTCATCAAAATCGGTTCAGTGTTAAGGCCTGAAAGCGTAACATAGAGACAGACAGACAGACAGACAGAGTTACTTTCGCATTTATAATATTATAGTATGGATAATACCAGCAATTTATACATTTTTTTTAAATGTATGGCTATCTGCCAGATTTATTGACATTTGTGATTACGACTCTGCTCCTTTTAGTAGTAGCGTGATGTTATATAGCTCATAGTCTTCCTCAATAAACGGACTATACAATACAAAATATTTTTTCTAGTCGAACCAGTAGGTAGCTACCTAGTTCCCGATATTGGCGCGATCAACCAAACAAAAACTTTTCAGCTTATTTACAGTTAGAAAAACAGACAGAAATCGAAAGGATTGGATCCTTTTTATTTGTGTATTATGTAGCCAATTACAAGGTAGTAAAATACATTAATATTAAAACACTCGCCGTAATTAATAGTGCAACACTCACTGGGATATTTACCATGTTCATAGTTTTTATTTGGTAACCGATATTTCGGCGCTGTTTCAAGCGCCGTGATCACGGTGTAATGGTGTGTTACATTATTAATGTTAATGACTATGTCATCTCAAAACTCGCCGTGATGTAAATATCACGGCGAGTTGTGCCATGATGTTTGATAACGCGATCATGGCGCTTGCAACAAATGCACTGAAATGTCGGATACTCCAAAATGATGAGAGTGTTTTAATTTTAATGTAAATGACTAGGTCAATCTCAAACCGTACATAGTAACATAATTTATTTACAAAATGTACAATAATAATAATAAATAAAGTGAATGAACGGTAAGGTCACATTATTATTATTATATTCGCTACTAGCTGTGCCCGCGACTTCGTCCGCGTGGAATGTACTTAATAAAAAAAATCAGTTTATTTTTTTTTGTTTTTGGCATTTTTTTTTTAGCCTAAGTTACTCCTTATTACATAAGCTGTTCAGCCGTTCCAGAGATTAGCCAAAACAACCAGACAGACAGACAGACAGACAGACAGACAGACAGACAGACAGACAGACAGACAGACAAAAAATTTAAAAATATATATTTTGGTATGTGTACCGTATATACATTCATATGCATGTAGTAGAAAGCGGTTATTTTAATATTACAAACAGACACTCCAATTTTATTTATTTGTAGTATGTATAGATTACTCAGTCGCATTTTGTAACCATGCACGCGAATATTCAACAACAGTCGCATCAGCTCGAATTTCGCTTAATAAAATATTGTTAATACAACATTCCAATAACATTAATATTTACTTAAGATTTATCAATGAGTCAACGGTCATCATCATATTATCACCCTTTTAGTGATTTCCCAGCTGCATTGCGGAGCCTGAAACCCGAAATTCGCCTGTTTTTTTTAGTTAGTCGCGTCTCCTATTTGGGAAGTGACTGCCGTTTGACCTGTCAACAATGAAAGGAAGGCCCACCCCAAAGCCACAGTTTCGTAATTTCGTAGGTACACCAACTATACCCTGTCTAATTTTGGATGGTAAATTATAGATGACGCCTATGAAGTACCGTATTTGTTTCCATACAAAAAAATACATCTAAAAATTATCGTAGCACATAGACGAGTCCCGCCGACTTATCGTTGCAAGAATAGTAAGAATACCGCACAATCGACTATGCGAATTTAATCGAATAAATCGAATTTTTATTAATTTAAATACAAGTAAAATTATTAAGTATCTACAATTTTTTTATCGCAGTATAAGACAAACTTAATTATTAAAACATAAATAATAATGAATAAATAAACGTTTTTATGTTTTTGTAACTATCGTAAACGGGTCTTCGTAAACGAAAATCGAATAGATTCATTAACGATTACACACTATGTGGTACCTTAATTAGAACTGTCAAAATGATCATCCTATATTTGACAAAGTATAACCGTTGAGGTTGGCTAGATTACGGTAACATACATAAATACTCATGCCTGTAAATCGTCGAAGGGGTGGGCAGAGGTTTATTAACACCAAAATGTTAACAATTAGGAATTGCGGTTTCACGTAATACGGGGCGAACCTATTGCTAATAAGCGGGCACTTCGTCATGGGCCTTTGTTTACTGTGGGATGAACAGCCTTATCCTTTACAGATATAGTAGGTACGTATATTATACGTTAAACCACAAATTCTCGTACTATTAAATCGTTCAAAATTCAGCTTTGATCAAATGTCTTTCTCTTAAATGTCATGTGTTTTGTCTTCTGCACTGACGGCGCAGAAACCCTTTGTTCTTACAGAGTCGGCAGCACGAGTGTGACTCCCCTGTTGCACACATCCATAGGATACGATGACCCCCTTACCGCCGTTCCCAATACCATACTGACAGTTAAAGATAGATCGCATCTACGGATAAAGTGCTTGACTGTTTAAATTCAAAACATAGTAACTCCTATTTCACACCAATTTCGGCAAATACAATTATACCGCGATGCGCTTTCCGCAAAAAAGTCAGTTACCATGTTTTGAATTTAAACAGCCGATACGTCAAATTTGACTGTTGCAATCTATCTTTAACTGTAAGTATGTTATTGGGAACGGCCGTAAAAAACAAAAGCAAGCGGTAACTCTCGTAACACAAAATGGTCTTCTTTGTCATTTGGAAGATTGAGATTAAATCGAGGTTGAATTTTTTTATGAACTTATATTATGAAAATTGGCCTTCTGGTGTTGATAGGGTCCTTTAGACCCCTCCTCAATGTAAACAAGTATTTAGCAGTGTCATATTCAAAGCCCTTCAGGTACTCTAGATCGCATCAAGTGCTATTAAGAAAAATAAGTCTCTGTAATCAATCTTAATGCTGGCGGAACAATGGCCGTCGATTATATTTTGTCAACAATTTTTAACAGTGAGCTAGCAGGCATTGTTCGAGGCGAGAAGGTCTATGGTCTCGTCATAAGATACTGGCAGTTTGATACCAATGTATTGGTTTAACTTGTTTTTTATTGTATCGGCTGTGGATAAGTAGTTCTAGTTCAAGGCATCGGGTTCATTTCAACAAGTTCGATTAAGGGAACTCCTTACCAGCTCATGTGTTTCATTCGTCCCACAGTCCCGGGTCCTTTAAGCGGGGCATGAAAAGCATCTGATGAGGACGTCAAGCTAAGTGTCAACATTTAACTTGGTACGTGTTTGTAATGGTGACCCTCTTTAATGAGACTTTGTCTCCAGCCATCAGGCGAGGTAAAGTCAAATTGACGTGTCCTAATATAATAAGAACACTCCCGACTAATATACCTTTCAAACAAAAACAACTAAATCCAAATCAGTTCATCCGTTTGGGTGCTACGATGCCACAGACAGACACACAAAGACACGTCAAATTTATTACAAAAATTTCAAATTTCAAATTCTATTAATTTCAGACCATATAGTCCATATTGATTGTTAGTAATACATGTCTTAGTGCTATGTTAGTTAAAATTACAAGAATAAAGTTAAATAATTAATAATCTGAGTTGATCAATATCTTCTCGCCGGCACCGGTACAGAAACATGTCTTCCGCAGCAGTGCCGGAGAAAAGAGCAATCCAGCCTAGATGCAACCATCATCAGGACCTACACTCCGTCGCTTTAGCGTCGGGTGAGAACCGTCATAGTTTTCATACGGAACTCCCATACTGTGTACTGTGGCCTGTGGCCTATAAGACTTTTCTCTTGCATTCGGTTGACCCCGAGTCATCCCCGGTTTCGAGAAGGAACTGAAAGGAAGCAGCGATACCTACGCGAAAGCACTTCGCACTATATAGCTGTGAGCAAGGTGCTGAGCGTGAGGAATCCCACTCCAAGAGCGGTCATGAGGGCCCGCGGCTGTTCCTACCCTTCAAGTATTTGTGTCCGTATAAACATAATCACGCCTTACTTGATGCGGGGTTACCATTTCCTCCTGTTTTTACTTTCCTCACATGTTTCCTCTACCTTCATTAAATCTTACACAGTGCATCGTTACCTATCAACTGAAATTATCAGGCCATCAGTACTTGTAACCATTTACTGTCATAACATCTCTTATGCTGTGTACACACCAACCATACAATAGCAAACGGGTAGAATATGTCGAACATACGGCATAGTAGTCGAGTCGAGAGTGCATTTGTGCTATTTTTTTTATCGTGCAAAAAATCCTCACGAAAACCACCCCCACCGAGCCGGTGGAGGTAATTATGTCGGACTCGAACCGACTAAAACGCACGCCGTCTTGGGTCTTTGGTTGCCGGAGGTGAGATTGCCGAAAGCATATCTCTCGCACCCCGGCAGACCCAGGACCATCTCTTTCGAGATGGCCCCCGTTGGAATTGTGGGGACCTTAGTGTCCCCATCTAGCCCCGGGTACCGGGAGGCGCACTTTGCGCCGCCGCCGCGGCCTGCTTCTGCTAGGGTGACAGGCGGCTCCACCGGTCACCCCCAGGCTTGTGCTATAAAGCTGTCGAATCCCACTCGCTTGTATGCAACGTCCTCACACTTCTCGCTACTGTTTGAGCCTTTTCCTTGGTGTGCACCAGGCATTTAAGATGACGTGACGTAGACTTACTCCACAATGCAACTGTTCACTGTAACTTCGGATGTTATGATTAGACATTATTGTGTGGACAATAATATTCGTGATTGTCGATGAAACAATGAATACTCTTCGTAATTATTACTGATGTACATGGTTTGTTAACGATTAACTGTTATGTCGCGACACGAAATTACTTTTTAAATGTATGGAAGAGTTTATTTCATAGGTAGGTAGGTACGTAACATGCACCTCGGGGCTGTGATCAGGGTACTTTGTCGGGATTGTTCGGGGTCGTCCACATGGTGCACCCAGATCAAGGGAGACGGCCGACAATCGATTACCGGTTTCATATGATGAAATTTATTCCAAAATCAAATCCAAAGACATTTTGTTGTACCTAAATCCTATCGAAAGAAATCAGAAGTATCTTCATGACTATATATATAACATGTCTTTCGTTTTTGATTAACGCGGGAAAAAGAAGTTTCGGATATGTATAGTGGCTCCTCAGGTTAGAAGCACCCAAATCAGCTGGCTTTTACAAAATATAACCCATAAGGTCTTCGCTATAGGTTAGTAAAACTATTATGTGATATAAAGCGATGGACTCGTATACTATTTATTGGTAATATTTCTCACAAATGCGCTAGACACTTGTCTGAATGCAAAGCTGCTTTTATACCACTTATAGCCTACAAAAGTTAATTTGTAATAACGAAGACGTTACTCCCGTCGAACAGAAAAGTGGTATATACGAACTAATATGATTCCACCTGCAACAAGAAGTACATTGGCCAAACGGGACGATCCTTTGCAACTAGGCTCGCGGAACATGTCAGAGGCTGGAAACTCAAAAAAATCGAATCAAATTTCGCAGAACACGTTCTCAAAGAAAACCACTCCTTTGACTCGAAATTCAACTTTAAAGCACTACGAATATGCGACAAAGTTCTGCCTTTGTCGCATATTCATAGTGCTTTAAAGTTGAATTTCGAGTCAAAGGAGTGGTTTTCTTTGAGAACGTGTTCTGCGAAATTTGATTCGATTTTTTTGAGTTTCCAGCCTCTGACATGTAGTTAGTAAAGATAGTTTTATTACTCTGTTAGGTTAATAAACAGTTTCCTTTAATATCAGTTCTAAGCTAAATATTCTTTTAAAATAAAGACACTAAAACCTTTCTACTAATCTCATACTAAATGTATGGGAGTGTTTAATGTGAAAATTTTAGATACCTCTCGTTTGATTTTTAAAAAGTATTTGATGTCATTTTACTCATTAGGTAACGTACTTTCGATATCAGTTTAAAGTTTTTTGATATCTGTAATAGTTACGAAATAATGGCCTGGACACACTTAACGATTACACCCTGTATATAAATACTATGGAAAAGTAAGTACAATTAATGTTCTCAATAGGTGTATTACGTTTCCTATTCCCTTACTAATATAGAGGAAATAAACGATACTAAGTGAAGGCATTAAGTCCATTCACACGGTGTTCATCGTGTAAAGTATATTTGCCATATTACTACCAAGAACACAGTAGTGTTGACACAGCCTTTCTCAGATAGAATCAGGTATCAGAAAAGTACAATCCGCGTATACTACGGTGTAACTATAAATATGAAACAACATTTACTTACCACAGTATTCGATACCGAGTATTTAGTCACAATAAACGGCTTACACCGACTTACGCGTATCGATATTCCTATGTAACCTGAATCTGCGTAGGTTATATATATTTATTTTTATTTATTTAAGATTTATGCACACACAAAACAAACATAATATATATTGGATGAAAAAGTTAGTACATCGGTACTGCTTATTTCTAAAAGAAATTTCTTCCAGCAGACCGGCGAGTCTTATAGTGAAAGAAAAGTTCCGCTATTTTCACCTAGAGGTAGGTAGGCAGAGACCATAAGTTTTCACTTGTTGCATTTTTTTTTTACATTTTACACAACGCTATCTAGACCCATGGTAAGCTTAATTAGATTGTGTTATGGAATCTAGAATGCGGATAAACATACTAAGATACTTTTTTTTTTGTAAATACATACATATTATACATAGAGACACCCAGACCAATGCAAATAACCATATTCATGCATACAAATATTTGCACTGAGCGGGAATCGAACCCGCGCCTCCTGCGTGGCAGTCGCGTGCACTACCGCCACGCCACAGAGGCATTGTTAGCATTATTCGCGGTTGCACCTGGGGCTTGCGTCTAGGAATTCGGGAACAGATATTAACAACTCATCAATACCGTCAAAGAATAACAATATGGTTGTGAATAGCGCAGAAGATATTGATGCAAAGAAACAGAGAAACCGATTATCGCCAATAGAGGCGACCGTTATTCTGTATTGCTGTAATGTTCTTTCTTTTACTATCAACATTTTTATTATGTGTGCAGAATAAAAATATTTTCTTTCTTTCTTCCTTTTTCCAATATAATATTTTTCGTATCTGATTTATTTATTTAAGATTTATGCACACACAAAACAAACATAATATAAATTCGGTGAGAAAGTTGGTACATTGGTACTGCTTATTTCTACAAGAAATTTCTACCAGCAGACCGGCGAGAGGAGATCGTGAAGAAAAGAAAGAGGTGTGAATGTGTGTATGGTAAGGGAAGAGAAAAATAGTACACACATAAACTTAACATCACAAAATATACAATATACTACATAAACCTACATAATTATATCAAAATATACATAAACATACAAAATACAATACTTATGCATATAGGAGAAACACCATCCCTCTTCCACTCCGCGACTTAGGGTCACAGAGTAGAAGATAGGTAATGACTTCGAACTTTGTTTCTAAACACAGACAATGTGTTGCTAGCTCTGATATCGGATGGTAGCGAGTTCCAAAGTCTAACCGCTTGCACAGTGATCTGATCTGTATTTAATCTTTTAGGATTCAAATAGGCAATCTGTTTGAATATACTAGGAATTTATTGCCAGATAGTATTATAAAACTTCATTATCAATAACCATGCATCTATGTCGGCTATTTTCATTATTTATTTAATTGACATTGATTACAACAGCATAGTTCCAATTACAATAAATAAGATAAGGCCTTCATAATTATAAACAATCGTAAATCATCCCACAGCAATGAAGTTTTCATGTGAAGGTGTATATGTATAGTTATATAAGGCCAAGGGCCAAGGTTGTCACAAAATACTAAAAATTTGAAGAAGCTCCTATAAAAAAAATACGGAGAAATCAGAAGTGTTTTATTAGGCGACTAACGGAAAAATACGCAGACTATATCACTGCGAGAGAAGGCATAGCCGGGGTGCGAGGGATACGACGAAGACAACCTCACCTCCGGCCCAGCACCACGACCCTCAGTCGGTGTGCGGTTTCAGTCGGTTCGAGTCCGACATAACCTCACCCTCCGGCTCCGGCAGGGTAGGTATCCGTGGGGAAATCCGCAAGAAAAAAAAACGAGAGCAGGCAAACTCGAAATAAAGCCAGGCCAGCGTGGAAAGAGAAGGCCAACCAAAGCTTCCCAATATTGGGACAGGCCATGTCCAGCTGACTGTGATAGGCTAATTGATTATATATAACTAGCTTTTGCCCGCGGCTCCGCCCGCGTGGATGTCGGTTATCGCGACCAAACATAGCCTATGTCCTTTCTCATGGTCTAATCTACCCCTATACCAAATTTCATCCAAATCGGTTCAGTGGTTGAGGCGTGAAAGCGTAACATACAGACAGACAGACAGAGTTACTTTCGCATTTATAATATTAGTATGGATTAATAGATAAATGTACACACATACATAATTATTCACGGCTGGAATTCCCTGTAGACAGAGGTGTACTAGAACCTACGTTTCGCCAATTACGATTTTCAGTCCCACAACGTAATAGGTAGCGAGCCTATTACCGTCTAGTGGGCTCTTTGTCTTGGGCTGTATGTTTACTGTCGGACGAAGAACAGCCCTATCCCTTAGTCCTATTCATAATTAATACGAATTAGAATATATGCCTGTATTCTTTACATACAAAGATATACTCACGCCTTTCTTCATGCTAGGTAGGCAGAGATATCTGGCCATCTGCTAGCTAACGAGCTTCATCTACGGTAATAAAACTTTGCCTGCAAGTCTAGCGCATTCGAGTGCTTTATTTCATTTATTGCTTTTAATAAAATGAACATCGAACAGACGCCAATTAAACATTGTATAGAAAATGCAATAAGAAGCTCTACATTTCTTTGTTTTACTTCATTGTTCTTCACTAATCTTCGCATTATAATGCCACTCGATAGTGGCTTGCACCCTTTATATTTCTGTAAAATATACCATACAATGGTACTATTATAAGTTACTCGTCTTTTGTATTCCTTTCACGGCGCCCTCTTCAGGGCAATCGTTCCATCTAAAGACTGTTTTCTGTGCTAATTAGTCAGATTAAAATAGATAACTAGGTAGAACGTAATAGACTAACAAGACAATTTAGTTCTGGAAGTAGCACCGATGTAACCTCAGCCTTATGCTTTGATAAAGTAACACATGGGCCTATATTTATATTATAGAAGATATTATTTTCTTGTTTATTAAATAACAACATGTGGACCAAGTTACTCTTTGTTCTATATACAAAAAGTACCTACATACAAGATTGTTTTCGCAGTTGGCATCGCATCAGCAATAGCTGTTTATAAAAATACGTCTTAAGTCCTGTGTACTCAATAATAACATTTGTTCAGTCATGTTAAGTTTTATTTTTCCTTGAGACAGTGTGAAAAGTTACGCCGTTTAGTTTATGTACACCGTGACGGGTTGATGACTTCACTAGTCAACACTAGATGTAGTATTTAACACGTCATTCTTATCAGAACTGTGCCTTATGTCAATTTAATGTTTCTATGGAACAATAGTATGAGTAGGTATAAGGAAATTTAGCACCTAGTGTCTTAAAAAGTCAAGGTTTATTTTATACTTTTGTATTGGACCAATGAATTAAAATTTGCTGGCACGAAATACCATTACTTGACCTCTTAAAAATGTGCCCCTTTCTTCAGCTGGCATATAGATGACATTACAAAAAATCATTACGTTTCTTTCTTGGGTAGTCGGATAAAAAGGTATTGTGTCAGAGGCGTCACAAGTTATCACCTCGTTTATTTTAATTTCTGCGTTCCATTCCAAATTCAAAATTAATTCCCGCCTCATCCAGGAACCGTTGCACATTTTTTTTAAACCGCTTGTACTTACATATAAGTCTTTGTACAGACACGTAGTCTGATGATAAGAAGCTATCAGTGTCTATAGAATGAAGGCCACAGACATAAAGCGTAAGTTAGAACTGAGTATACACAAAAGGTGATACTATCAGCCTGCCTTGATTGCCAACCCTTCGCGATAAACACATAAAAACAGCTATCCGTAGATCTCACAAATATGTTGTTGCACCTTGTAAGGAGGGATTGCAGTCGGCAACGCATGGCAGTTGGCAATATGAGTTCTTAACTACAACGCCATGTGTGCACTCAATGATGCCAACAAAAAGACAAGTGGTACGAGAGAAAAAAGGAACCTATTAGTATAATATGTACGTACAGTACAGTCAGCATCAAAAGTGTACTATTGGAATTACGTATATAGTAATCTATGAAAATTAAAAAAAAAACAACGATATTTTTTTTTAGTTTTGTATTGTTTTAAACTCGGTCATAAGCTTCTGTGGATGGCGATAGCGTGGCGGTAGTGAATGCGACTGCTTTAGGAGGTGCGGGTTCGATCCCCACTCTGTGCAAATATTCGTATGCATGAATATATTTTATGGTTATTTGCATTGGTCTGAGTGTTTCTACGAATAATATGTATGTAATTACAAAAAAAATATCTAAGTATGTTTATTCGCATTCTACATTCCGTAACACAAGCTAGTTAAGCTTACCATGGATCTAGATAGCGTTGTGTAGAATGTTGTGGAATAAAAAAAAACACAGTCCGAAATGTAAATTTTCAAGATCAGCTAAGTTTAACTAAGACAAGGAACGAGAGGCACGAACACCAAGAGTATCGAATAACTATAAGCTCACTTGAAAATGCTGATGTTTCAATAGGTACGCAGGCGTGCGAAAGGTACTGCACCTTACACTATCAATACGAACCTACTTAATAACATCAGTGGTAATGATACAGCAAAGATAAAACGCATAATGCATAAGCCATAAGAGAAACAAAGAAAAATCGTACACATATCGCGACAATACGGGCCATTTTTCATTATATGATGCCTGAGATTCATTGCATAAGTTGACGCCTAAGGTATTTTTTTTTTATCGTGCGATAAATCCCCACGGATACCACCCCCACAGAGCCGGTGGAGGTGGTTATGTCGGACTCGAACCGACTAAAACGCACGCCATCTTGGGCCCTTGGTTGCCGGAGGTGAGATTGCCAAAAGCATATCTCTCGCACCCCGACAGACCCAGGACCATCTCTTTCGAGATGGCCCCCTTCGGGTTGTGGGGACCAAAATGTCCCCATCTAGCCCCGGTTACGGGGAGGCGCACTTTGCGCCGCCGCCGCGGCCTGCTTCTGCTAGGGTGACAGGCGGCTCCACCGGTCACCCCCAGGCCAGCGCTCATGGAGGACGGAGGTCGTTCTGCGACCTCCGACGTCCGGTTCGCCTTCGCTCTGCACGGGCTTCACGGGCCCGGAGTCTGGTCCGGACCCGACCGGCCGCCTCCTTCTGAGCATTACTTGCTCGCAGAAGGAGGCGGCCGCACCCCAAGCGTTTGCGCATCGTACCATCGCTGTGAGCAATGTGACGAGTGGGAGGACTCCCACCCCTAGAGCCGCCACTAGGACCCGCCTCGGCGTGTCCCACGCCGGGCACTCGGTCAGCGTGTGCAGCTCTGTGTCCTCGCTCGCATCACAGTGATGGCACTCGGACGTTGGCTCCTTCCAGATCCGACACAGGTAACTCCCGAAACACCCGTGTCCGGTAATCACCTGCGTCAGCTGGTACGAGAGGCTGCCGTGTGGCCTCTCTAGCCATTCCTCCATGATGGGTCTTACCGCCGCTATTACGGCGTGCCCTGCGCTTGGTCGCCCAAGTCGTAGCTCCCATTCCGCTACCATGTCCCTGTGGAGCTGAGACCTCACGGCCCGAATTTCTTCGGGCTCGGGTTCCCGTCCCTGCTCCCGCGCCTCCTTACGATACCGATATAGCATCGTGACGCCTAAGGTATGGTTAGCGAGAATACTATTAAGGATGTCGTTGGGTGTTTTTGGACCCAATAATATCTTTGATAGCCGGGTTTAGGCGGTTATGGGCGAAGACGCACTGGTACAAGCTTTCTTCTTAGTATTGTGGGTCTTAGAGACCCGCAGTATCCAAATCAAGAGAAAGGAATAGATAGCTATCCAAAGAACTTAAATGCAACTGGGACTAAGCTGGGGCCGGGGGCGAGTTGGGGACACAGTTATCCCCCCTCCCGAGGAGGGCCAGACTGTAAGGGATGGCCCTGGGTCAGCCGGGTGCGAGGGATATGTCGAAGACAACCTCACCTCCGGCCTAGCTCCACGACCCTCAGTCGGCATGCGGTTTTAGTTGGTTCGAGTCCGACATAACCTCCCTTTCCGGCTCCGGCGGGGGAAGTATCCGGGGGGTTTCCGCACGAAAAAAAGGGACTAACGCTCTATGATGATGATGTTAACGTCATGATAAGGTGGTAATTCCTGATGATTTATCGAGCTATGAATAAAAAATTCTCACATCTATTCATCTAGTAGAATAACCCGAAACCGGATATTAAAAATGAACAACGGAACAGCCCTTTCATCAATTAAGGGGGAGTGATACATCCCAAAATAGGAATCGAACCTGAAGCGCGCACTTGTGCACGACACACACGGGATGTGCAATAAGGGTGGCTTTTAATATTTTTTTTGTTGAATACGTACTCAAATCCGCTTCCGTCGTAAGGGCCGGAACTATTTGTTCCTTAAATCATACAGATGAGCATATTTACGGAAGGCTAAAGGACATAAACGACAGCAACAGTTAACAAGAAAATAGCTTTACATTAAACTGCTTTCAATGACAATTGGAACCTTTTTTCTTTGAACGTTCAATGTTGATGTCTCTTTTGTTTTCGATATGGATTTTATGATGAATACTGTGATAACT
Source organism: Eilema sororculum (assembly GCA_914829495.1). NCBI lineage: Eukaryota > Metazoa > Arthropoda > Insecta > Lepidoptera > Erebidae > Eilema > Eilema sororculum. The sequence goes on along the minus strand of OU618532.1, from coordinate 44,037,328 downwards.
GTTATAATTCTGTAAAAATAAACTTACAACCCTTCCTTAGTAGCCTAGGTAAAAAGTTTGTAATATCTTCTGAATATATATAAATTTCGTGTTACATTGTTTGTCCGCGATGGACTCCTAAACTACTTAACCAATTTTAGTCAAATTTACACACCGTGTGCAGTTTGATCCAACTTGAAAGATAGAATAGCTTACATCTTAATTTAGTGATAAGTGACATCTACGCGGGCGGAGCCGCGGGCAACAGCCAGTAATATATTAAGGTGCAAAGCCCGCGTAATACATTTCTCTGTCTATCTATTCAGGGAAATATAAATTATCCATGTGTCAGTATGTAAAACATTAACTGCAAAAAAACAGTTTCTTAGATACGAGACGTCAAGACAAGTATGTAATACCAAAGACAAGTTTTTCTAGGTTTCTCTTCCGTTTGAGTAAATTAAACTGGTGATTGCCCCACCTAGCTTTTACGAACTACCGCTGGGCCGTCTCAGATTATGACTGCGTTTTCTAAGTGACGGGATAAGAAAACTTAGGTGTCGGGCGGGGTACTAGCTTTTCTGTACCCTATTCACACAAAAATTTATTTATTTTTTCGTTTCAAAGGGTTTGATCAGACTGACTAGCTTTTCTATACCCTATTCACACCAAAATTGTTTTTTTTTTCGTTTCAAAGGGTTTGATCAGAGTGACTAGATCGTAATGTTTTCAGATTAAAAATATTACGATTGCTACTATTGGTTGAGGATGTAACTGGCATGCACGTGGGCAGAAAAGTTAAGTACATACTTTATAAAACCTAATTATAAACAAATCAAACTATGAGTGAATATTTCATTAAGAAAATTTATTTTCACCTCAAGAAAACTATTTTCTTTCTTATCGAATTCAAAACGAGGCGTTTTGTAAACGTAAAATATTTATATAGAATATAATTTAGTGTTCAGGTGGGTATGTGTACATGTGAACATGCAGAGCGTAAACATATTGTTTCAATTAACGCGAGAATTAATTCTTTTAGTTTTTTATCGATTTATTTCCTATCAAACTTACAGTAATAGGACTGTGGTTACAATTAGTGGCGGTAAAATAAAACTAGACTGATGTGTACGAGTATCAGACCAATTACTGAGAAGGTTTTGTTAGTCTGGAAATAAGGTTCATGATAACATTGACAACAGAGATAATCATTCCGGGGGCGAGTTGGGGACACCGTTGTCCCCCCTCCTGAGGAGGGCCAGACCGTAAGGGATGGCCCTGGGTCAGCCGGGGTGCGAGGGATATGTCGATGACAACCTCACCTCCGGCCTAGCACCACGACCCACAGTCGGCGTGCGGTTTTAGTCGGTTCGAGGGCTCCGGAAGGGGAGGTATCCGAGGGGATTTCCGCACGGAAAAAAAATGATAACAGAGATAATAATACGGATTAAAAGAGAAGGGAAATTTGAATCGATTCGAATGTGGCTCATTAATTCACTTAGAAGAGCCTTAAGGAAAAGGTCGTGGGTTCAAGTCCCACCTGAGTAATTCATTTTTCCTGATGTAATCGAATATATAAATATGATCAAGTCTTTATAAAATCAAGTATCAATCTCACGCGTTCACGATATGTATCGCAGCCTTTTAGTTAAGTTAGCCAATAATTGGACAGTTATTTCCTTTCATCCTTACTATCTTTCCACCAAATAAAAAAGAGCGATACGGATTCCGGGCTCCGAATGAAATCCTTAGATGCAACCGGAACATCTACCGAGATAATAATGATGGAAATATCATAAAATATGAGTTTATTAGCGAACTTTGTACCGCCAATTATTTTCTGCCCGCGTGTCATCCGATCCCGTTCCCGCTGCACTCTCTATTATCCATACTAATTATATATAAAAATTATAAATGCGAAAGTAACTCTGTCTGTCTGTCTGTCTGTCTGTATGTTACGCTTTCACGCCTAAACCGCTCAATCGATTTTGATGAAATTTGGTATAGGGATAGGTTAGACCTTGAGAAAGGACATAGGCTATGTTTGGTCGCGATAACCGACATCCACGCGGGCGGAGCCGCGGGCAAAAGTAGTTATATATAAACCTTCTTCTTGAATTACTCTATCTACTAAACCGCATCAAAATCTGTAGCGTAGTTTTGAAGATTTAAGCATACATAGGGACGGACAGACACGGAAAGCGACTTTGCCTATTTGAACAGGAGTCGATATGAATGTAGGTGGTGTGTATCTGTTACAGGAAATGTATGAAATCAAGGAATTGTATACAAATCCTAGGAAATGTGTGTTGATACATAGAATGCCTGCAGTTCCACCGGCAATGTGTGAAATAAATGGGTTATTGTCTATATTTGCGGATGATTTTGTGGAATATTTATATTTTTGAATGAATAAAAAAAAATAACCACGAAGATTAATGCGGGAGCTTCGCTCCACTCCGCTCCCGCATTAATCTTCTAACCTAATCTATCCAAGTTAAATTGCGTGGTGTGGACACTGCGCCCCGACTTGGATATATTATAGGTTAGAAGACTGAAGCGAAAGCGAGGCTCCAGCATTAGCCTAAGTGGTTGCATTTTTTATAACCACCGTCATTGCCGGTGGAACTGCAGGCATTCTATGTAATAACACACATTTCCTAGGATTTGTATACAATTCCTTGATTTCATACATTTCCGGTAACATCTAATATGATGAGATTACCAGAACAAAAATAAAAGTCGCGTCTAATGATATGCATATTATCTAGGAATCGGATCAGACAAGAGTTAGTGTTATCGACTGAGGCTTTAAGAAGACAGTATGGCGAAAGAGATGTTTTTTTTTTAAATATTGAAAAAATTATTTAATTAGTTAAAGGGATTTGAGATACACGAGTTCACTGAGTGCAGTATCGGGCTTTGAAAGGTAGATACTTTGTAAAAAGAAGGATGGGTATCCGTTATTACTAGTTCTCTAAATCCAAAGTTCAATTTTCTCTCATTGAATTAAAAATGAAACAGAATGAACAAAATGGCCGCTCCGTAATAAATATAGTTTCTTTCACTCTAAAAAAAGTCTAAAGAATTTATTCTTCACATTTCTTAGAATATAAATTAATTATCTTATAAAATAGATACTCATTTGAAAGAGTACTTGGAAGAGTACTCTTAGTAAATTTTTCCAATGACCTATAAGAGAAAATAAAGCAATATTTATTATTAGACTTGTAATACCTTAAGAATATTATCATTTTTTAGAACTTCACTTGAAAAATTAATACCAAACTTCACAATTGGAGTATCATCGAGCTTTTCAAATGTAAAAGCTCGATGAAATTTATTATTTTCTTTTATAATACCCATACAATTATAAATTAAATAATATACTAATTATATATACCATTCGCGTCTGTTCGTTATTTTTACCCAGACTTTTCCTTTGACTTATAATTGAAATCGTTGCCTAGCTAAAAGTGACCAACGGGCATAAATACACTCTTCTAGAGGTCCAAATAATTGTCCAGTTATACCATTTCACCACCTTGGCAGTCGGTTCGTTAGTCGTGACAAAATTATTTGCCACATTGCACAAAGAATGAGACATAGAACTTTACAGTTCGCAACACTAAACATTATAAAGATGTTAAGTATACACTGTTTACAGTTTAGAAATATTATTGCCATAATAACTTAACTAGTGGTTGTGGCATCGTACAACATCATCCACGAATTGTATAGCTTTCTATCCCCATGAAGCTGGTGGAAAGCAACCGAAACGTCGAGAGTGTAAATAAAAAACGGCAAATAAATCGAGGCACAGTCCGTTAAAAATAAATTTATTTCTAGTGTAACTGTCGCATGAACTTTCGTCAACATTACTCGTATATCATTAAAACTTATCCTTATATCAGTATCACTTTATAGCAGGTATTAAAGTTTCTTTGTAATTGAATGAACAGCATAGGAATTCACACAATACCACTGTTTATTTGCTACGCATTCGTTCTGGCAACTTAATTGAGATGAAATTTTGTTAAACCACAAAGGCACATTTGACAAAAGGAAAATAAGAGATATTGCACCTTATTGCACTGTCAGTCCGGCTATCACTTGAAAATATTTCTTATAAAGAACTTAAATTGGAAGCTGTCGGAAAAGCCACTACATAGGTATTGCACCTATTTTATAAAAGGCATTTTTCCCTAGCATCACGGAATTTGTAGAAGCACATTCGGTGGACGGGTGTTCAAAGGTGAAGTCTAGCTAGCCTTTATTGCATTCACTTACACCCTATGACATGAAAATAAAGTGATATAAACACAAGAGTGCAAGGCATTTTTTCACTCCATGTTTTGATGTTAGTTTACTATAATTAAAAATGCCTTCTCTGCACGGAAAATGTCATAATTATAATATCCTAACCGACCACAAACTGACCTCAGAAAATGATTCGAGGATGAATTCTTTAGATCCAACTTTAAGAATTATTAATGTATATTACCGACATTTGGGTATATATTTCCAGCTGATCGACCTTAGCTCTAATATGCAAACTGTATACTCGTACAGAACAAACTTCTTACAGTTACAAGTCAAATCGCACTGTATTGAGTAACTTTATCGATAAAAGTTTATTGGACATTTTCAATTCACTGAAACTCCATTTTACTCAAAGGAATTAATTGTGTTAAATTCAATTAAACAGTTTCGAGTCCAACGGATACACTTCACAAAGCTCCAGAGAAAAAGACTATAGGACGTAACTGAATCTGTAAACGAATTTTTGTAGTTCCTTACTCTATAGATACCTTCAGAATACTGCAAATAATAGCAGTTGCACAGTATTGTCTTACGTACTTCTTTTATAGGGAAACTCTGATTTATTTCATCGATCTTTTTGTGAAAAAGGGATCAGTTTTTAACCCCCGACGCAAAGAGAGGGGTGTTATAAGTTTGACGTGTCTGTCTGTTTGTCTGTCTGTGGCACCATAGCTCCCGAACGGATGAAGTGATTTCAATTTAGTTTTGTATCTATTAAAGGTTAATTATGTGAGAGTGTTCTTAGAAATATTTGATGAAATTCGGTTGAGCCGTTTAAAAGTTATGGGGGTTGAAGTGGGGGTGGGGACGATTCGGGAGATTTAATTTTTTTTAATTTATACTTGTTGTTTGTTGTTGTACAAAATATAAGAGGCATATTTCCGTAAGTTTTTGTTCAACATTACCGTTATTGTTAGTGCTGTATTAACTGATAAACACATCGAGCAAACACTTCGGAAGTGTAAAAAACTTCATGTGCTGCTGAGTGACAAACCGTTCCATAACGACGCGTGTTCGAAAAAACCATTTAAATTGGTATAGTTTTATGCTAGTTCTTTCATTTATGTCAACCAATTGTAATCCACAGTCTTCTCAATTTACGATTACGTTTGAAACTCGATGTCACTCAGAATAATGCCCCAGATTGTGTTCGTTATCCGATCGGGCGAGATTTGTTGTCAGTCAGGATTACTGTCAAACCACGCCGCTTTTCGTTCAACAGGTGGTTTACTTGTTGAATTTATCGTTACTGAAACGGTTCAAGGATTTGGAAGCGAACTAGAAATTGCCAAAGAGAAAATGATAAATTTTAACGAAAGATTTATTTTAATAAGTGTTTGTTAATAAGCTGATAATGGAGCGCAGCTTATTGAAATAATTGGCTTAATGTTTCAGAGTGGGTATTGGAATTGTAGTGATTTTAGCAGAGCCTATCCTGATTGGGTGGGGTTTGTTATCTTCAGAATTCCCGAGAGTGCATTAAGAGGATATCCTCTCTGAAGCGTGGGTCGATGGGTGTAATCTGTATAAATAAAAATGAAGTGCAAAACTTTAGGATGTTCGACTGATTTCATGAGTTATTTTTTGTGATTTGTAATTATTATCAGGCCAGAGCAAGGGTCCAATGTACGGACATTTGCAAAATAAACGAAAAAAAAGAGACTACCAGCTACTTTCGAATATGCTTGAATTTATGCCATAAATTACAAAGCTGAAGAGTTTGTTTGTCTAATTGAATGCTCTAATCTCAGGAAGCCGGGGAGGACCAGACAATCTATTGATAAAAGCAAGTTATTTTATCAGTTCCGAAGCGTTTAAAGTGAAAGAAAATTTTTGAAGTAGTTCTAGGAATAAAAATATATGAAAGCGATATGTGCTTATCCATTTTTATTCCTAGAACTACTTGAAAAATATGTACTTTACACGTAATATGAGGACATATGATTTCGCGAAGATATGCGGACTACGTGTGATATTCCCGAAAGTTTATGCGAGTATATTTGATATAACATTAATTAAACCAATTCTATCGGGAATTATTTAGTGTTATTTATTACTTTCACTGATCCCAACAATTCAGTTGTGTTCACAGCCATGATCACGGGAGGATTAACACCTAATAAATCGCGTCATAATCCGTTAAAACTATTTTATTTCGAAAACCAATGTGTTAGTTCAACATAATGCAACCTTTAACAAATAAATAATCATTTAACAAATTATGACTATAACAGCGCCAATCTTATTGTGGCCATAATTTGTTAAATATTTATTCGGAGTATTAACACAGTGAGTCTTTTATATGACAGCCGCTGTGGCGTGGCGGTAGTGCACGCGACTGCCACGCAGGAGGCGCGGGTTCGATTCCCGCTCAGTGCAAATATTTGTATGCATGAATATGGCTATTTGCATTGGTCTGGGTGTTGCTATGTATATTATGTATATATTTACAAAAAAAAGTATATAAGTATGTTTATCCGCATTCTAGATTCCGTAACACAAGCTATAAAAGCTTACCATGGGTCTAGATAGCGTTGTGTAGAATGTTGTGGAATATTTATTTAATTTAATTAATATAGAACATTAAAATTGTTTGTAGACCTATGTCCAGCAGTGGACTGCGAAGGGCTGATTCATTGAACCTTTGTTTTTAGAAGTTGGTAAAAAACAATAACCGTATGTAGGTACAGACATATGTATGGATTACGGATATCGCGCCACGGTTTTGAAAACTTTCAGGGCCCTAAGTCTATTTGACAATGAGTTTTAATCGCAGTTGTAACGTGACGGTAAATTTCAATTGGTTAACATCAAAGATATAACTGGCGTAAAGCTAAACTAACTTAAACCAACGCACGAAGTTAAGTTATGGTTGGTTATCTATTGCAAACTTTAAGTAAACGCATTGACTCCATTATATTTATTTGTGAACGAAATAAGCTTGCTATAATCAGAAACTATTATTTTTAGGTACAAGATTTCAAGTTGATAATTAGCTAATATTGATAAAAAATAGAGTCTCATGTGTAAGAAACATAGGGACAGCAAAAGGTAGAGTCGTGGAATTATTCGGAAATCGAAAAACATGTTAGAAAAACATATCCACTTTTTTTTATATTGTTGAACGTGTAAGTCACAAGGTAGGTATTGTTCAAAATATCCATATTTATGTAGAGTCCGAGTTTGCAACTTGGAGGAAAATTTGGTCGTTTCTTTGTTTTTTTCTGTACAGGATAAATAATATTTTGTAAACGTATGTGCGTGGAACGTAGAAATACTCAGTTTAATGTACAATTATAATATTCATATTTGCATTGAACGGGAGTCAAACTCGCAATATCTGGTGTAGTGTCGAACTCTACCTCTGTGATCTATATAGTTGCATTAATATAACATTGTAATGTAAAATACTTCTTTCTTTTTTACTACTACTAGGTAATAACTGAAATTCGTTGCTAGGGGGTTCATTAGTAGTGTAACAGCCAGGATTCGAACCTGGGACATCTCGATCGTAAGACCGTCCTTAACCATTCCACAAGTTACCGAATGTTTCTGGTAATTCTGATCAAGTTACGTGACGGCCTATGTACGTACATACTTTTCTGATAAGCAAACTTGACACTTGTGTAGAATGTTTGCTTCACACCACTTTATCATCAAAAATAAAAAGTTTATTGTGTGTGGAAAGACATTCGTGTCTTGGAAACTATGCTAATTTGATAAGCGCTGCAGAATATTAAATGACAATGAATTTTAGTTTGTGTTTTTTACATTAACAATCAGGTTTTACATAGTTTTAAGGAGGTTGTAACAAACGCTTCTTATATCTTATATGTTATTTGTTACACACGATACCTGAAAGTTGATACACACATTCTTAAGTGTTAAAGTTAGTGTAAATAAAGTCTCGCGTTCTCAGCCGTGAAACCTAAAAACCAAGGCACTACTCTACCTATTGTTGAATGTTTCCATTAAAAATAAACTGAATGTAAAACTTGAACTAGCTTGTCAAACAATATAAGACTCGTCAACGCAGTGTTTTCACTTAGACTAAGAGGAAAAGTAATACGGAAACAATTCTACATAACTGTTACAGCTTATTGCCATATTCTCATTGAATTACCGTAAGAATTCCACTATAACACAACACTACAAGCTACAAAATCCACTATTATTACATTGCCAACTTGAGCAACAAGTCCCGAAGTTTATCAAACTTTTTTAAATTTGACACTTACCTCTTTCTTGGAGTTCCGCTCTCGTCCCAGCCAGGGAGAGTGTCGTCAAGAGAAATATAAAGTTCCACATGTATGCCATAATGAGGCAGTCCACAATCACTTAACAGTTAAACACACTCGACACGAAACATACTAGCATGTCAAACACGATACCTACTCTCTGAGCGTCGCGGACGTCTGCACCGCTCGCAGGCGCAACCTTTGTGACGTGCCAAGCGGCTGGACTAACTGAGCGCTGGCAGAAACGGGCACAGAGTAGGTACACTTTGCAGAGCCGACAAACACTTGCATTTTCCCGTATCGGACGCTATTCGATTACCTTTTAAGCGAACACACAAAGTATAGTATATTTTTAGTCCACTTTGCGTGTGTGTGTGTGTGTGTGTGTGTGACCACCATGTCTCATTAACAGAGTAGTCAAAAAAAATATGATTCTTATTCTAATGCAATAATGGTTTGATTTTAAATTATTTTAAATATATATGCCGTGATGGTTCCCCGGCAAGTAGAATAGGGCCACGGCCATTATTATCTATTCCTGTTGGTGTCGTAGAAGGCGACTAAGGGATAGGGCACCTCCTGCCTGGTACCACGACCCACAGTCGGCGTGCGGTTTTAGTCGGTTCGGTCCGACATAACCTCCCCTTCCGGCTCCGGCAGGGGGGGTATCCGAGGGGATTTCCGCACGGAAAAAAAGGGATAGGGCTGTTTTGAATCCCACAATAACCGTACATGCCATGACAAGTAATCGCTTGTCAGCAAAAGGCTCGCCTCCTATTACGTGGGAAATTTGAAATGTGGGTGCCTACTACTAACCGACATAGGGACAGTCAGCATCAGAAAGATGTGGTATAAGTGCATTGGTAAAATAGTTGCATGATTACGATTAGTGAAATTAATATAGACACGAAGTTATTAGTTTAATTTAAAATGATACTTGCTCTTAGGGCTACTTATAATTTTATTGATACTGAGACTAATAATAACTTTTCCGATAAATAATTTATGGCTTATAATGATGTATATTGATTCTATTACTTGTCAAAATTGGTACTGCAATATACAAATTGATTAATTTGTTTATTACTTGTAAATAGATTTAGTGTAAATAGATTTATTTCAATACTTTCAGGGGGATTGACTCAATAATAACTAATAATAATTTTCAAAATAAGTACTTATACAATAAGTATGGACACCCAAAATATATTACTTATATTGAAATTTAGAATTCATAAATACGAATTATTTGGGTGAATTACTGGCAAAATATAAATAACTGTCGCATCTGTTTTGTATACTCAATGCAAACATAGTAGCAGGCAGGCAGGCTACATCGGAGAGTTGCGCACGGGCAGGTAAGGCTCCCGCGGACGCGAGAGAGACCAGAGGGAGGAGACGGGGGGAGGGGGATGACAGGGGCTGCGCTCAATGCACTTGTCCCGAGCGGAATGGGCTCGAAAGGCTCACGTGTTCCAAAAGTTCCCATTGAGTTTCTGAGAACAGTGGAAACTTCGGCGTGTTTGACAAATTGCTGAATGTTTATGAATGAAATTATATTTGGAGTTTCGAGGTCCTTAATTGATGTTGTTGGAATTTGACGCGAATTTTAACTACCTATTCATAGAAATAAAACTATTGTAATATTTTTCGTGATTAATATTCACTTTAAACAAGCTATAGGAGGTTTCCGAATATTCAGGACTCAGGATTCAGGAATGATTAGGCAGCAATTCAGATTGTCCTTATAGAAAAAGACGGGTCAAGGTTCGAGTCCCGTCCAGGGTGACTTGTTCCAATTATGGCTTGACGGTTATGAACGTGACTCCTATGCGGGGGGGGTCGATTTCTGTTTAGTGCAAAAATGTGTGCGCTTTATGCAAACGAATGCCAAACCAGCAGTTGACCGGCGGCATTTGTGCACGAAAAAATAGAAAAAAGTAGCTTTGGCGTCAAGTTCTTTCAAAGGAAGAATCGATTGTATAGTTCGGACAGTATTGCTTGTACAGCCACCGACAGAAATATCTTGACCTACATCTCAAAATGATTTATAACTACGGTATTAAGAGCGAATCTAACTGTTTTATTGATTTAAATAGTATTATTGTTCGAACTAAAGGTGATACCAAATATCACAACAATCGGTCAACTGCAAGAGAGAAATACCAAGGAATTAAGATCATTTTGAACACTTTCTTCATCAACATTTTTTACCTACCACGGAACGGAGACGGTATTGCGTTTGGGGTGAGAGAATGTTTGTCTGTTTGTGCAAATCCATGTTGTCATTTTCTCCGAAACTACCAATCCAATTTTCTGATACTGACTGTCCCTCTTGAATATTCCCATTTCTCAATAAAGATTGGCACACAAACTGGTACGGTAAATACGTTCCAACCTTTATACTACTGAATTCCGAGAGTTGTCGATGCGTTTACTGCACTCTCAACATAAACACTAATAATTTGAGCCAAATTGTATTACTATTAGTTAGTGCATTATTAGACACCTAACTGCTAGTTACGTCATTTTACACAGATATAATAAGCAGGACGTATTCTAAGGCTATATTTTTATTCTTCAAGGTGGTAAACTAGAAAAACCAGAAGTAATATAGTGCAGAGGCACGACATGTCCTATATTACGAGTGTTAGTTCTGTTCTGTATTCGAGATACAAGCTATTCTTGTACTTGCACACAACACCCAGATCAAAGTATTTTTCTTTTGTGAACGGATAATCCCCGCAAAGCCTTCTCCAGTTGTGTAAAGGTTACGATCTTGTCAAAGAAAATCTTTTGCATGCTAAGTTTCCTGTAAATCCCACAAAGATTCTTACTTGGAAGGGTTCTAACCGAACCAAAACCACCTGTCACCTGTGGATTAACTATTCTTGGAATCCAGAATATATATTTATTTTAAAGTGGCTGTGTTTGTACAATGTATATCACTTTAATTTTATTTATTTGTATAAATTTCAGCCCATGTTCACGAAGCCGGTATTACCCGTAGCAACGTTGTGTTTCCGTTGCAAAGTCAACAGGAAGCATGAGCGTGCTGTTACTTCAATGTAAGTGTAATATGGCCGTTATCTCACTGGATAACGACAGCAAGTGTTCTTTTTGTATTGAAAAAAGCATAAAAATTAAAAAATTTAAAAAACCCGACTATTGTTTAACCGCCGTTCCCAATAACATACTGACAGTTAAAGATAGATTGCATCTACGGATAAAGTGCTCGGCTGTTTAAATTCAAAACATAGTAACTCCTATTTCACACCAATTTCGGAAAGTAAAATTATACCGCGATGCGCTTTCCTGCAAGAAAATCAGTTACTATGTTTTGACTTTAAACAGCCAATACGTCAAATTTGACTGTTGCGATCTATCTTTAACTGTAAGTATGTTATTGGGAACGGCCGTTAAAGATCGAAACAAGTTTGATAGCAGGCGGTACCCATTTACCAATCATAAACCAAAAGAAAATTAATGGCTACAGTCTGCTATCAAACACTATAGGCTAAAAACTGGAACTGAAAATTAATATGGTTGATGCTACGTTTTCAGGCTTCCTACAAAGACAATAATATATGATGGATATAAAAAAAGATATTAATATAATATAATTATAATATCTAGATAAATTATGTATCTATTCTTTTTGTATCATGTCGCTTGATTCGTTTATTTATTAGGTAGGACGGAAACGTAAGTACACTCAAAATGATTGTCACTACATAGTTTGAAACAAAGTCGTTGTCGCTGTCTGTCCGTCCTTACTTAGGCTTAAATCTTTAAAACTACGTAACGGATTCTGAAGTGTTTTTTTTAATAGATAGAGCGATTCAAGAGGAAGGTTGTTTAATATACCGCCGTTCCCAATAACATACTGACAGTTAAAGATAGATCGTATCTACGGATAAAGTGCTCGGTTGTTTAAATTCAAAACATAGTAACTCCTATTTCACACCAATTTCGGAAAATAAAATTATACCGCGATGCGCTTTCCTGCAAAAAAATCAGTTACCATGTTTTAAATGTAAACAGCCGATACGTCAAATTTGACTGTTGCGATGTATCTTTAACTGTAAGTATGTTATTGGGATCGGCTGATAGTGGAGGGTGCAACGGGAGCGGAATCTGGAAACCGCTTTAAAATCCGTTGCGTAGTTTTAAAGATTTAAGAATACATCGAGATGGACAGACAGCGCCAGCTACTTTGTTTTATATGTAGTGATGATTAGTGGTTTTCAAGCTAAGGTGATTGATAGTTTGAGATGGCTTCTTCATCAAAGAGTGAATGTACTATTTGATTTTCTAATCTGGTTGCTCCAGTTTATGGTTATATGGTAAATGGCTCAGTGGAGTACGCTCTCCACGGTCTCCACCCGTCGTCAGAATCTAGTCAAGACTGATGTAGACGTAAATGATACTTCATTTGCGTGACAGAAAGAATGAAAGGAAGAAAAAAGATATACCTAATGAGAAATGGGTATTTATATTATATTATATTTATATAAATATCGTCACATGCCAAAACGCTTATTGTAGAGGAAATGGATATCCGCATTTAATCAAGTTTGCATGTTTTTTTAATACCGGATTCCACGTAGTAGATAAATTGCAGCCATCTTCTTGATTTGTATATTTGTTTTTTTTTTTCATTCAATTAATATTATTCCAATAGATATGGATAATTGTAATGGTAATGGAATAACACAGTAATATATTTTATTGACTAACTGTAAAAGTAGAATGTCATTATGAATTTTGAATTATAATCATAGGTATAAAATAGAACATGCACCATAGAGGTTGTTAGCATTGTTAGTTACAACATGGACTCCGGTCAATCTAATCTCTTTAAGCGTCGGTAGCTTATTGGTTAAGGAGTCGGCCTTACGATCCCGAGGTCTCGGGTTCGAATCCTGGCCATTACACTGCCGACGTGAACCCACTCCTACCACAAGAAATTTAGCCTAGTTGGAGGGATTAGAGGGAATATTAGTAACTTCGGTTCTAATATAATATATCAAAAAAAAAGTAAATTCCGAGATTACAATAATTGGATTGTTCAGAACGATACACGTTACATCTGATCATACAAATATATTAGACAAAATCAATTAAAGCTAAAAAATGTACCGAGTCACCGTTCCAAAGAGGTAGACAGAGGTGTGTTATCATCCACATTTCGCCATCCGTTAACGGTCTAATATTTTAAATTATTGCGTCACAAAGTTTGTCTGCAAACTCGTGCAAAGTTTGCGATGCTTATGACTTTTTTTCATATTTAGTAGGGCTTTTTTAACGTGCAGAAATCCACTCAGATACCCCCCTGTCGGAGCCAATGGAGATGATAATGTCGGACTCGAACGGACTCGAAAATAACTGGTGGTAAACTGTTCTGTAAACCCCTAACTTGAAGGGTGGGGGCCCCCCTAGGGTGTGGGCCCACCCTCCTAGCCTCCAGCCTAAAATATCGCGTTTTTTAATATTTAAAAAAATATTTTGTTTTAATCGGATTTGGTATGGAAGTGGAACCCTAAATTTCCACCCTTATACTACTAGCCTCCATTTTTTTATTGCGGCTCAACCGAGTCTTTAACTTTTCCGGGCCAGCTAGTAGGTACTTCTTATATATAAAATTCTCAGGTCACAATGTTCGTTCCCGTACTCCTCCGAAACGGCTTGACCGATTCTCATGAAATTTTGTGAGCATATTGATTAGGTCTGAGAATCGGCCAACATCTATTTTTCATCCCCCTAAATGGTGCAGCGGGAACGGGATCTGACGCCATGAGGGCAGGAAAAAATTGGCGGTACGAAGTTCGCCGGGACAGCTAGTAATCTATATATATATAAAAGAAAGTCGCGTTAGTTACTTTACCCTATTTATGAGACGAGAATGGCTGTACCAATTTGGCTGAAAAAGTTGGTGGGGGTGTAGCTTAGAACCAGGGGATGGACATAGGATACTTTTGTTCGACCTTTATTTTATCTCGGGTCTAGGTTCATGTGGGTCGCGGTCAAGAGATCAGTATTTCTGGTACATTTGCATGAAGTACCAGGTTCACAAAGACTTTGAGTAACTTTTTCTGGGCCACGGGAACGGGAGCAGTGTGCCTTTTCTTCCGAACTTAACGCGGGCAAAGTCGCGGGCAAAAGCTAGTTATATTTAAAAATGTAAGTTTCCCCAATAGCAATTTCGACTAGATGACTTCATCATGCACCGGAGGGGAGCCGAAGGCACCGGAGGGGAGCCGAAGCCACGAGGCGGGCGTTCCGCAAACTGTTCGCAGCGGGATGCGGAGATGGTTCCATAATGGATCCCCAGCTCCGCATCCTGCAGGCGAACGTGGGCCACGGTGTCGATGCTCAGGCACTTCTGCTCCAGAGCATGGCACAGTGGTCCATACACGTCGCCGCTGTCGCCGATCCATACACCCACCGCCCCCCCGGGCCTGCCTGGGTGGTCGACCTGGATGGGTCGGCGGCACTGGTGCGTAACGCCGCTGCGGGTGCCCCTCCCTTTGTGGTGATCGCAAGGGAGCATGGCATCGTAGCGGCGCGTGTGGGGGAGATTGCGGTCGTGGCCGTCTACTTCACGCCGGCATCACACCGACGCATAGGGCAGTATCGGCAGTCGCTGGAGCGGCTGACCGACGTCGTCAATGCCTGTCACCCTCGCCCGGTTCTTGTGCTTGGGGACTTCAATGCCTGGTCCGAGGCTTGGGGGTCCCGGCACACGAACCCGCGAGGTAGGGCTCTGGAGAGCTGGGCCGCTACTCTCGGTCTGGCTCTCCAGAATCGCGGGGCCGAAGCCACGTTCTGGGTGGCGGAGCGCGGGGCGAGTTCGATCGTTGATCTCTCATTCGCGAGCGCTTCGCTGTCGCAACGTGTGCGGGACTGGCGTGTTGTCGTGGAGGTGGAGACACTGTCGGATCACCGATACGTTCGGTTTGATGTCTCCCCTCCCGAGAGTGATGCGCCGGTCACACCGGCCCCACGCGAGCCGCGCTGGGTGCTTAGGGGACTGAATAGGGATGCTCTCCTGGAAGCCGCCTCCGTGCAGGCCTGGGCCATGGTGCCGGACAGGCCTGACGATATCGATGACGAGGCGGCGTGGTTCCGGGAGGCCATGACTGTTGTCTGCGATGCGGGTATGTCTAGGGCTCCAGCCTATAGTCCGGGGCGCCGGGTCTACTGGTGGACTGCGGAGATCGCGAGGCTGCGTCAAGCCTGCGTGATCGCGCACCGCCGGTGGGCCAGGCTCCGTAGGAGGCGTAGCCGCCCCGCAGACACAGATCCCCTAGTGGCGGAGTTGCAAGAGGGATACAGGGAAGCCAGGAATGCCCTCCGAGCGGAGATCAAGCGGTCCAAGGCAGCTTCCTATAGGGAGCTGCTGGAGACACTGGAGCGGGACCCATGGGGGCGGCCTTACCGCTTGGTAAGAGGAAAGCTGCGCCCCCGGGCCCCTCCCCTGACCCAGGTTCTCGAGCCGGCTCTGCTTGGAGGAGTGGTGGCATCCCTGTTCCCGGCGCGGGCGGAACACGTTCCGCCGCAGATGACTCCGCCACCTCGGTCGCCTGATGCGCCCGGCGTGGTTATTGACGACGACGTGCCCGAGGTCGCTTGGGTAGAACTAGAGCTGGCGGTGCGACGGCTTAGAGCCAAGAAGAACACCGCCCCGGGACCCGACGGCATTCCAGGCCGTGCGTGGGTCCTAGCTCTAGGAGAAGACGGTCTCGAACCCCGACTGCGAGGGTTCCTCAGCGCATGCTTGGAGCGGGGCCAGTTTCCGAAGATGTGGAAGACGGGGAAACTGGTCCTCATCCGCAAGGACGGACGCCCGGCGGACGAGCCGTCCGGGTACCGGCCCATAGTGTTGCTCGACGAGGTGGGCAAGCTCTTCGAAAGAGTGATTGCCAAGCGCCTCGTCGAGCACCTCTCTAGAGTGGGGCCGGACCTAGCGGACACTCAGTACGGCTTCCGCCGGTGGCGTTCCACTGTGGATGCCATCATGCGCGTGAGGACTCTGGCGGAGGATGCGGTTGCCCGGAGCGAGGTGATGTTGGCGGTGTCCTTGGACATCTCCAACGCGTTCAACACCTTGCCCTGGAGTTGCATCAGGGAGGCGCTCGTGTACCACGATGTGCCTCTCTACCTCCGCCGCATAGTCGGGGCGTACCTGACGGAGAGGGCCGTCATCTACCCAAGTGCGACCGGCGTCGGTAGGCGTGAGATGTCGTGCGGTGTCCCACAGGGATCGGTCCTGGGGCCGCTCCTGTGGAACATCGGATACGACTGGGTGCTTCGCGGTGAGCTCGCGTTCGGTGCCACCGTCACGTGCTACGCGGACGATACGCTAGTGACGGTGAGTGGCGCTACACACCGCGAGGCGACCCAGAGGGCCACGACCGCTGTTGCTCAAGTCGTGGATCGGATCCGGCGGCTGGGTCTCGAGGTGGCTCTGCACAAATCCGAGGCCTTGTTCTTCCATGGTCCTCGGCGCAGGCCACCCCCGGGATCCAGCTTGACAGTAGGAGGTACTCCCATCGACATCAAGCCCCGGTTGAAATACCTGGGGCTCGTACTCGACGGTCGGTGGGACTTCGGAGAGCACTTCCGAAGTCTGCGCCCCAAACTGTTGGTGTCAGCTAACGCGCTGGTGCGGCTGCTGCCCAACTTGAGGGGCCCAGAGGACTCCTGCAGGAGACTCTACGCGGGTGTCGTGCGGTCTATGGCCCTGTACGGGTGCCCCGTGTGGGCGGACGCCCTGCAGGCCAGGTTCGTGCAACTGCTGCATGCGCCGCAGCAGACGATGGCCTGCAGGGCCATTAGGGGGTACCGCACGATATTCTTTGAAGCGGCGAGTCTCCTAGCCGGATCGCCACCGTGGATCCTGGAAGCGAGATCCCTTGCGGCACTGTATCGGTTCCGTAAGGAGGCGCGGGAGCGGGGATACGATCCCGAGCCCGAAGACATTCGGGCCGAGAGGTCCCGGCTCCACGGGATCATGGTGGCGGAGTGGGAGCGACGACTTGAGCAACGACGCGCAGGGCATGCCGTCATAGAGGCGGTAAGGCCCATCATGGGGGAATGGCTCGAGAGGCCACATGGCAGCCTCTCGTATCGGCTGACGCAGATTATCACCGGGCACGGGTGCTTCGGGAGATATCTGTGTCGGATCGAAAAGGAGCCAACGTCCGAGTGCCATCACTGCGACGCGAGCGAGGACACGGGGCTGCACACGCTCACCGAGTGCCCGGCATGGGCCGAACCGAGGCGGGAGCTTGTGGCGGCCCTGGGAGTGAGAGCTCTCACCCTCGCCACCCTGCTCACAGCAATGGTCCGCTGCGCGGACGCGTGGGCGGCCGGCGTCTCCTTCAGCGAGCAGGTAATGGTCGTGAAGGAGACGGCGGAGCGGGAGAGGCGGCGCGAGCGAGAAAGACTCGCGGATCGCGCCGCCCGCGCGCGCAGGCAACTCGGGCGTCGGAGGGCACTGACTGACCTCCGTCCCCCATGAGCGCGGGCCTGGGGGTGACGGGTGGAGCCCCCTGTCACCCCAGCAGAAGCAGGCCACAGCGGCGGCGCGCTGAATAGCGCGCCTCCCCATTCCGGGGGCGAGTTGGGGACACCGTTGTCCCCCCTCCTGAGGAGGGCCAGACCGTAAGGGATGGCCCTGGGTCAGCCGGGGTGCGAGGGATATGTCTTTGACAACCTCACCTCCGGCCTAGCACCAAGACCCACAGTCGGCGTGCGGTTTTAGTCGGTTCGAGTCCGACATAACCTCCCCTTCCGGCTCCGGCAGGGGGGGTATCCGTGGGGATTTCCGCACGAAAAAAAAAAAAAAAAAAAAAAAAAGATGACTTCATCATGTATTAGCTCTTTCGCTTGATAACAGTAATGAGCACAGTTTGCCTATAGACAGAATGACTATATAATGCCAATAGAGTAGCAGCCATGTCTGAGATAATGAGAATATCTAATCCGTGATAACTTGATAAGACATATCGCGTCTAATTAACTGAACAAACAATAAATATACTTAAATTATAGAAGATGCCCGTCGGCCCGCGGTCCGCGGCTCCACCCGTGTGGATGTCGTTTATCCCGATATCTGATCTCCGGTTTCACTCAACTGATTGTTGTCAAAGATATACGTAAGATTTTGAATTAGACAAAAACCTTTCTAACAAAAAAACCGGCCAAGTGCGACTCGGACTCGCCCATGAAAGGTTCCGCAGTCAAAAAATTGCGGTTTACGACGTGTTAAAAAAGAACTACTTACTGTCTCGTTCAAACCAATAGCTATGTATATCATATATTTTTTAGATTTATCTTTCGAAAAACATTGGAAAAAATGAAATGCTCAAGTGAGACTCGAACTCACGACCTTTCCCTTACAGGGGGACTGCTCTGCCAACTGAGCTATTGAGCACCACTTGAATCATTCCAAATTTTCCTTCTCTTTATATCCGTCTATAAGGGCGACGGTGCAGCCATCTACCAACATTCTTACGAACTGTTGGAAACAATGAATGGTTTTTCAACCATTTTTAAACATTGAATTTTGATGACTGCGCCCAAATATTTGAATGAATTTTTTATAGCATTTATTATGCTAACTTTTAAGTTCGAAAAACATTGGAAAAAATGAAATGCTCAAGTGAGACTCGAACTCACGACCTTTCCCTTACAGGGGGACTGCTCTGCCAACTGAGCTGAACTGAACTGAGTCTCACTTGAGCATTTCATTTTTTCCAATGTTTTTCGAACTTAAAAGTTAGCATAATAAATGCTATAAAAAATTCATTCAAAGATTTATCTTTGTCTTATTTTAGAAGTTAGGGGGACACACATTTTTCCTCCTTGGAAGTATCTCTCGCGCAAACTATTCAGTTGAAAAAAAAAAAGTTACAAACCTCAATAGCATTTTTGAAGACCTATACCCCGTCAATCATATTATTGTATTTTAGACAGATGGAAGTGGTGATTGCATGAAAATTTAAAATATCGACAAAGTTAAAAACCTCGATTAAAAAAACAATTAATCGATAAATGAAAAAATTATGATAAATATATGATTTCATGTGGTAATTCCACATGAAATCATATATTTATCATAATTTTTTCTTTCAATTATCTTTCTGTACATAATAATAAAGCAGTAGATATTTCGTGTCTATACCTACAATTTACAAATGTATTATAAAACGATTGTGGGCCATAACGCACACACTAATCTCCAAAACAAAGCAACTGACTTCTAGAAGAGTATTGCAACATCCTGATTTCCTGGTATTTATTGAAGAGTTCCGAGGTCTGTCTCTGAAACCCATCATCAGATCTTTATGCAATTTAAATGGGACCATTTTGGAATATACCTCTTTCAAATAAAAAAGAATTTTGACAATCCGTCTACACATGACGGAGTTACGAAAACCATTTTTCCGTAAAAGTTATACAAAAATATAAAAAAATATAAACATCCGAATTGTTGTTTAGAAATCGGTTAAGAACCGCCAGTTATGTAATATTTTTTAGAAGAATTTCTATAGTCGATGGACTAACTACATCCCTAAAATTGCTTTCTGGCTGACGTGACGTTGTCAATTAAAAATGACGTATTGGCACCTAATTTTTGTTAGGATTTTCAGGTGTTGACGCTAGAACAAAGTTATACCGACTACTGTCAGTGAGCTGTCTAAAATAAAATAATATAATGGACGGAGTATAGATACCCCACCTATAGGTTTGAGGAAAAATTTTTTTTTGGCTTTCAGTAAGTATGGGGACCCCCAAAATTTATTGCTTTTTTCCATTATTGTATGAAATTCTTAATGCGGTTCACTAAATAAAACTACTTACCAAGTTTCAACAGAATAGGCCTTAAAGTTTCGGTGAAAAGTGGCTGTGACATACGGACGGACAGACAGACAGACAGACACGACGAATCTATAAGGGTTCCGTTTTTGCTATTTGGCTACGGAACCCTAAAAACTGCACCAAAAAACCCTAAAAACTGCACCAAAATCAGTTCTCAGACAGACACGACGAATCTATAAGGGTTCCGTTTTTGCTATTTGGCTACGGAACCCTAAAAACTGCACCAAAATCAGTTCTGTAGCTTTTCGTACAACGTGACTACAAACAGACAAGAATTTCAAACAAAAAAACGAAAAGTGTTCTGTAGGTATACCCAATATAGGTACAGATGCGTCCAATTTAAAAAATAATAAATGAAATCTAAGAGTATAGAAGAACTTTTCAGTTTTCAGAAAGTTTTTCTCCACTGAACAGTAAATTGGTCCTACTTTCTTAGTTACAGGTAACTAGGTACTTAGGTTTTTATTATGTTTTAGGTTCAATGCAAATAGTCATTCCTGCATACAAATATTTGCACTGAGCGGGCATGGAACCCGGCCTCCAGCGTGGCAGTCGCGTTCTCTGCCGCCACGCCACAGAGGCTGTGTATGAGGAGGTGTATTCACACCAAGATCCATAATTTGTTGTTGCCTTGTACAGTCAGCGTCAATAGTAGCTGATCAAAAACTGAGTTCCAAAAGTATTGACTCTATAATTTTTTTTTCAATAACCTGACATTCTTCTTTTCCATATTAATCACTCGCGTTATGGTTTCAAAATAATCAAAGACCTAATTTCAAAATAAGCTGATTCATATTTTTTTCAATACTCATAACTAAATAGTGTTTTTAAAGTGACTGATATTTAATTGTATCAAAATAGTCAGACAAAAAGGGAAGTGGTATACCGGTCTTATTCAATTACTAGCTTTTGCCCGCGGCTCCGCCCGCGTGGATGTCGGTTATCGCGACCAAACTGCTGACCAAACTGTCTGTCTGTCTGTATGTTACGCTTTCACGCCTTAACCACTGAACCGATTTTGATGAAATTTGGTATAGTGGTAGATTAGACCATGAGAAAGGACCTAGGCTATGTTGGGTCACCCAAGTACGACCGGCGTCGGTACGCGTGAGATGTCGTGCGGTGTCCCACAGGGATCGGTCCTGGGGCCGCTCCTGTGGAACATCGGATACGACTGGGTGCTTTGCGGTGAGCTCGCGTTCGGTGCCACCGTCACGTGCTACGCGGACGACACGCTAGTGACGGTGAGTGGCGCTACACACCGCGAGGCGACCCAGAGGGCCACGACCGCTGTTGCTCAAGTCGTGGATCGGATCCGGCGGCTGGGTCTCGAGGTGGCTCTGCACAAATCCGAGGCCTTGTTCTTTCATGGTCCTCGGTGCAGGCCACCCGCGGGATCCAGCTTGACAGTAGGAGGTACTCCCATCGACATCAAGCCCCGGTTGAAATACCTTGGGCTCGTACTCGACGGTCGGTGGGACTTCGGAGAGCACTTCCGAAGTCTGCGCCCCAAGCTGTTGGTGTCAGCTAACGCGCTGATGCGGCTGCTGCCCAACTTGAGGGGCCCGGAGGACTCCTGCAGGAGACTCTACGCGGGTGTCGTGCGGTCCATGGCCCTGTATGGGTGCCCCGTGTGGGCGGAAGCCCTGCAGGCCAAGTTCGTGCAGAGGATGGCCTCCAGGGCCATTAGGGAGTACTGCACGATATCCTTCGAAGCGACGAGTCTCCTAGCCGGATCGCCACCGTGGATCCTGGAGGCGATATCCCTTGCAGCACTGTATCGGTTCCGTAAGGAGGCGCGGGAGCGGGGATACGATTCCGAGCCCGAAGACATTCGGGCCGAGAGATCCCGGCTCCACAGGATCATGGTGGCGGAGTGGGAGCGACGACTTGAGCAACCACGCGCAAGGCATGCCGTCATAGAGGCGGTAAGGCCCATTATGGGGGAATGGCTAGAGAGGCCACATGGCAGCCTCTCGTATCGACTGACGCAGATTATCACCGGGCACGGGTGCTTCGGGCGGTATCTGTGTCGGATCAAAAAGGAGCCAACGTCCGAGTACCATCATTGCGACGCGAGCGAGGACACAGGGCTGCACACGCTCACCCAGTGTCCGGCATGGGCCGGTCCGAGGCGGGAGCTAGTGGCGGCCCTGGGAGTGAGAGTTCTCACTCTCGCCACCCTGCTCACAGCAATGGTCCGCTGCGCGGACGCGTGGGTGGCCGGCGTCTCCTTCAGCGAGCAGGTAATGGTCGTGAAGGAGACGGCGGAACGGGAGAGGCGGCGTGAGCGAGAAAGACTCGCGGATCGCGCCGCCCGCGCGCGCAAGCAACTTGGGCGTCGGATGCCACTGACTGACCACCGTCCCCCATGAGCGCGGACCTGGGGGTGACGGGTGGAGCCGCCTGTCACCCCAGCAGAAGCAGGCCACGGCGGCGGCGCGCTAAAACGCGCGCCTCCCCATTCCGAGGGCCAGACCGTAAGGGATGGCCCTGGGTCAGCCGGGGTGCGAGGGATATGTCGATGACAACCTCACCTCCGGCCTAGCAGCACGACCCACAGTCGGCGTGCGGTTTTAGTCGGTTCGAGTCCGACATATATATATAGCTCCGGTAGGGGAGGTACCCGAGGGGATTTCAGCACCGAAAAAAAAAATCCACCCGGGCGGAGCCGCGGGCAAAATATAGTTATCTATAATACAATGAAGAGGTTCCCGCATGGACATGACCATGTTCGGATATTTATACATTCCGTAAACATTATTGACAAGACATAAAACAAAAATCAGAACACAATATTTAAATCAAAATATTCTGAAAAGGTTTAGGTTCGACGAAAGTTTTATTCTTATTTCAGGTACTTTTGAAAATTTCTGTTATTGCTTTACTTTTGATAGATAGTTTTTTTTGCATTATGAAAATATTAATGTACCAAACACTTTTGCAAAGCGATTTAGTCAGACTATTGTGATATATCTTGCAATGCATTTCTTTTGGACAATTCAGATACTACGTTACTATTGATGTTGACTGTACTTATACAAAATGCAAAGCAGGAGATGGGTTTGCCCTTGAAGTCTACTTCGGGTTAGTGGCGATTCCCATGGATATTTTTTATAAGAGCGTGATGAAACGTTGCCATAAAAAGCCCCGAGCGTTAGTGCAGACTTTGCAGAGAAATCTGCACGTTAATGCAGATCTATCCTGCACTCGTGCAACCACGCTGCGTGATGCGGGACTATCATAGAAGTAGTCTACTAATAGTACAGTACTGCCATCTATTGAGTATTTATAAAAATACTATCCATTTATCGAACAGAACCAAGTGCGAGCCTTGCACCAATAGATGTCACTGTACTCAAAATTTTGTAAACATTTTGTTCGTACATAATAATGTTTTATTTATTTATTTTAGTGTAAGTTAGGTCATGAAAATCTATATTATTTTCACAGGTACAGGATAGGACGTAAATATTTTTTTTTAATTAGAAACTTTGTGTAGTGAAATCCCATAGTTCTGTCACTTTTCGCTAGATGGTACTGTAGTGCTTAGATTTTAGTGGCAATGTCTTACAACATAATTCTTTCGGTTTTCACAGGCGTTGTTGGTTTCAATTTCAGTTAATTATATTGTGGCAAAAGTGGAGATTTTTTCAGAGCTCGCAGCAAGCCGTAAACTTGACCGCATTGAGCGGGAATCGAACCCGCAACCACCACTACTGTTCGCCCACAGAAGAGAAGAAAACCTCGGTTAAAATGCGTTACAGCTTTTAGTAGGTTCACTTGTGCCTGAATATTTTCTTATATTTTACCTATGTCTTATAAAAAGTCTTATAAATTCATCGCTGCAGCTTCACATCTTCGTATGTTGTCCGCGTTTGTGGCCAATTAAGTATCTATTCGCCTTATTTTTGAGTAGATCACAAACACCCTACAGTGCGTGACCTATCATGCACACATTAATAAAGACTCATTCCATGACCACAGTCACTCCACCAGGAGTCTACAACTAAGGGCCGCTTTCCACGACACGCTAGTTCATAGACGCGTGCACGTATTTGCGGACTACGGACCGTACACAGAGACCTGTCCGTGTTACTGCAGACTTTGTCCGTGAAACCTCGCTGAAGCCCGGCTAAGAAGAAGATCGAATAAATAGGGAATAATAAATCTTGTCAGGCGGGACTCAAACCCGCAGTCTTTCCCTTACAGGGGAAATGCCTTGACCAATTCGGCTACCGAGACACGCCCGATGTGATTTAAATTCATTCATTCAAGTATTTGGGTGGAGTTATCAAAAATCAATGTTTAAAAATGATTGTAACGTCATTAATTGGTTCCGATAGTTCGTAAGAAAATCGTAAGAACGGATAAATAGAAGGGAAATTTGAATCACATCGGGCGTGTCTCGGTAGCCGAATTGGTCAAGGCATTCCCCCTGTAAGGGAAAGACTGCGGGTTCGAGTCCCGCCCGAGAACATTTATTTTTAACCCCCGACGCAAAAACGACGGGGTGTTATAAGTTTGACGTGTCTGTGTGTGTGTGTGTGTGTGTGTGTGTGTGTGTGTGTGTGTGTGTGTGTGTGTGTGTGTCTGTGACATCGTAGCACCCAAACGGATGATGAACCGATTTGGATGTAGTTTTTTTTGTTTGAAAGGTATATTAGTCGTGAGTGTTCTTAGCCATGTTTGAAAAAAATCGGTCCAAGATGGCCGCCGCCGCAACATGTTGGAATACGTATTTCTTTATGATTCCCTCAATATGGGTATCAAATGAAAGAGCTTGACTAGTAGATAGATTTAAAAAGTATAAAATAAAAATTAAATTTAAAATTTAAAAAACCCCTGTCACTAAAAACACCTTAAAAAAATTGAAAATAAATGATTAAATTTTAATTCAACGGTTGCCATGTCGGAGGACCTTACGATACAAAGGAGTACTTAACCAGTTAAGGTCCCCCGACATGGCAACCGTTGAATTACAATTTATTCATTTATTTTCAATTTTTTGAAGGTGTTTTTTGTGACGGGGGTTTTTTAAATTTTTTCCCTATGTATTCGATTTGTATAGTCAGCATGCTTAATGCTGTAAAATTCATTCAAGTAAGAAGAAGATGTTGCAGTCCTCAAGTATGATGTGAGGATCACAACATGCGGAACTTCAAGTGCTATTGGCAATCATGAGTAGACAGGTGACTGCCAGTCTATGAAACAATGATGTCTATTTATACTCGCAACTCGTATTAAAAATGACCGCCCCTATTTATTAAATCTATTTTGGTAGCCTTTTATTATACACTAGCTTTTGCCCGCGGCTCCGCCCGCGTGGATGTCGGTTATCGCGACCAAACATAGCCTATGTCCTTTCTCAAGGTTTAATCTACCCTCATACCAAATTTCATCAAAATCGGTTCAGTGGTTTAGGCGTGAAAGCGTAACATTACAGACAGACAGACAGACAGACAGACAGAGTTACTTTCGCATTTATAATATTAGTATGGATAATACCTACTGATGCGTGTGATTCACAGTATAGTTGGCAAGTAAGTTGCAGATATTATTATGAAGAGTCGTGTGAGCGATTTCATCATCGTCACAGCGACAGTTCCTTGTTGCACTCGAAACTTCCCCTCCGGAGTTTAGTGTCTACTTGACTATTGTAGGTGCCGTGATATCTCCCGACCCCCAGAAGCAGGCTTGCACAGTCAGCATCAGAAAGATGTTACGTACAAAGTACTCAAAACACACACCTTTAGTTTTTTTTTTTTTTTCAGTTTGGACGATAATACCATTTTAAAGCAATAAAACAGTTTGATTTGCGTTTTGTTACAATAACAAATTATATTTATGCGGCTGACTGTACCTAAGCGTCCATTTGCAGGTAAGTTTGACTTTGATACTTGAGGACGGTATACTATACATATATCCAAGTACCCGATTTTTGCGCCAAGCGGACCCCGGATACTTCGGAGATCTTAATGTTTTATTCTATCTTCTTTTGCAGTTTTGTCTGATACTGATTGCACCGTATTGATATACTCGCGGTTTTTGTTTTAAGTATTGTTTTTTTTTTCGTTCGGCTTGCCGTGGCGTGGCCAGCTCGATTTTCGAATAAGTTTGATTTTCAAATCGCGCGCCGCGCGATTTTGACGAAATTAGACTTTAAATGCATAACAATAAGAACTAAGAGAAGTGAGAATCACATTACTGCCCGGCGGGTTATAATGAAATTCAGTACAACATTACACCCCGGCAAAAGACAAGGGCTATAATGATTTACTTTGAGTAAGGTTTGCATGATATAATATAATAAGGCATTGTCGAGCAGGTGGTGTGAAAAAGCCTTTGTCGTAGTAGGCGACTGATATGAGTGTTCTCCATCCGACAGTAAACATACAGCCCATGACTATGTGCCCGCTTGATGCCAATAGGCTCGTCCCCATTACGTGGGACCGAAAATCAAAGTTAGCGAAATGTGGGTGTTAATACACCTCTGCTCACCCCTTCAGGGAATTACAGACGTGAGTAGGTATACGCATGCATGTATGTCTTGGCCAGACTTTAAATCTTACATTTGTTTGATTACAATTGGTTGAATAGAACCATAAGTCTATGACTAAAAGACACTGCCTCCCAACATTGCGAGAAGCTTAGATCCAGCAGTAATCAAAAGCAGTAGCCACAATAACCAAAAGTCCCGCGGGTGGAGCCGTGGGCATCAGCTAGTCTCTAAATATCAACTATACCGGATAGAACTATCTACTTGCCAAACGCAGCAAACGCAGACGTTCTAGAACGCGGTTAAATCAGCCGGTACAACGTTCCGAAGTAGTTATTTTAAAAATAAAACGATTCCTTATAAATGACCTTCGTAAGAAATATTTCAGCCAAGTAATAAACAAATAACAAAGCCGTCACGAAATATCTCTTCTTGGTTATTGCCGAAGAATAAACGTGACCAAGGATTATGGGAAATCAGAAGTGCTATAATAGGTATTAATGTCTTGCATAATGTTTAACATGTAAGCATCAAAAGTTCACCTAATATAAAAATGACAGTAAAGAATTGTAGCATAATTTTCATCATTCAGCTAAACTGCTTTCAGAGTATCTAAAAGAGTGCGCTTTTTGATTACATTAACATTATGGTCACTTATGATTTCTGAACTTGTTTGTAGTTACGACTCAGAGGCAAGCTTAACCGGTTTCATGCAACAGTTTCATTTATTATGTTAAACACCTAGACCACACTAAAATAAAGAAAGTTCGTTTTGACATTTTTACTCAGTTTAACTAATAATTTCTTGTTGTACCTAGTTGAAAATCTAATACACACAAAAATATTATTATCATAGTAACTACAATAGCTTGTGTAGCGTCCCTATGTATGCTTATATCTTCGAAACTACGCTACAGATTTTGATGCGGTTTCTTTGAATATATAGAATAATTCAAGAAGAAGGTTTATATGTATAATACAAGCTTAATATAGTAGAGGGTGCAGCGGGAACGGGATCGGACGCCACGCAAGCTGAAAAAATTGGCAGTACGAAGTTCGCCGGGTCAGTTAGTATTATATTATAGAGATTCTCTGAATAACGACTCGGTACGATATCAGTAGGCATCGATGTGGTAAAGATTTTTTTTGATGCATAAGTTTGTTTACAGTCTCTCCTCCTTTTTTATTTGCATAGTATAATTACAGTTCTGTATATAATTTTTAAAATTCAATTAACTTTAACGTTGGGGCCTTGGGGCCCGAGCGCTCGCAATCTCTTCAGAGAGATTGCGAAGCGTATGGTCGACGCTTCTCGTGACCAGAGGGCTGGCCTCTTTTTAGGTCAGAGAATAAGCATTGCCATACAACGTGGCAATGCTGCCAGCCTTCTGGGAACGTTGCCACAAGAGGCATGTGATGCGGAGCAATTCTACGACGCGTTTTAATTTTAGTCTTAGTTTTAGTTTTTAATTAGTTTCTTTTATTTTATTTATAATTACGATATCACACATTTTATACTAGCTCTAAGTTGATTTTTTGAAACGGTAATGCCTCGTATACACTACTCGCGAAGTTCCTCGGCGAAGTACTCGAGAAACTTTGCCTGCAGTCTGAAGTGCGACACCACACACTCGTTCAACTTCGCGAGGAGCTCATTCGCTCTAAGGTGCCGAAAGCCTGCGCACGTTCGTCCTTATGACATTAATGATATTGGGGTCCCAAATAATAGGTTCTGCTTGCACAGTTTCGAGGAACAACATATTTTCCTCCTGTGAAGACTGTATTTTGTTAATTATAAACACAATATGTGTCACACGCAATAATTATAACTATTGAGTACTGAAGTCGGCCGAGTAGTGTAGAGAGGTACTTCGTGAACGCACTTCGTGCAACTTCGGGCCCTTTGACTCGGGCGCAAAAACCGACAGCAAATGGAAGTCGCCCGAGGCGAGGTAAAGTTTGACGAGGTAAGCCGAAGTGCATCTCCACACTATCGTATTCGCCTAACTTCGTTCAACTTCGCGAGTAGTGTATAGGGGGTTTAATAAAGAGATTATCACATTAACTTTATATTTTCATCATAATTGACTTTATAGATTCAGTGAAATCCG
The DNA here is from genome assembly GCA_914829495.1 of Eilema sororculum. Taxonomy (NCBI): domain Eukaryota; kingdom Metazoa; phylum Arthropoda; class Insecta; order Lepidoptera; family Erebidae; genus Eilema; species Eilema sororculum. The sequence goes on along the minus strand of OU618532.1, from coordinate 44,008,289 downwards.
CAGTTAGAGTGGTAAAAGCGGACCCCAAACAGCTTCAGATTCACGCTAAGATGAAGAATAAGATACCTAACTACATCGATACTAAATTGCTCCCAAGCCCAGGTGTTCCTTAATCTTTGACAGCAAGGCCGACGGCGGCGCTTGCGCTTGCGAAACGTCGTTCGGATGTAGAGCGATCTAAAAATAATTCGGGACGTTCCCTCGTTTCCTACCCGCTTCGGCGCAATCCACACCTGTAATTAATCATTTGTATCATAATCTTACTGATATTACAACTAGTTAAATATCATTTTATAGGATTTATTACGTTCTGCGCTTATGAAACAGAGATCAAAGATCAGATGAGTCTTTTTATAGGAAACTAGCTGTTGTCCACGTCTCCGCCCGCATGCATGTTGACTATCGTGACAAAATAAATAGCCTATGTCCTTTCTGAAGGTCTAATCGACCCCTATACCAAATTTCATCAAAGTCGGTTCAGTGTTTCAGGCGTGAAAGCGTAACATACAGACAATACTCTATCTAATCTACTACTTTTATTCTTTTATTACTATTTTGAAGTTAATTTTAGCTAATTATTTTGAAAGAATACTTAAAATATGAAACATTGCGTGACAGTACACTTATTCTTGTAAATGATTCACCAATACTCCAGACTAATATTATAAACGCGAAAGTAACTCTATCTATCTGTATGTTACGCTTTCACGTTTAAAGCACTGAATAGGGATAGATTAGACCATGAGAAAGGACATAGACTATGTTTGCCGCGATAACCTACATCCGCGCGGGCGGAGCCGCGGGCAAAAGCTAGTATTGTATATATTCTCGATTTTTAGCAGTCCGAGGTAGGCAAAGACTACATCCAACCATTTGCTTCTGCCGTCACAAGCTTCACGGCTTCCTTGCTTCTCTATTAAGTCAGTATCATATTATATCTCAAGAACTACACAATAGTGTATCATGTAGAATAATAGAGCAGTAAAATCTTTATCTTTGTCTCGCAGTAGTTGTACGTTTTAATTTATATTGCAAAATAACATGGAGTGTTTATTTTCGCTTTTAAACGATATATAAATTGCATAGCCCATTTTACTTTACGGAGTTTTCATCCTATAACTATCAGGAATCAATTCCTCTGTGGTGGCGTGGCGGTAGTGCACGCGACTGCCACGCAGGAGGTGCGGGTTCGATTCCCGCTCAGTGCAAATATTTGTATGCATGGCTATTTGCATTGGTCTGGGTGTTCCTATGTAAAATATGTAGAGGAATTGATTCCTGATAGTTATAGGAAATAAAGTAAAATACGTACCTACGTATTTACAAAAAAATAAGTATATAAGTATGTTTATCCGCATTCTAGATTCCATAACACAAGCTATATAGCGTTGTGGAGAATGTTAAAAAAAAAAACCAAGTATATAGACATTTTGAAATGATACATTATTTCATGATTTTTTACCATTACTAATCGAATCGGAGGATCGGCAGAAATATCGCACATTGAGAGAGGCCTATGTCCATCAGTGGCCTAATTGAATGATTGAAGCGAATGTATGGCTGCCCTAGCCATACTAACTTGACTACTAAAGTCACAGAGCAGAGTTTCACAACAAGACACAGTATCTGAAATTCCCTGTAATTCTACCTACCATAATTATTTCCCAAAATACAGTTGATTCATCCAGGGTAAGAGTTTTGTTATTTAAAACTACATTTGTGTCGTATTTGTTGACGTTTGGCATGCGAAACATAATACATTTTGTTATATTTTACACAGAAAAGTGATTATTAGCTGTGGACTAATTGAAAACTTACGCTTGTGAACTACATAGGTACTGAAGTACTTACGTACTTGTTCTTGACTAATTTCTACGTTAGTAAATCGTAAGATTAAAAACTTACCTACTTAGGAATCGTTAGTAAATTGAATGATTTCGTGCAAGTTCAAGAATAGTAAATTCACTAGATAGTATAAAGCAAAGTCGTTTTCCGCGTCTGTCCGTCCTTATTTATGCTTATATCTTCAAAACTGTCAAAGAGTCTGCATCAATACCTATTTTTAAGAATAGATAGGTATGTAGTTATATATTAGGGATAACATGAATTAAACTAACCTATTTAATGTTTATTCGGATTAGAGTCTTCTTTTTTGTTAAATTGTTAAAAAAAAATTGTTAAAAAGTAATATTATAATGATGATAGTTTCAGATATACTACTCTGTCAAAAAAGTACCGGGAAAAATCAATAATACCTACACAAAAAAATTGTTATTCATCCAAATTTATTTTATCACCTTCAAAGTATGCTCCTTCAGAAACGATACACTTACGCCAACGAATAATCCAATCATCAAAACATTTTTTAAACGCTGTTTCCGGAATTGAGTTCAGTTCTCGCCGCGAATTCTCCTTTATGTCTTCTACTGATTGAAAACGGTTGCCACGAAGTGGTAATTTGAGTGTAGGAAAAAGAAAGAAGTCGGCTGGAGCCATATCTGGTGAATATGGTGGTTGCTCGATGGTATTTGTTGAGTGCTTGGACAAAAATTCGTTCACAATGATGGCCTTGTGCGAAAGCGCATTATCGTGGTGTAAAATCCAAGAATTTTCTTTCCACAAATCTGGCCTTTTTCGTCGAATTTGTTCTCTTAAACGTCGCATAACGCTCAAATAATATTCTTTATTTACCGTTTGACCTTCCGGCAAAAATTCCGAGCTCACAACACCACGATAGTCAAAGAAAACAGTCAACATGACTTTGACTTTTGATCGACTTTGACGTGGTTTTTTCGGGTTTGGTTCTGTTGGAAGGCGCCATTCCGAAGCTTATTGACTAGTATGCATGTCAAACTCGTAAACCCACGTCTCGTCACCAGTAACAACGCGTTTCATGAATGTTGGGTCGGTATTGACCCGTTCTAGCAAGTCCTCAGCGACTCTCATGCGATTTAGTTTTTGAAGAAAATTCAGGTCTTTTCGGACTAGCCGGGCAGCAACACGTTTCATACCCAAATTATTAGTTAAAATGGTACGGATCGACTCGTGAGATACAGAAAGTTCGGCGGTCATCTCTCTCAAACTTGAATGAGGATTTTCAGTCACTATTTCCTTCACTTTTGCGATGTTAACTTCAGTTGCAGACGTTAATGGCCTAGCAGAACGAGGCAAATCTTCCATCACAATACATCTCGGCCGCTTTCGAACGCTTTGTAGCACTCATAAGCACGTGTTTTTGATAAAGTCGATTCACCGTAAGCCTTCTGTAACATTTTCAGTGTCTCCGAACATGAAATTCCATTGGCGATGCAAAATTTAAGACCAACTCTTTGTTCGATGTTTTTGTCCATTATGAAATTCGCAATACACACTAGATATTATAAAACTAAAAACAGCACTGTTTTTAACATAAATGACAGATGCAACTCAAACTCCGCGCCAAAATGGAAAGCAGTTGTGCCAATCAAACAACAACAAAAAAAAACAAAAATTTGAATTTGGAACCATAAACAAAACATTCATATATATACTATACTAGCTGTCCCGGCGAACTTCGTACCGCCAATTTTTTCCTACCCTCGTGGCGTCAGATCCCATTCCCGCTGCACCATTTAGGGGGATGAAAAATAGATAATAATTAAATGACGATTGATCATTTTTCTACCGGAAAGAAAAAATGATTAAATTGAAAATGAATAAAAAAATAAGGGTTGATCGTAGAAGGGTGAAAATTGAGGATTGTATGTATTTTTGTATGTTGTATCATAAAAAAATAGAAATTAAAAATTTTGTCTAAAAAATAAAAAATAAAAATTTAGGGGTGGACTCCCGTAACATTTAGGGGGATGAAAAATAGATGTTGGCCGATTCTCAGACCTACTCAATATGCTCACAAAATTTCATCAAAATCGGTCAAGCCGTTTCGGAGGAGTATGGCAACAAAAACTGTGACACGAGAATTTTATATATTAGATATACTATATACGATAATTTGTTGACTGAATGTGTGTACCTGCTCACGAAAGTAGTTATAATACTTACCTACTAACATTAGTTCTCTGCTATAGCTATAGTTGAATGCAGGTATTTGAACATTATGTTAGATGATAATTATTTTTTTAAGTTTCTCTTTTAAGTGAATTATGTAAGTTTTTTGAGAAATAACTATCTTTAAACTGAAAACTACGCAACAGATTTTGATGCGGTTTCTTTTAATAGATAGAGTAATTCAAGAAGACGGTTTATATGTGTAATCCATGCCTAATGTAGTAGAGGGTGCCGCGGGAACGGGATCGGACGCTACGCGGACGGAAAAAAATTGGCGGTACGAAGTTCACCGGGTCGGCTAGTCATTAATAAGATTTATATTAAAAGTTAAGAACTGAAACCAAATATAGATTCTTGTGGTATGCCCAATTTACAGGTGGTTATGATAACCTCAAATTAACATTATTCAGGTGCTTGTGTTAACCGAGTACGTTACATTGCAGTGTTAAGCAACACTACTCAAGTCAGTCTTATGATGAGTCACAATATCTAATATATAAAATTCTCGTGTCACAGTTTTCGTTGCCATACTCCTCCGAAACGGCTTGACCGATTTTGATGAAATTTTGTGTGCATATTGGGTAGGTCTGAGAATCGGCCAACATCTATTTTTCATAGCCCTAAATGGGGCAGCGGGAACGGGATCTAACGCCGATCGCGGGGCGGGAAAAAATTGGCGGTACGAAGTTCGCCGGGACAGCTAGTATTCTTATAAAAAAATCACTATTTTTAAGACATTGAGAACTATCCGAGCCTCGGAGCACGATAAGCGGTCGGTCCCGGCTGTCATACGAATATCTATGGCAGTTGTAACGGGTAGTAGTATGGTAGTAACAGTACAGTCAGCATGAAAGATGTTGGTGAACAAAGTACTCAAAATGATTTTAATTTCCTTTTCTACCTCCTTCCAGTTGACTGATTGTTCTGATATTTGATACACACCTTTAGCTCAGCCAATAATACCTTTTAAATCAATAAAACAGTTTGATTTGCTCTTATTAAGAAAGTTGTAAGATCATTTTGAGACTTCGTCGTCAAGATATTTCTGACGCTGATTGTACCTAGTAGTACTTTACTAGAAGAAAATCCTTAAATCTCTTAACTGTGGAAACTTGTCATCATCAACATTGCCTTGTCGTCAAAATTTAACATGTTAGTGACGTCACAAAAAACAGTGACGTGATTATAATTGTAGTGAGTCACGCATCTTCCTGACATTTATGTACGCAAGCGATATCTGCAGCTTCCCCTTGTATTTATGCTCTGTGTGCATAACAAATTGTTAAACCATCTTGCAATAATAGTAACTATTTATTAACGTAATATCTGAAAAAACAAACGCATACAAATGCAAAAATTTAACAAAGACTTTACATCAATATTTTTGCATACACTGTTGATGTGAAGCTAACATAAAAAATTATTTTGGTTTTGATCTCGTTCCACTAGGATCCCCCAAGCCAGTACCCCAGGGGACTGTACAACACATGGACTCGAACCGACTAAAACTGTACATTATTTCGTCATATCGCATCGGCCTGTGTGGTTGGAGAACCAGGTGTGCCCCAGAAATGATAGCCCCGACAGATCTTGGCCACCAACATTGGCGACTACTGAGGATCAAAGTTCTCGAGTAGAGACGTACATGCGAAAACACGATTTCGCTATTCCTATAGTTTTGGATTTGAAAATCCAAACCCTTTTCAAAAATTCGCCCTGTATATCCCGAGCAATTCCTAACTAATTTATCAAACAAAGACGCAGATAGCAAGCCTGCTACGCTTATTTTCTCATTTCTCTCAACACAAGTGAGCTGTTGATTACAATTATTGATTATTATTTATTTGTCTACGAATCTTGAAATAGAGCAGCCCGATTTATTCCGTGGGTGTCGTAAGAAGTGACTAAGGGCTAATTAGTTGAATAGAACATACAACTGTGATTTCAATCAATTAGATGCGATAGCCAATTAACGTGCCAAGCTTGGTGAACACGGCAAAGTTCATTGCGACGACCATCTGTGGCATAGTAAAAGTAATAGTACTATTAAATCTGTGTCTGTCGCATCGATTTGTTTAAAACCGTACGTAAATATATTATCTTGTTCATCCCTAGCATTACTCACAGTCGGTTCCGAAGTTTTCACTTCGGATACGGGATTCTGTGATCCGCTTTTCCCAGTCTATCTGCGGGTTTGGCTGATATTATATAGTTTCCGTGATGAGATATTCTGTCTAGTGGCAGAAGTAGCAGTAGTAGACCTACCTTTTTTTTATAGTGCGGAGATCCCTTCGGATACCCCCATGTCGGAGCCGGAAGGGGAGGCTATGTCGGACTCGAACCGACTAAAACTGCACGCCGACTGTGGGTCGTTGTGCTAGGACGGAGGTGAGGTTGTCATCGACATATCCCCCGCACCCCAGCTGAGCCAGCGCCATCCCTTACGGTGTGACCCTCCTCAGGAGGCGGGACAACGGTGTACCCCTGACTCGCCCCCAGAATGGGGAGGCGCGCTGCTGAGCGCGCCACCGCCGTGGCCTGCTTCTGCTGGGGTGACAGGCGGCTCCAACCGTCACCCCCAGGCCCGCTCTCATGGGGGACGGAGGTCAGTCAGTGCCCTCCGACACCCGAGTTGCTGCGCGCGGGCGCGCGCGGACGGCGCGATCCACGAGTCTCGCTCGCTCGCGCCGCCTCTCCCGTTCCGTCGTCTCCTTTCACGACCATTACCTGCTCGCTGAAGGAGACGTTGTCGGCCGCCCACACGTCCGCACAGTAGTAGACCAACCAGGTACCTAATCCATACTTAATCCATACTTATATTATAAATGCGAAAGTAACTCTGTCTGTCTGTCTGTCCGTCTGTCTGTTTATCTGTCTGTATGTTACGCTTTCACGCCTGAACCACTGAACCGATTTTGGTGAAATTTGGTATAGGGGTAGATTAGACTATGAGAAAGGACATAGGCTATGTTTGGTCGCGATAACCGACATCCACGCGGGCGGAGCCGCAGGCAAAGGCTAGTATTATAAATTAATTGAAGCCAAGCGTGGAACTTTGATACTGAGTTTTCTTTTATTTCTCTCTTTTACTGACCTTGTCCTGGTGATTAAGATAAACCTACGTCTACTAATGGAGTGATGATTAACTATCAGGCGTTACAAAAAAAAAGTGTGGGCAATCATGACGATGAGATAGCTTTGAAACCAGTCATCATTTTGTAATAAACATGATGTGTTTTTACACTAGTCACGAGTATAACGGAAAACAATCTGGTTTGATACAAATGGGAATATTATTTCAGAGAACCGCATGGAAATTTTCGGTAAAAATTATTAACTTTCGGTGCTAAGCGTTAATTTGGAATATGGCATGACCGATTTTTATCGATATTGCTCTCAATAATGCATAATTAGTAGACTAAGTACCAAGTAACCAGAATCCCAAAGGAGGTAATGCAGAGATAGATTTTCAATTCAGATACTCAATTTCATATCGGTACTAAATGAACATACCTATTTCTGATACATATTGGACTATAAAAGAAATTAAACATCTCTGCCCGGGCATCCCTATGCAACGCAAGCCGGTAGGAATTCTGTTATGGGCACCCCTCACCACCTCTAACTTACGTCTTTGGTTGACTGGTAGAGAATTGTGTCGATTTTTTTCTGTTGAAATCCAACCTAACTATACATCATCAAATTATAGGTTATGCAAAAATTTATTTAAAGGCACAGAACAATCTTTAATACGCTGTTAATACTCATATTAATGTAACGCAAGAGGTGAACGTTTTCTATTCTAGGCGTGCATAATCCGCTTCAAATATTTACAAAACCATCGCAATTTATTTAAAGCTTCTATTGTTTAACCTTATAACACATATTCGTTTGCTGCCCAATTCACTCTCCGATTGAGCGGTGGGGATGGTGACTCCTACGCGAGACTATTTCTACCTCTCTGGAATGTATACACCTTTGGCTGCGAGGTGAGGCATCTGAAGTCTGATATTATCATTTTCAACTCGTATCTGTAATTCGTTTATCTTTCGAGAACATACGAAACATTTTTTCGTGGGTACGTAATTATTGCAGCTATTCTGACGTCGACTTTATTAATTTAAATACTTAGACCCGTATTCCGGAATGATACTGATCCTGAATCTCGATGTTTAACTAGGTCTGAGAACAGATTGTATTGTATTGTGAGATGACAGTTATAATGTCATTGTGAGAGTCGAAACACAACTGAGCGTTGTTCTGGAATATTGGTCTTAGTGGTAAACTTCTGGTAAAGGTAAATAGGTATTAACGTATTATTAAATGTGCAGAATGTGCCACTATGTTTTTAATAATGCAAAATAATTTGTCTATTTAAAATAAAATAAAAATTTAAAAGTATATAATATTACTCGGTAATTGTATTATATTAAAACAGATAGCTGAATGTGTTGCTAAGCGCAAATCTCGAGAATAGCTGAACCAATTTCGCAATCTTGTTTTACAAATATTCTTGCAGTACGAGGATGGTTCTTACGCAGAGAAAATTTTGAATTTGCCTGAAAAAGTCTAAAACACAAACACACTTTTCTATATTCACATACAAACCAACTCGTAATAACACTTAAAAGTCAATTTAAACTATAATACCATATGATAAAGTTCAAGTGTTAGTGAGTGGCGCATAGTGGCTTCAGGGTGCTACGGGGTTGAAATATGTCAAGGGCGAAGCCGAGGCGGGTCAACTAGTAGTATATACATATTTAATTATACCTACTATCGCTGCAATGCTTATAAGTGTTTCACTTTATCAAGCAAAAGTACTCGTAGTGTCCCGTTTTCGTCGATGAGAAGTCAATTACTCTAATGTACGTCAATCTGATTTGCTGTGGACCTGTAGGACCACTGGCAGCGCTAACACTTGTCGTGTATTAATTTGCTGCAGCTAGAACTCGAATTCTTGTAGGTATCTTCTAAAAATGAAAGCCTTGAAGTGAAAATTCACCTCAATAATATTATAATAAATTTTAAGTGATCAAAGTACCTAATGGTAGCAATCTCCAGTACTGTAACCCACACATTTCTGTAGACACGAAACGGTACAGTGACTCATAATATAGTGTTTATTTCTGAATGAATCATGTTTACGCCAAAGCCCGATATACAAACGTGAATAATTTTTAAGAGCACAATTATTCGGGAACTGTACCAGTGACCGACATTTCTAGTGCTTAAAAAATAGTCTTAATATTTAAAACAATCAAAAATGTAGTAGAGACTATTCAAAAGTAAATGTATGTGGTGTCTGTAATTTTTTTCTATCGCCATCTTGGCTTTGTCCCTTGAGAAATATATAATTCCCGGCCACTTCAAGGTGAAAACTTCGGAGTCTGGTATCAGCTTACTCGTTCTCCTGTTTTTGGTTTGGCTTACATAGATAAATAGTTAGATAGATAAATGTTTATTGTACACCAATAATACGGTAAATGTATGGACAATGTATGACATATGTACAAATGGCGGCCTTATCGCTAAGAGCGATCTCTTACAGGTAACCTTTACATATTACGATAATGCTTACATAAATGATAAATATTGACTCTTTGTCAAGAGTCTCAACCATTATAAGACACTAGGCAGTGGGATGTTCTCATTAAGGGCTTTTTATAGCAGAAGGCAGTTATGGAATACTGTGGAAGCTCCTTTCTCTAAGCTTGGCCCTTGTACCTAATCTCAGTGGAACAGTGCTTTATATACTTTGAAATGGTTGTTCCCTGTAAGGGAAAGGTCGTGAGTTCAAGTCTCACTTGAGCGTTTCATTTTTTCCGATGTTTTTCGAACTTTAAAGTTAGCATTAAAAATGCTTTAAAAAATTCAGTCAAATATTCGGGTGGAGTCATCAAAATTCAATGTTTAAAAATGGTTGAAAAATCATTCATTGTTTCCAACAGTTCGTAAGACTGTTGGTAGATGGCACCACCGTCGCCCTTAAAGACGGATATAACGAGAAGGAAAATTTGAAATGAATCAGGTGTGGCTCAATAGCTCAGTTGGAAGAGCATTCCCCCTGTAAGGGAAAGGTCGTGAGTTCAAGTCTCACTTGAGCGTTTCATTTTTTCCGATGTTTTTCGAACTTTAAAGTTAGCATTAAAAATGCTTTAAAAAATTCAGTCAAACATTAATTAAATGAAGCTGAAGATATAGTATATTATGAAGTCTTAAAACCAGGAATGATAATTATTATAACACTAATGACTAAAACATATAATTTATTTTTAAACTACGCTACGGCGAAAATACGCGGTTGAAGTCAGCGTCTGGCCGAGTTTTGTACTCCATTTATATATTTACACAACATTTTTTTTGGTTAACACGTAAATGCTGAACCTCGGTGCTGAATAAATGTGTCATACGTAAAGTACGAAACATTGAGTACTATAATGACATTTAGGTACATAAGATCCCAGTGCTGCCAGACATGACGTATTTACTGACAAACGAAATACTGATTTTTGTTTCTGTCTTTTTTATTGTACCTTGATTAGGTACCTGATACCTGGATATTGGCCGCCTGGTCAAAATAGCAGGTAGGCTTGCGGTCAAAGTACATACCAACTACCAACACTATTCTTTATAATTGGTTTCATTTCGTTCGTCAGAAAATACTTGAAGTCTGGCAGCACACTGGTATCTTAGAATATTATATTTATTACTCTTTGGTACATTTGCACTCACTAAACAATTTTTAAAATTTGACTTTCAACGTAAAGTCATTAAAGTTTGAGAACAGCTCGATTGATTTGGAAGATCCATCTGTTTGCTGTTTTTTTGAACGTATTGGAAAATTAGGACAACCCGAGTGACACCGGGTACAAATATAAAACCAGTAGGTATAAGGTTAATGAGAAGGGGGTACATCATATAAAGTAATAGCCATGTAAGTAATAGGCATAAATTAGATTTGATTTGAGGATTGTATTTAGGCGATGGTGTGTGAAAAGATGTATGTAGGTTACCTAAAAGATAAATTACAGTAAACACTACGCACTACTTACAGTAAAATAAACAATACGATAATAATACCTGCAATGTAGCCGATATTAAAGCTAGTGCTCCCAATACCTATAAATGGAATACTGTATAGGCGTTCAATATTCCATTTATACGTATTGGGACCACTAGCTCTAGTGTTGTATTTTAGGCCCTATCCATCATCATTGATTACATCAAAACAAATAACTTTTATACAACCACCGTTTCACCCCTTAGAGGCTTTACGAGACTCCACCTCTCGTAAAACCCGTTCTTGATAGAAGTCTACACCTTAGAAGGAACCCACCTGCCAAATTTCAAGTTTGCAGGTGTAATAGTAGTCATAGTCATGCGAAAGTAACTCTGTCTGACTGTTTGTCTGTCTGTATGTTACGCTTTCACGCCTAAACCACTGAACCGATTTTGAAGAAATATGGTATAAGGGTAGCTTAGACCTTGAAAAAGGACATAATATGCTATGTTTGGTCGCGATAACTGACATCCACGCGAGCGGAGCCGGGGGCAAAAGCTAGTGGATAATGAAGGTGGCAGCTAACTGCCAAATGCAGTTAAATGTATTCTAGCATAAGCGGATTTCGTGCTCGGTGCTGTAATGTACGTGTGATTGAGTGACAAGCTTGATTTGATACATTTTTCAACGTGGCGCATTGTCTGGAATATTTTGGGATTTTGTACGTTTTGTGACATTTAAAGTGACTTAAAATGCATTATGTGTTAAGCCACAAATTTAATATCCACAAGAAATATTATATTAAAATAACCCTAACGCAGGTTTGCTGACTCAGTATGTAATTGACTAGCCTCTAGCACTGCAGAACGTTTTGTAAATTTCACCTAATGTATCTGAGATATTCTTACTTTCTGACTTTTTTAAACGTTTACATTCTGTAATATCATCACTTTTATACGCATCAGTTTGTTTCTTATATTGTTCCGCCAGGATATCTTTTGTACACTCATTTTTAATTAACCAAAATCATTTAAGTAAGAAAATCCAATTGCCACACTTATTCACTTCATACACATAAACTAAATGTTGTATCTACTCGCTATTATATGCAAACAAAATTAACCTACTAAACTCTTCAGTTTATCCGATCACGTCAAAATTAGCTTCTGATCGGTTCATAATGACGCAACGGTTTTAAAATAGAAATGCCCTTCGCTATTTCTGAGAGACGATTATCTTGAAAACAAAGACGTGTTTCTGCATCGAAACAGTTTGACTGAAAACTATTTTTACTTGTAATCTGGATGCCGCTATGAAGTTTTCTTGTGGAATGCGTTGTGTTGTGGAAATTTACGGGTACTTACCTTGCTGAAAAGAACCACATGAGTGAGTTGCAGTCCGCACAAACCTCAGTGGTTTAATGTTTGCTATGATTGTTATCGGAATGTATAATATTGTTGTAAAATAAAAAAATAAAAATAAAAAAGTTGCACAGGCAGTCGTTCGTTCGTTTGGCAGTGTCATTTTTTTACCTGTAACCCGGCTACCCGCAAATGTGTTATGGTTTATGGTTCTAGATGTGAGACATTCGATCAAAATGGTTATGAAACTATCGACGTCAGTATAGCGTAGTAACTTTTGAATGAAATTTTTAAAACATGCATTATGCTAACTTTTAAATTCGAAATACATCGGGAAAAATGAAGCGCTCAAGTGGGACTTGAACCCACGAACTTTCCCTTACAGGGGGAATGCTCTTCCAACTGAGCTATTGACCACACCTGAATCACTTTAAATTTACCTTCTCTGTATATCTGTTTTTAATTTTCTTTAATATCCGTCTCCGTGGGTTCAAGTCCCACTTGAGCGCTTCATTTTTCCTGATGTATTTCGAATCTTAGTAACTTGTCACACACGTACAGACTAGAAGTAGTGAATTTTTTTAAATTGACCACAGATTAATTGATCCAAAAAAAAGGAGAATGGGTGAAACTCGATCTACCCAGTCAACAGCAACAAGCGATGTATAAATGAAAAGGACCTTTCGTATGCTTATTTTTTTGTATGAACGCAAATGTGCAGCTCGTGGGGTTTCTCTCTTAATTGAAGCAGACTTTATTATAATTGGAGCAGAATTTAAATTTATTGTTCCTTTGGGTTGTAAAACATATAGGTACGTGTTGATAATAAAACATGGTTAAATGCAAATTTCTTCTCAGAATTTTTAAATCTGACAGTCTGAAAATTGAAGTCGTAAAAGTCACACATTTTCCAACTGAATTATTTTATAACCCAAACTAAGTACTCGTAGTTCTGTATTGTAAAATTTTCGACCAGACGCATCTCAGATGACGCACTTAGAAGAACAGCTGTTTGCCTTCTAGATTTAACACAAATTACGGAACTGATATGTTATAATTAGTAGCACGTTTTAAAAACAATTAGTATGGACTGGTAGTGTTCATCCTATTAGTCAAAAAATGCAACTATAAACATTACTGAAAATTTAGCAATTTTTACACTGGTTTTCTTTTTATTAGACCAACTACTTATATAGTTTTCATTAAATAAAATCAGGTACTATTGCAAAATATTTGAATCCATTGGAGGAGATTTTAATAATCAATGTAAATTACATAAGTACTCCATATCATAATGGTTTAATTTTGTTTCGTGTTTTCCAGACTAGAAGTTTTGCTCCAAGAATAACAAACCGGACAATGTTTATAAGGAATATGATTTGTTGACGAGTATAGTATGACACCAAATATAACTTCAATGATGAATTCGAGTTTATATTTCATAATGTACAGTATATTATATCTGTTTTGTATACCCATACTCGTGACCATGAGTGTACCTTATTATTCGTCGTTGATTAGAGAGTCCTGCCCCTCTAGAAAAGTGTGATTGTAGAATAGAATAGAATAGATCAATGTACCGACATAATACATTGGTGACAATCCTATATGCCTCAATCACACGCACCAGGTGGAGTGGCGAGAGAGTGCACTCGACCGATGCTCGGTACGTGTGAACATAGCGTAATTTGCACGAATAGTCAGCATCAGTAAGATGTTGACGTACAAAGTACTCAAAATGATCTTAATTTAGTTTTTTTATCCCCTTCCTGTTGACTGAATGTTCTGCTCTTAATACGAGAGTTTTAAGATAACTTTGAGACTTCGTCGTCAAGATATTTATGACAGTGACTGTACACGCACTCGGCCGAAACAGTCTCGCCATTCCACTCGGTGCGTGTGATCAAGCCAATGCTTCCATCTTTCTATTCTCATGAGATGACATTATCACAGTCTAACGAATTATGCATTGGTTGCTATGTAAAATTATTTATTTCAAACTGGATATTGATCTTCTTCTTTTATCTTTGATTTATTGTTCACCACTTAGATGGTAGATAGACAAGCGGCTCATCTAACGGCCGTTCCCAATAACATACTTACAGTTGAAGATAGATCGCAACAGTCAAATTTGACGTATTGACTGTTTAAATTGAAAACATGGTAACTGATTTTTTTGTAGGAAAGCGCATTGCGGTATAATTTTATTTTCCGAAATTGGTGTGAAATAGGAGTTACTATGTTTTGAATTTAAACAGCCGAGCCCTTTATCCGTAGATGCGATCTATCTTTAACTGCCAGTATGGTATTGGGAATGGCGGTTAAGTGGTTACCGTGGCCTATAGATATATACAATACCAGGGGCGCTATGACAATTTTGATATTACATCATTATATTAACGTAGTTCACGGTTGCATTCGAGGATCTCGCCGGGGAGGCCGGGTTCTGTGTACTGCTTCTTCTCCTCTTAGTTTGGTTTATATGGCTATTATATAGGAGCGACTGCGGTTTGACCTAATAACCCCGACCCGTCAATCAGCAGGTGTACTGACTTTGAAGCTGATGTTGACTTGGGACCTGAAAATCTAAAAACATGAAAGTCACACTAACTAGGTACTAAAACAGACTGAGACTGCAAGTTTTAAAAATGTTGGGTATGGGCCAAAGGTAAGACGCAAATTAGTTCTCCAAGTTCATTACATTATATTTAAAAAAATATCTTCATCAGGGAAGCGGTAATCATTTTTAATATGAAGTGAGCCGTTAATGCAGCTGTCATATTCATATCCAGACGTATGTAGTATTTATCCAACAATTGTACCTTGCTACCATGAGTTCAATTAACTTTGATCGAATCTTCGTAAGTGCGTACTTATAAAACATATATCTTGTATAATTTCAGCAATCAGAATAGTAATCTATATGGTATTCTAGGAATACTAGGAGACATACTTTTAAACTAAAATAGTACGTTCTGAATTTGAGTGTTGTATCATAGTTTCAAGTATTCATTCGGCACGAGCTTGGTTCACTGATGTCGACACTGCTCTTCACAAGAATAACCAGAACCTCGTCTTTATTGTCGAACCAACAATTCTGTGAACTAAAGGATGGCGCTAACATCCCTGCATTGTTGTTAAATCGTGCCAAATTGACGTTGATGTGCACTAAAACAAAATGCATTAGACAGTGACAATGGTAGTTCGGATTTTGGCCACGTCATGAAATATGATTGCTACATCTTTGTCTTGTTTTTCGTTAAATTCGTTTTCGTTAATTTATTTAAGCAAACTTCCCTTAAATGTACATCTATGTACAGTCAGCATTAGATAGATCTTGATGAACAAAGTGCTCAAAATGATCTTAATTCCTTAGTTTTCCTCCCTTCCTTTTGATTGATTGTTTTGGTATTTAGAACACACCTTTATTTCGGACAATAATACAATTTAAATCAATAAAACAGTTTGATTTGTTCATAATACTTTGGTTTTAAGATCGATTACGATAATGCTTACATAAATGATAAATATTGACTCTTTGTCAAGAGTCTCAACCATTATAAGACACTAGGCAGTGGGATGTTCTCATTAAGGGCTTTTTATAGCAGAAGGCAGTTATGGAATACTGTGGAAGCTCCTTTCTCTAAGCTTGGCCCTTGTACCTAATCTCAGTGGAACAGTGCTTTATATACTTTGAAATGGTTGTTCCCTGTAAGGGAAAGGTCGTGAGTTCAAGTCTCACTTGAGCGTTTCATTTTTTCCGATGTTTTTCGAACTTTAAAGTTAGCATTAAAAATGCTTTAAAAAATTCAGTCAAATATTCGGGTGGAGTCATCAAAATTCAATGTTTAAAAATGGTTGAAAAATCATTCATTGTTTCCAACAGTTCGTAAGACTGTTGGTAGATGGCACCACCGTCGCCCTTAAAGACGGATATAACGAGAAGGAAAATTTGAAATGAATCAGGTGTGGCTCAATAGCTCAGTTGGAAGAGCATTCCCCCTGTAAGGGAAAGGTCGTGAGTTCAAGTCTCACTTGAGCGTTTCATTTTTTCCGATGTTTTTCGAACTTTAAAGTTAGCATTAAAAATGCTTTAAAAAATTCAGTCAAACATTAATTAAATGAAGCTGAAGATATAGTATATTATGAAGTCTTAAAACCAGGAATGATAATTATTATAACACTAATGACTAAAACATATAATTTATTTTTAAACTACGCTACGGCGAAAATACGCGGTTGAAGTCAGCGTCTGGCCGAGTTTTGTACTCCATTTATATATTTACACAACATTTTTTTTGGTTAACACGTAAATGCTGAACCTCGGTGCTGAATAAATGTGTCATACGTAAAGTACGAAACATTGAGTACTATAATGACATTTAGGTACATAAGATCCCAGTGCTGCCAGACATGACGTATTTACTGACAAACGAAATACTGATTTTTGTTTCTGTCTTTTTTATTGTACCTTGATTAGGTACCTGATACCTGGATATTGGCCGCCTGGTCAAAATAGCAGGTAGGCTTGCGGTCAAAGTACATACCAACTACCAACACTATTCTTTATAATTGGTTTCATTTCGTTCGTCAGAAAATACTTGAAGTCTGGCAGCACACTGGTATCTTAGAATATTATATTTATTACTCTTTGGTACATTTGCACTCACTAAACAATTTTTAAAATTTGACTTTCAACGTAAAGTCATTAAAGTTTGAGAACAGCTCGATTGATTTGGAAGATCCATCTGTTTGCTGTTTTTTTTGAACGTATTGGAAAATTAGGACAACCCGAGTGACACCGGGTACAAATATAAAACCAGTAGGTATAAGGTTAATGAGAAGGGGGTACATCATATAAAGTAATAGCCATGTAAGTAATAGGCATAAATTAGATTTGATTTGAGGATTGTATTTAGGCGATGGTGTGTGAAAAGATGTATGTAGGTTACCTAAAAGATAAATTACAGTAAACACTACGCACTACTTACAGTAAAATAAACAATACGATAATAATACCTGCAATGTAGCCGATATTAAAGCTAGTGCTCCCAATACCTATAAATGGAATACTGTATAGGCGTTCAATATTCCATTTATACGTATTGGGACCACTAGCTCTAGTGTTGTATTTTAGGCCCTATCCATCATCATTGATTACATCAAAACAAATAACTTTTATACAACCACCGTTTCACCCCTTAGAGGCTTTACGAGACTCCACCTCTCGTAAAACCCGTTCTTGATAGAAGTCTACACCTTAGAAGGAACCCACCTGCCAAATTTCAAGTTTGCAGGTGTAATAGTAGTCATAGTCATGCGAAAGTAACTCTGTCTGACTGTTTGTCTGTCTGTATGTTACGCTTTCACGCTTAAACCACTGAACCGATTTTGAAGAAATATGGTATAAGGGTAGCTTAGACCTTGAAAAAGGACATAATATGCTATGTTTGGTCGCGATAACTGACATCCACGCGAGCGGAGCCGGGGGCAAAAGCTAGTGGATAATGAAGGTGGCAGCTAACTGCCAAATGCAGTTAAATGTATTCTAGCATAAGCGGATTTCGTGCTCGGTGCTGTAATGTACGTGTGATTGAGTGACAAGCTTGATTTGATACATTTTTCAACGTGGCGCATTGTCTGGAATATTTTGGGATTTTGTACGTTTTGTGACATTTAAAGTGACTTAAAATGCATTATGTGTTAAGCCACAAATTTAATATCCACAAGAAATATTATATTAAAATAACCCTAACGCAGGTTTGCTGACTCAGTATGTAATTGACTAGCCTCTAGCACTGCAGAACGTTTTGTAAATTTCACCTAATGTATCTGAGATATTCTTACTTTCTGACTTTTTTAAACGTTTACATTCTGTAATATCATCACTTTTATACGCATCAGTTTGTTTCTTATATTGTTCCGCCAGGATATCTTTTGTACACTCATTTTTAATTAACCAAAATCATTTAAGTAAGAAAATCCAATTGCCACACTTATTCACTTCATACACATAAACTAAATGTTGTATCTACTCGCTATTATATGCAAACAAAATTAACCTACTAAACTCTTCAGTTTATCCGATCACGTCAAAATTAGCTTCTGATCGGTTCATAATGACGCAACGGTTTTAAAATAGAAATGCCCTTCGCTATTTCTGAGAGACGATTATCTTGAAAACAAAGACGTGTTTCTGCATCGAAACAGTTTGACTGAAAACTATTTTTACTTGTAATCTGGATGCCGCTATGAAGTTTTCTTGTGGAATGCGTTGTGTTGTGGAAATTTACGGGTACTTACCTTGCTGAAAAGAACCACATGAGTGAGTTGCAGTCCGCACAAACCTCAGTGGTTTAATGTTTGCTATGATTGTTATCGGAATGTATAATATTGTTGTAAAATAAAAAAATAAAAATAAAAAAGTTGCACAGGCAGTCGTTCGTTCGTTTGGCAGTGTCATTTTTTTACCTGTAACCCGGCTACCCGCAAATGTGTTATGGTTTATGGTTCTAGATGTGAGACATTCGATCAAAATGGTTATGAAACTATCGACGTCAGTATAGCGTAGTAACTTTTGAATGAAATTTTTAAAACATGCATTATGCTAACTTTTAAATTCGAAATACATCGGGAAAAATGAAGCGCTCAAGTGGGACTTGAACCCACGAACTTTCCCTTACAGGGGGAATGCTCTTCCAACTGAGCTATTGACCACACCTGAATCACTTTAAATTTACCTTCTCTGTATATCTGTTTTTAATTTTCTTTAATATCCGTCTCCGTGGGTTCAAGTCCCACTTGAGCGCTTCATTTTTCCTGATGTATTTCGAATCTTAGTAACTTGTCACACACGTACAGACTAGAAGTAGTGAATTTTTTTAAATTGACCACAGATTAATTGATCCAAAAAAAAGGAGAATGGGTGAAACTCGATCTACCCAGTCAACAGCAACAAGCGATGTATAAATGAAAAGGACCTTTCGTATGCTTATTTTTTTGTATGAACGCAAATGTGCAGCTCGTGGGGTTTCTCTCTTAATTGAAGCAGACTTTATTATAATTGGAGCAGAATTTAAATTTATTGTTCCTTTGGGTTGTAAAACATATAGGTACGTGTTGATAATAAAACATGGTTAAATGCAAATTTCTTCTCAGAATTTTTAAATCTGACAGTCTGAAAATTGAAGTCGTAAAAGTCACACATTTTCCAACTGAATTATTTTATAACCCAAACTAAGTACTCGTAGTTCTGTATTGTAAAATTTTCGACCAGACGCATCTCAGATGACGCACTTAGAAGAACAGCTGTTTGCCTTCTAGATTTAACACAAATTACGGAACTGATATGTTATAATTAGTAGCACGTTTTAAAAACAATTAGTATGGACTGGTAGTGTTCATCCTATTAGTCAAAAAATGCAACTATAAACATTACTGAAAATTTAGCAATTTTTACACTGGTTTTCTTTTTATTAGACCAACTACTTATATAGTTTTCATTAAATAAAATCAGGTACTATTGCAAAATATTTGAATCCATTGGAGGAGATTTTAATAATCAATGTAAATTACATAAGTACTCCATATCATAATGGTTTAATTTTGTTTCGTGTTTTCCAGACTAGAAGTTTTGCTCCAAGAATAACAAACCGGACAATGTTTATAAGGAATATGATTTGTTGACGAGTATAGTATGACACCAAATATAACTTCAATGATGAATTCGAGTTTATATTTCATAATGTACAGTATATTATATCTGTTTTGTATACCCATACTCGTGACCATGAGTGTACCTTATTATTCGTCGTTGATTAGAGAGTCCTGCCCCTCTAGAAAAGTGTGATTGTAGAATAGAATAGAATAGATCAATGTACCGACATAATACATTGGTGACAATCCTATATGCCTCAATCACACGCACCAGGTGGAGTGGCGAGAGAGTGCACTCGACCGATGCTCGGTACGTGTGAACATAGCGTAATTTGCACGAATAGTCAGCATCAGTAAGATGTTGACGTACAAAGTACTCAAAATGATCTTAATTTAGTTTTTTTATCCCCTTCCTGTTGACTGAATGTTCTGCTCTTAATACGAGAGTTTTAAGATAACTTTGAGACTTCGTCGTCAAGATATTTATGACAGTGACTGTACACGCACTCGGCCGAAACAGTCTCGCCATTCCACTCGGTGCGTGTGATCAAGCCAATGCTTTCGATGCTATATCGGTATCGAAAGGAGGCGCGGGAGCAGGGACGGGAACCCGAGCCTGATGAAATTCGGGCCGTGAGGTCTCAGCTCCACAGGGACATGGTAGCGGAATGGGAGCTACGACTTGGGCGACCAAGCGCAGGGCACGCCGTAATAGCGGCGGTAAGACCCATCATGGAGGAGTGGCTAGAGAGGCCACACGGCAGCCTCTCGTACCGGCTGACGCAGGTGATCACCGGACACGGGTGTTTCGGGAGTTACCTGTGTCGGATCCGGAAGGAGCCAACGTCCGAGTGCCATCACTGTGATGCGAGCGAGGACACAGAGCTGCACACGCTGACCGAGTGCCCGGCGTGGGACACGCCGAGGCGGGTCCTAGTGGCGGCTCTGGGGGTGGGAGTCCTCACACTCGCCACGTTGCTCACAGCGATGGTACGATGCGCGAACGCTTGGGGTGCGGCCGCCTCCTTCTGCGAGCAAGTAATGCTCGAGAAGGAGGCGGCCGGTCGGGTCCGGACCAGACTCCGGGCCCGGGAAGCCCGCGCAGAGCGAAGACGAACCGGACGTCGGAGGTCGCAGAACGACCTCCGTCCTCCATGAGCGCTGGCCTGGGGGTGACCGGTGGAGCCGCCTGTCACCCTAGCAGAAGCAGGCCGCGGCGGCGGCGCAAAATGCGCCTCCCCGTAACCGGGGCTAGATGGGGACACTGTGGTCCCCACAACCCGAAGGGGGCCATCTCGATAGAGATGGTCCTGGGTCTGCCGGGGTGCGAGAGATATGCTTTTGGCAATCTCACCTCCGGCAACCAAGGACCCAAGACGGCGTGCGTTTTAGTCGGTTCGAGTCCGACATAACCGCCTCCACCGGCTCCGTGGGGGTGGTATCCGTGGGGATTTTTCGCACGATAAAAAAAAAAAAAAAAAAAAAAAAAGCCAATGCTTCCATCTTTCTATTCTCATGAGATGACATTATCACAGTCTAACGAATTATGCATTGGTTGCTATGTAAAATTATTTATTTCAAACTGGATATTGATCTTCTTCTTTTATCTTTGATTTATTGTTCACCACTTAGATGGTAGATAGACAAGCGGCTCATCTAACGGCCGTTCCCAATAACATACTTACAGTTGAAGATAGATCGCAACAGTCAAATTTGACGTATTGACTGTTTAAATTGAAAACATGGTAACTGATTTTTTTGTAGGAAAGCGCATTGCGGTATAATTTTATTTTCCGAAATTGGTGTGAAATAGGAGTTACTATGTTTTGAATTTAAACAGCCGAGCCCTTTATCCGTAGATGCGATCTATCTTTAACTGCCAGTATGGTATTGGGAATGGCGGTTAAGTGGTTACCGTGGCCTATAGATATATACAATACCAGGGGCGCTATGACAATTTTGATATTACATCATTATATTAACGTAGTTCACGGTTGCATTCGAGGATCTCGCCGGGGAGGCCGGGTTCTGTGTACTGCTTCTTCTCCTCTTAGTTTGGTTTATATGGCTATTATATAGGAGCGACTGCGGTTTGACCTAATAACCCCGACCCGTCAATCAGCAGGTGTACTGACTTTGAAGCTGATGTTGACTTGGGACCTGAAAATCTAAAAACATGAAAGTCACACTAACTAGGTACTAAAACAGACTGAGACTGCAAGTTTTAAAAATGTTGGGTATGGGCCAAAGGTAAGACGCAAATTAGTTCTCCAAGTTCATTACATTATATTTAAAAAAATATCTTCATCAGGGAAGCGGTAATCATTTTTAATATGAAGTGAGCCGTTAATGCAGCTGTCATATTCATATCCAGACGTATGTAGTATTTATCCAACAATTGTACCTTGCTACCATGAGTTCAATTAACTTTGATCGAATCTTCGTAAGTGCGTACTTATAAAACATATATCTTGTATAATTTCAGCAATCAGAATAGTAATCTATATGGTATTCTAGGAATACTAGGAGACATACTTTTAAACTAAAATAGTACGTTCTGAATTTGAGTGTTGTATCATAGTTTCAAGTATTCATTCGGCACGAGCTTGGTTCACTGATGTCGACACTGCTCTTCACAAGAATAACCAGAACCTCGTCTTTATTGTCGAACCAACAATTCTGTGAACTAAAGGATGGCGCTAACATCCCTGCATTGTTGTTAAATCGTGCCAAATTGACGTTGATGTGCACTAAAACAAAATGCATTAGACAGTGACAATGGTAGTTCGGATTTTGGCCACGTCATGAAATATGATTGCTACATCTTTGTCTTGTTTTTCGTTAAATTCGTTTTCGTTAATTTATTGCAAACTTCCCTTAACGGCCGTTCCCAATAACATTAATTACAGTTAAAGATAGATCGCAACAGACAAATTTGACGTATCGGCTGTTTAAATTCAAAACATGGCAACTGGGTTTTTTGCAGGAAAGCGTAGAGGACGCATCGCAGTATAATTTTATTTTCCGAAATTGGTGTGAAACTCGAGTGTTTATGTATAAAAATGGTGGATTTTTAGCTATAACGTCTTGGACAACGCACACACGTGTAGGTAAGTGGCATATTACAGTGAATTGTAATATGCTCTACGTGTTCAATACAAATCTCCCCAGGGAGCTTTTAGTAAAGTCCCCACAACTTTACTGAGGTAGCAATCATCTCATTCATCATTATCGTCATCATCAACAATCATTTTTTAACTATTATACTTGATAGTGGCTAAATGCATAGCAAAAAACCACAAAAAAAAAATAGAAACTCCTTGGCTCCCAGGAGGAACTCCCTATCTAATCGTTTCATGTCGCAAGTATACGCGATTTGAATGTAACTATACATTTAAACGATTGCGAGTTATAAAAACTAAAATGTCAATAATATAACTCGTTAGATTTAATTTATTTTAGCATTAAGTATGCTAACTAAAAATCGAAAACATCGGAAATTTGGCTCTCCTGAACATTTTGGTTGGAAGGAGATAGGGGGCAGTGTTACGAATGTGACGTAACATGTCAAAGCATCGGAACGATAAATTCGAACTTATTGTCAATAGCAGCTGTGACTGAGCGGTTTAGACCTCGCCTGCCAAAAAGAAGGTCGACGGATCGAATCCCGGTGACACGATATGAGGTTTTTGTGATTTTCTAATTTATTTAAATCTTTATTTGGTAAAAGTAACAGAAGATTCTATATTTAAATCTTCTAGTTATTAGCAGAACATTCTGGAAGAATGAAAATGAGAAACGAAATGAAGATCGAAATTATAGTTTAGCTCTTCTGGGAGATCATAGAAAATTCTGGAGAAGTAATAAAATGAATATCGAAAAGACGATCGAAATTCAGGGTATAAAAGGAGCTGTCAGAGCCGTGTAAGGACAGTTAAGTTTGGGAGTTCAAAGTGAACAGAAGAAAAGGAAGAAGGGAAAAGGAAGAAAAGTGAGGAAATAGTGAAAAGTGCAGTAATTGTGCAGTCGCGCTGTGAGTGTCGTGAAAGTGCAGTGACGTTGCAGTACAGTCGCGCTGTGAGTGTCGCGAATAAGACTAAAGTGCAGTAGTGCATCGTGTAGTACAGTCGCGTCGTGAAGTGTTCGAGATTTGGCTGTTGGGGTGTGAAAATAAAGCGGTCTCAAATACGAAGTTGTTTATTTCCAATCCCGTTACAACTCCTTCCAACCAAAATGTTCAGGAAAGCCAAATTTCCGATGTTTTTTGCATTTAAACAGCCGAGCACTGTATCCGTAGATGCGGTCTATCTTCAACTGTAAGTATGTTATTGGGAACGGCGGTAAATGTACATCTATGTACAGTCAGTATCAGATCGATCTTGATGAATGATGCTCAAAATGATCTTAATCCCTTGGTTTTCTCCCTTCCTGTTGACGGATTGTTCTGATATTTGTTACAAACCTTTATTTCGGACAATAATACAATTTAAATCAATAAAACTGTTTGATTTGTTCTTAATACTTTGGTTTTAAGATCATTTTGAAACTTTGTAGTCAAGATATTTCTGACACTGACTGTATGTATACAGTGGCGAGGATGTATAACCTGATTCCTGCCAACTTACTCTGTAAAAAGAAGCCGACATAGAGATGTCTTACATTTATACCGCAAATTTTCCACCAGCTTCCCTTTTCAAAATGTTCACCCGTCGTCACTGGTGTACCTACATATACCAAATGCCACAGGCGTACGAGTTTTGTGGAAGCATTATATATTATTGACAGTATGTATTTTATAGACAACATTATTGCGTGTGCGGTGTCCTATAGCATTATTTTCTCTTTCTAAATATATGAAATGACATTTGTGTTTACACGCCAATTTTAGTTACACAACACGTGTTAGCATTAAGATGTCTGGATATTAATTAGTACGAGTTTAAATTCTCAACAATATATGTATGAAGGTAGATGTAGGAGTGTATCCGAATCTTGTACTTTGGAGCCGGGGTCCGCTCTAAACATTATCCCTGCGATAGTCCCGGTTGCGTGCAAGGCGTTGACGTCGGACTCAAGTCCGCTTTTCAGTCCAACTGCGAAACAGCTAAACTTTGTTATTTCACGTGACTATTATACACTCCTCTTAAAATTTTATCCAGATCCATTCAGCCGAGTTTGATTTCATTACAAACATCCAAACTTTCATATTTAGTAGTGTGACACTTTTCAGTTAGTTTTCAGTAACTTTTGTCACTTACTCTACATTTATTGAAGCGCATTATCATAACTTGCGCCTGCCTAAGTGTAATGTAGGCTCGCCACCCGTCATGCATCCCACCCTAAGTTTTTCCCATGTGTGAGGATGCACCTAAATGCATCACATTGGCAGCCGAAGAGCACGAATTCCACGCTTTGAACAGATTCGTCAAAGGACCCTTTGATGATATTGAATTTTGAAATTTATAATTTTCCTGTTCTCGTCAATATTGGTCCTTCTGAATGATTAATTAACGGTGAGTGTAAAATACATATTCGTATTCAAACCAATATTATTATGCATTATAAGTACCTACACTAATACAATATGTAAAATACCAATATTATTTTTACAGTGCGTCGATTATATTCCGTTTGTTTTTCTTCCCCTAGGTAACCACAGAGGAATGCCTGTTACAACCTTTAGTGGCTGTTGCCCGTGGTGGCATGGAGTGCATATAATTCTGATCCCGTTCCCACAACCCATGGGATGTTTGAACGATGTAACAAACATCCAAATAACTTCACACACTTTCACACTTATAATATTGTTGGATTTGTGTGAGACTGGGACTTAAATATGTCTGCGCCAATATAAATAGCTACAGAAGTAGGTAGTCATAACTTTCTTAGCTGACAATAAAGAGCCAATGGGTTATTACATGATCCAATTAGCGGTCCAAGTTAGCAAATATTAATCTCTGAGTAATGGTAACGAATCAGTACTAATTATCCCACGTAATACACGTTTTAATGTCAACACAGTTGTGCTCTCTTGTTGCCAACATCTGTGAGTAACCAATAAATAAATAAATATAAATAAATATTTCCCAACATTCTATACAACGCTATCTAGACCCATGGTAAGCATAGCTTAACTAGCTTGTGTTATGGAATCTAGAATGCGGATAAACATACTTAAATACATTTTTTTTTTGTAAATACATACATAATATACATAGAAACACCCAGACCAATGCAAATAGCCATATTCATGCATACAAATATTTGCACTGAGCGGGAATTGAACCCGCGCCTCCTGCGTGGCAGTCGCGTTCACTACCACCACGCCACGGAGGCTGTCATGTGTAAAGTGACAGTGAAACTAAAGCTTCTATTTTGAAAAGCAGGTCAAAATATGTTTTTTAAATAATATAGTGTTCAATTTTACAATACGGTTACCTTGTGGTAGTAAAAAAACCCACCGTTGGCCGTTCCTGGTGCAAAAGTGTCAAGGCACGTTTTGCGATAAGTGACCTCTGCATCAGGAACATTCCGGATCCAAGAGTCACCTATCGTCCCTATGAACCTTTCTCACGTAATATTTGTAAAAGAGAGAAGATTATGTCCTCATTGATCGACCTCCCCATACCATCCTCGAGATTCGATAGGAAATGCCAAAGCCAACGACTCAAAACCGGCGTACTTAAATCTCTTGGTGGCATCTTCCGCGGATGCAGAGGATGAGTGAATATTGCGACCAAGGTGGCTAATGGGTACCTCACTGATTCATGTAAGTATTGTTAGACCATCGGTACCTGTCTATTCCCATCCTCATGAACACTTTGTAGGACATAAAAAAAGAGATATCTTCTATGACTATGTCACTAAACGTTCGGTAAGTGGATAACTATATTATCAGTAACGTCGTGAACCTAACCTTTCGAACGCCAAAGGCCAAGGCCTGTGGGACCCAGTATACTACCTTGTGGAACGCCACAAGGTAGTGTACTGGGTCCCACTGTCTTTCTCAGCTAAATAAATTGTAAACAGACTGTGCCAGCTGTCAATTCTGTGATGTAAAATCATTGTCTATGTTGACATCACTGCACATGTCATAAGTGAAAGAACATAAGAAGCTGCTCATCGCGTAGCTGAACATGCACTTAGCCTAGTGATGGCTTGGCTCTCCCCAATATTACTTGCTCTGAATCATGATGTCATCAAAGACGCTACTTCGACTTAAACTTACAACCGATAACGATTATTTCTCTTTAAATTCCAAGCCCTCTAATCAACGGTTGTCCAAAAATTAAAACACTAAGGGGCGATTTCACCAAACAAGAGTAAATCTTACTCGAGAGTATACGAACAGTAAATCCTAGGATAACACATTTTTACGTTTCACCATTGACATAACCTAAGAGTAAACGTTTATGCTGGAGTAAATCCTTCCTCCGCCGATTTTCAAAGAGCAGTGAGGCTATACTGGAGTAAGTTCAATATGGCGTCCAAGTGTTATTGTTTTGACAGCTGATTCCCGCGGCAGTCCGCGGCACGCTTAAAAAAATATTTCATTATTCTTTAAGAAAAGTGAAAATAAAGGTTAGGTGAACCTATTCATTACCTAAAAATGGCAAATCGTTTGAGAGCTTTAATTGAGGATTCTGATAGTGATGACGAATATTTACCAAGGTCAAGGCAACCAAGGTGAATAAAAGAAAGGAACAATTATTTTTATGACTACGATGTCATCGATTTCAGGTTCAATTTATCTAAGCCAGCAGTGTTATATTTGCTTATGAATATTGAACATAAATTAGAGTACGACTCTGATAGAAACTTCTATGTATCACGCTTAAATCAGGTATTATGAACATTAAGATTTTATGTAACCAATAACAATACAATAACAATCCAATAACAAAACAATAACCTATTACATGGGACCTAACATACCTAGCGAGATGTGGATGTGTTTGCACACCTCTGCCTACCTAGGAAAAAGGCGTGATGCTATGTTTATGATGCTATATGCAACCAATGACACAAATATGAGTTTTGGTGACTAATGCCCTGAGTACATCAACTTCCCACAGGATCATTTATAGGGTTAGTAGTACAATAGCCGGTTTGCATAAAGATTTTATAAGATTTCCTGAGACCTGAGATTTCTTAAAAGTCTAAAATTAAAAGAAAGAATTAAAATTATGATTTCCAGTTTTAACACTTTTGACACAAGTAAACCCGACCGAATAAAATATTATTCAATATACTTTACTTAATATAGGAGAAAAGAGCAACTGAATTTGGATGCCCTATACAATCATTCATTTCAGTCGTTCAGATTCACTCCTTGTTGCAGAATAACCATAGAATAACTACCAGGGAGTAAATTTATTCCTTTAAAGTGTGGTGAAATGTGGACGAAGTTATCCAAGAGTTAAAATATATTCCGTGGATAGCTATTCTAGAGTAAAGTCATGTTTGGTGAAATCGGCCCTTAATGATATCCGTAAACCATGGAGTTATTCGAACGTCACATAAATAGAAGGGATTGTTGGCACACACGCTAACTTCTTTATGACTCTTACGGGTGTAAAGATCAAAATAAACTTTATCGGGTGCGAAGACGACTGCTAAAGTCGACTCTCCAATGATACAATAAAATCAAAAAAGATGTGTTCCCATCCTACGTCACATTGTCTTGAATTTATTCAATACTAGCAGTTGCCCAAGGGTTTACTCGCTTAAAATACTGATCAGTCCCGCGACCCACAGACCTAATCTGGATAAAAAAAAATGCCTACTTATGTACTATTTTAAAATAAAATGTTCTTCTTCTTATATTCTATTTCGGCGCTAATCTTAGTCGCATCTGAAGTTTTCACCTCGGAGTCTGGGGTTCACCCTTTTCAGTCTGACTGCGGGGTTCGGCTGATCTTCGTTATTCTAGACTAAGATATACCGTTTTGCCAAATTATATCCAGATTCTTATTACACTTATCAGTATCAGATGCTTGTTCAGTCGGCAGCGTCCTGTTATCACTTCTATGACAAGTCTCATGCTTCCTCTTGAGAGGTTCGTCAGCTGACTCTTTCTTTTCTACGTATACCTTTTATAAATATATCTTATATTCATAATTTTGAACTTAGGGGGCCTTACACGAAATCAGCATTTACTCGCACCGTGGAGAAGGATTCTGTGATTTGCTGCGCACTCAGCAAATTGCCAAAAAAAAATGCTTCTTGACCAGAGATATCAAAAAGCATTTTCTGCGTAAATATATATAAATTTGCTGCTTTGGCGCGTCTGCTGCTTGGTGTGTGCCTCTCATAGTCACCTTATACGACATCCAATCAATCAATCAAATCAATTAGCCCACTGCAGTCCACTGCTGGACATAGGTCTCTCCTAATGTGCGCCTTTTCATCCGATCGCCTTCCGCATTCAGTCTAGCCCAGCCACCTTTTTCAGGTCGTCAGTCCATATGGCTAGGGGGTGTCCAACCTTGCGTTTGCCTTCTCTCGGTCTCCACTCTAAGACTCGTCTGCTCCAACGGCCTCCGGTCTTTCGACAGATGTGGACAGCACATTGCCATTTAAGCTCTCTTATTCTGCAAGCTATGTCGGTAACTTTAGTTATGTATCGGATGACCTCATTTTGAATTCTATCTTTCAAAGAAACTCCAAGCATAGCTCGCTCCATAGCCCGTTGTGCAACTTTTAGGTTATGGACTAACCCTACCGTATACGACATTCATGCTGCTCTTATATTCAGACTCCATGATTCGAAACATTTGGCATAGGTAAGTGCATGAATCGCAGCTTAGCCGTATTATCCGAGATGCTGACGTACGGCATCAAATTGTATTTCGTACTCGCTACATTAAATATTCCGGATGATTCTACAACACTAAAATAGCACCTCGATTTATAACTCTGAATCATATTTTATTATTAGCATTTTGATGTTTTCACTTTTCAAATCTCATTTGGCGTTGGAGCTATTTATCTATGACCTTTTAGGTCGACGAACTTCGATGTGATAGTCAGAAAGCAATCACGTTAATCTACCTGGTTGTGTTTCAACATTTTTTTTGTAATCTTAGGTGTTCCTATTACATTACTTAGTCTCAGTGCAACTAAAGAGTTGGTACAACATTCTGTGAAAATAAAATCTGATTCACTGAGATTGTTGACTAAAATTCGCTTGAAGGTATAAGGTATAGCCATACAACTCAGAATGTAAGTCATCGTCATCACAGTGTAAGTCCCGATTACATCCAAAGCTTGAAGTCCGTACTCATACATTTTATATTGACTTTTGTGGGTAAGTCCCTCTTACCTGTAAACCCAGAGAGGATAGCCTGCGCCAAAGCATCCTCTGTTAATTAACAGGTGTACCGTCTAACGGTGAGGAAAAATTTTGGTAGTTTAATATAGTAGTTTATGAAACTGTTGCATAATAAGGGTTCTTAAAATAGGTATGTGAGTTAAAAAAACGAGCGGCAGGCAAGTTTTTTCATAGTTCCACACAAGTATTTTAATTTAAGACCACATTATTATTAAAAAATATTTGCTTAAAATGACATAAAAATTGAGCGCCAATATCCAACTGCTGAATGCCCCACGCGTTGCGTCGCGTGCACAGATTATGTAGAGAAAAATGCATTAGCACGTCCTTGTGTCCACCTGGAACTATATCGTAAAAATAGAAGAAGGAAAAAATATATGACATAGGTTGCTGTAGAAGACCTGTACTTTAATGTAATTTTTAAATCTTTTTTTTAATTTTGTGCGTAACGACAGTCTTTAAAGTATTGTTTTTATTTTTTTAATGTTGGCATTACAGTATGATATTAGATAAAATAAATAAGTGAATTTATACATAACAACGTAATGAAAAAGTAACAGTAATTACAATATTACATACTAGCAATAAACGAAAAGGCCTCGAATGTCTGTTAATACAAACTGTGGAGAATTTTCGAAACTTCTGTGACCTATAAACATGCGGTGGGTGTTTATGAATATTGCTGAAAGTATGCTTGCGTTCGTGCTAAACAAGATACAGAATAGGCCGTAAACAATCAAATAACTAAAGACGTAGGATGGAAAAAGTACTCATGTTAGAAGCGTTAGACCTGACGTTTGGTATTTAGATTAAAACATATTTGTAAATAGACCCAAAAAAATACCCGCTGAGTTTCTGAACAGGTGGTCCATTTGCTAAATAGATCTTTTTTATTTAACATTTATGGTTTACAATGGTCTATAATAATCACTCAGAGAGAATAGAAGTTTCTATGTTAATAAAATATTAGTGATTGGTAAATAATTTGAAAAATCCAGAATGTGTTCAAGTTTACAATTTATAACCGCCAGACAAACACACTTCGCGTAGTAGCATAAAATCGTTGATTAAGTAGAGTAGTTCATATTTTATTAACAGATTTTAGATTATCTGTGGCACACTCCT
Source organism: Eilema sororculum (assembly GCA_914829495.1). Classification (NCBI taxonomy): domain Eukaryota; kingdom Metazoa; phylum Arthropoda; class Insecta; order Lepidoptera; family Erebidae; genus Eilema; species Eilema sororculum. The sequence goes on along the minus strand of OU618532.1, from coordinate 43,976,764 downwards.
ATTGGATTTTTTCTAGGCCGTTTATTCCACTTTTAAATTTTCCCTTTAATACCTAATTTATAAAGAAATGCAGTCAAAGGCGGATTTGCCAATGGCGCTGTCTACTAGGAACTGGGACCGTGCCTGAGGTGATTAGATGGATATTGTACTACATAAATATTATGTTTCAGTGAATGATGAGCTGAGAGAGACGTTGGTGTTCCAGGTCTTTGGGTAACCAAGGCCAAGATGCTCATAGAGCACTGTAGCACCTTATCATGTTATGAGTACCTACTATTAGAGTAAAAAAAAAGAAGTTTACCAAATAATATTAAAACTAACACTCAGCGCAGCGATTATTTCTTCACCGGAGTTAAAACTAAAATTCCGAAACGTAAAGAATGCAGCTAACCCATTCTAAATAAATTAGTTCAAAAATAACTATTATTAACAACCACTTTTATTCAAAGGAACGTAAAGTTAAAATACAGGCGGCGACAAATAAACACGATGGAAAAACCAGCATTAATAATTCCCAACGTGTCCAGCGGTGACTGACTCACGCGCAGCCGAACGGTGGGTGGAGGGTCTCGCGAGGGGGGATACGCGGAAAGCGGTCGGCCCACTTCGCGCAGGTACGAATATAACCGAATATTTTCCCACCTGCGCTGTGGAAATCGGGACACGGGACAGTCACAAACACAAGTTTATTACTAATAAATAATATAGTTACCGAGTACTCAATGTCTTTGTGAACGACAATAAATGCTCAGTTGTTATTGATGGTTTGTTTGTAGGTGCCTTTATGGAAGTTTGGTTGTGTGGCATTTATTTTAGAAGTTCCTATACACGTATTATGTTACGCTATACCAACGGTAACTCCAGGTGCAACAGAGGCCGGGGTTCGTTTTCCTCTTCTCTACTTCTACTGGGCATTTTTACTGCGTCTGACCTCTCAAATCCGAGGAGAAATCCTGCGAGGTTGACTTCAACTCACTCAGAAGGATATAAATTGAGTCCTGTACAACAGTATGAATTGCTATTTTTTGTTCACATATACATACATTTTATACTTATATCTTCGTACGTGTTGAGAAGCTTAAAACCGAAGTAATCTTATGCATTTATTTGCCAATACAAACCTATTTATTTCTAAGTTGAAAACATAAACATAACATAACATAACATAACATAAACTCACGCCTGTATTCCCCGAAGGGGTAGGCAGAGGTGCTAGCACCCATATTTCGCCAGTTTATGTTTAGGTCCCAATGTAATAGGTGGCGAGCCTATTGCCATTAACCGGGCACTTATAAACCTGCGATAAATACACACATAACTTCGAAACGCATCGAAAAGTCATTGATGTGTGCCATGGTAAACCTGGGATCGAACCCGAGACCTCGTCTCAGCAGTCCATTACCCATACCACTAGGCTACCGCAGATTTTTTAAAACATAAACCTGATGTTATTTATTATGAAATTGTTTGTATATTATTTAGCAACTGGCGACAGATCTCCATTTTGTGGACAAAACATATTATTGATTATATTCTTTGTTGTTGGTTCTCAGTGGAGTTATGAGTGTCGTAGAAGGTGTCTAAAGGATATAGGGCTGTTCTCTATCCGACAATAAACATACAGCTCAGGATAAAGGGCCCGCTAGACGGCAAAAGACCGAAAATCATTATTGGCGAAATGTGGGCGCTAGCACACCTCTGCCTAAACCTTCAGGGATTTACAGACGTGAGATAGATAGATAGATTCATTACCAATTTAATTCGCAATAGCCTAAAGTTAAACCATATCCATAAATAACTATGTAAAATAATATTAGTTTATAAATGAAATTAACAATTCTATTTGTCATTACTGCATGAATTGCAAGTGTAATTTAAATTCTTGTTGCCTGTACATTCATTGCGAATATATTCATGATTAATCACTACATTAAAGCATATGAGAAATATCAGCGAGTCATGTCACATGTGTGCCGAAGCAAATGTAGGTGTTCTCTTTTTGTAAATATTCATTTTAATTACACTGCCAGCACTCAAGATATAGTGCTACCAGTATAATTCAGGTGGATACTTAATACTATGTAGAATAACCAGCTTTTGATTTTGAACATTCTCAGTCGGTTAAGCTTGCTAAACTCGACCATAAAAATAGTTTTTTTTTTGTTGAATATCAGGAAGTAAACCTTTCCTCCTCCACGAAACCCATTACACATCGGGTGGACACTGAAGCAACAAAAGGAAAGGACAAGGTTTTAATCCTGTTGGACTCACGTACACATATTTCTATGGGTTATTTCTGACAAATACCGCGTAGGAACAATTTCTCAATAACTTCAAGGATAAACATTACAATGCAATATTTTTATTTCTAATATAATGTCTAATCTAATGTTATTTTAATAATGTATGTTCGAAATGCAAAGTTCAGGAACATTTACAGCATTTCTCATTGTACTATTGTTTTCTTTGTCATCTGAGGTAAAAAAAATACTGAGAAAATTACACTGACATAGACAATATTTTTTTAATATTAAATATATATTGGTGTTGTACACAATGTTTGTGTCAAAAACTAGTGTTTGCACGACTCAATACGTGTGCTTTGCTCTCTTTGGGGACGACTAAGCCGGTCATATAGTTTCTATATAAGGTCTACGCCAGCGTCTACGAAGTGCTACGCAATGCATCGAGCGGCACGACATGCTCAGGCGCACACGACGAGTAAACAATAATTTTTTTGGTAATTCTCGTCAGAATGTATCTTATAAAACCGTATCAACTATACTACCAATGATACAAGAAGCTATTAAAATTATTTTAATATCCAAAAACATGTCTAACTTTTCAAGACCAACCGATAAAATTAGAATTAATTAATGTTTGTAAACAGTGAACAGTACTCGGCTGTTGGGGGTTAATTCAGAGACTACAAGAAGTTCATTGTTAAGTTCATTCGATTGGTGGCATTGAGTAGATCGCGGGCGCCTGCCAGGGACCGACAGGAATCCACCAGGAAGCGCCTGGACCTGACCTCCCCGCCCACGATTCTACTTGTTTACAACTTCTCTCGCATACCCCGATATAACTGTGCTGCGCCGGATGCAGCGGTGCACTCTGTTGGTATATAGGGCGTTAAGGGTTTTGCCAAATTTTTGGGCAAAACAAATAAAAGAGAACCGCGACGGCGTCAAGACGGGCGTGTCTATAAAAGGCTGAGAGGGGGGTGCGCGGGGGTGGTAACACGATCCGCGAGCTCCAGCCGGCCGGCCGCCCTGGAGCGGAGCGCGGGGCGCGCGGGCGCGGGGCCGGCGCGGGGCGGCGGCTCGTGCGCGCGCGCCGTCCGCACCCGCTCTCACTAGTCGAACGGTGCCCGACCGGTAACGTAGCGCCGACTGCCGATCGAGAGACGAACCAGCGACAATGTCCGCCGTGGCGAAGACTTCCAAGTACACCTACCGCAGCAGCGGCGGTGGCACCACCGACGTCAACATCGAGTACAGCGCCGACCTGAGTGCTCTCTCCAGGCTGGAGGTACCGGCCCGCGATATAGTGCAGTGCTTGTGAAGTGTTTGCGGACACATGATAGCGTATGTTGTATTTTTCAGGACAAAATCCGTCTCCTCCATGATGATCTGGAATCCGAAAGGGAGCTGCGTCAGAGGGTAAGCTGATAGAGCATGCGAAATGTGATACTGCGTGTGCGCCGGCCATACAGGGCGCGCGCGGCGGTCAGGTGTAGGCGGGGCGCGCGCCTTAACCAACACCTCTCTATTAATACCGCCCGCCCTACGCCGCCCCTTCATTTTACACCCTCTTGGTGAATTAGGCTTCATCCCTAACATTATAACATTTTTTAAATATTCAGTATACATAATTCACAAATATTCACTAAATGAATCGATTTCCAGAAAATTTCCAGTTGCATACTAACAATCTCTTTTATTAAATTATTAATTTTGAAAATATGGGTCATATGGAAAGCTTTTTTCATAACATTTTTGATGAAATTCAGTGAACCTTTTGCGGTAGATATTGTGTTTCCTTAAGTGTACATCCGTATCATCGAGTTCAATATCGTGTCAAGTGATCAACGTGAGATTAATTTCGTGCATAGGTACGTGTTCATAGGGATCATTCGGGAAAGACATCTGATCGAGCTTTGCGTGTGCTATTTTGGTTGCGGTGTTGCGCGAGAGTAGCGCGCGCGCATGCGCCCTGCTCGCCGCTGCAGCTCTGACTCCCCGCAGCCACTGTTCGCGCACTCTGCGGTATATTTAGCTCTGTAGCGAAAGCATTCTCTGAAATCTCAACTTCTCGCTCTCCGGTCTCACTTTTGAAACTGGGCCAAATGATGCTCGTACCCGTTGAGAATGCCACAATATTGAAATATAATAATAGACCGCGGTATGAGTAGCGAAAATATCCGAGTTAGTCAGAGCTACCGTGAGACATAAGCCGTTTCTTATTTTAGATGGTACAATGCTCAAATATGTGAAGGACGGATTACCCAGAAACTGTTCTTGCATAATAGTTGCAAAAGATAAAAACTAAGATACTTTAAAGGAATACCGGTAGTTATAACGCACCTACTTAATACACAATAACTACTTATATATCTATATACCTGTTCACTAAAATTCTAATGCTAATTTCTATGTGTCTTCTACAATTATTTAGCTAACAATGCTCATTCACGAAGAAACATAATTAATGTAATTTATCAACATACATTAAACAAGGATTAGAAAATTATCACTCATTCAAAACAATACTATCATCAGTAATCATCATCATCCAATGTAATCATCATTTTCTCTGAAAATTGAAAGCATCCTAATTTCGAGAATAAGAATATGAACAAATAAATATTTTATGATATTCTACACTCTATCTCGATTCAATGTTATAATAGCTTAACCAGCCTGTATGATAGATTCTAGAATACAGAAGATATACTTAGATGCCTATCAATACATATTACTAACTACCTTGACTTTGAACTTCATAAAATTATAGACACATTGTACTTTTTAGATCGAGAGGGAGAAGGCAGATTTGAGCGTGCAAGTTATTCAACTATCTGAGAGGCTGGAGGAAGCTGAAGGCGGAGCCGAGAGTCAGGTAAATATTTCATATAATTATTTTATAAAACTAGTTTATATAAAAGTAACCAGACGGCAAGAAGTCAGTAAATTGTAACACAAAAAAGAAATAAGAAGAAAAGCAAAATAAAAAAACGTCAAGAAGGAACAATGGAGAACTAATATAAAACAAAGATAAGTAAACAAAGACAAGATATAAAATAGATAAGATAGAAGGTATCTGAAGATCCAATGATAAAGAAACGAATTTCGTAAATGAAAAGCTGTAAAGACAATAAACCAAGCAGAAATAGTTGGATATTGTCAAACAGATGAAGAAATAATATATAATGTGAAAAATTTATGAAGAAAACTGACAAATTGTTTTGAAGAAAATTTAGGGAATATGTTATAATTATAGCTTTGCGAAATTAAACGTACGTTGCGGATGCGATTATTTGCTAAGCGATATTGTTTTGCTTTCATTTATTGTATCACTTTCAGGTGGGACTAACATAACATTAATAACTTAATTATGCTAGCAACGACGTGCAACCTGCATCATTAGGAGTCCTGACGTCACCCAACACCTTAGAATTATTATAGTGGCGTAGTCTCCTTGGCAGTATTTTACCGCCTCTATTATGATATAATTTCTTTCAATTAATACCACCCTGTCCAATCCTCATTTTGAACACAAGAAATTTCCTAGAGGATATATAGACTGGGAATCCTACACTGACGCTTGGATTTTTCTACAATACTGGGTCCGAGAAAAGGGGCATGAAAGAGAAACATAATGACGCTTTCGAATTCAGGATTACCATTTTAGTATTTCTTACTTAATGTAATAGTTCACTTTCTTACCATCTATTCCAATAATATTATTTCATTGACTTAGGTTATAATTCATCGCATAATGTATGCTCGTGGTAAATATATATCCTATATTTTTAAAATTTCAATATGTACCTCAAAATTATACTATTTTGGGGTCGTATTTTGAAATGCCGTCTAAATTTTTTCAGTTCGAGATCAACAGGAAACGTGACACCGAACTCCTTAAGCTCCGCAAGTTATTGGAAGATGTCCATCTGGAATCCGAGGAAACCGCCCACTTGCTTAAAAAGAAACATCAAGAGATCGTGGTTGACTTCCAGGAACAAATCGACCAGCTATCCAAAAGCAAAGCCAGGTGAGGATACATTATACCCCAAACTATATAATAGTACCAATGCATTAACCGTTTCTTAGGTTTAAGTTATGGATATGCTAAGCGAAATTTATGGCGATGTAAACAAAAATGTGTCTGTGAAACTAATCCATTATAATATAAAGGTCCACCTACGTCATGACCAAAAAGTTGCGATTTGCCATGATTGCAAGATATATTTGTTTGTTCTCAGGGCTGAGAAGGAGAAATCCAAATTCCAAGCTGAAGTTTACGAACTGTTTGCCCAAGTGGAGAATGTGACCAAGGAGAAGATCACCATCTCGAAGACATGCGAGAGGCTCGAGGTCAACATCAGCGAGCTGCACATCAAAATCGAGGAGCTGAACCGCACTATTGTGGACATCACCTCGCACAAGCAGCGCCTGTCTCAAGAAAATGTAGAGCTCGTTAAGGAAGTTCAAGACCTTAAGGTAATGTCATATAACCACATTTCTAAATTCTTAACTTTTATAGTTATTATGTTGGTCTTAATAGTCAATGAAATAGTAGCTGTTGCCCACGATTACACATGCGTTGCATAGTCTATTTTTGCTACCCAACAAGAACGTAAAAAGTGGCTTAAATGTTAAATACCTAGTTTATGTCATTTTTGTCCTTTCTAAAAAACTTCAACTAAATTCACTCAGTAGTTCTGGTGTGAAATAGTAATCTCATTTTCACATGTAAATATTAGTTAGGATTCAGTTAATTTGACAAATTGTTAAATTTTAACGGAAGTTGTTAATGTTTCCAGGTGAACATTGAGAACGTGGTGTACCTTAGGAGCCAGCTGGCCAGCCAGCTCGAGGACTCTCGTCGTAGGCTCGAGGATGAGGAGAGGAGGCGCTCTCTTCTTGAAGCTACCCTTCACCAGGTAATGATAGTTTACTTACCTTCCTAACATCACTTGACTATAAATATTCCTAATGGTAAACATTAACATCCCTTTTGTAATCTGTATTTTTGCTCTCCTGTCCAACCAAACTTTAAATCGTTACCGTCGCTTACCTCAAAAATCTTAACCCAACAGGTTGAAATTGATTTGGAATCCGTTCGCGTCCAACTTGAAGAGGAATCCGAGGCCCGCTTGGACCTGGAACGTCAACTGGTTAAGGCTAACGGTGAAGTTGGCCACTGGCGCTCCAAGTACGAGGCGGAGGCTTCTGCCAGGGCTGAAGAGATTGAGGAAATCCGTCGCAAGTACTCTGTCCGCATCCAGGAACAAGAGGAACAGATCGAGACCCTCATCGTTAAGATCAACAACATTGAGAAGCAGAAGTCTCGCCTGCAAAGCGAGGTAAGACATATTTGTCACCATTTGATTACCACAATTAAGTATCTGAAGAACCAAATTCATGTTAGAAGGGATATATGCCGTAATCTTTTGATATTTCTAATTCATAACATTTTTACATCAACAGGTTGAGGTCCTCATCATCGATTTGGAGAAGGCCAATGGAACTGCTAGGGAGCTCCAGAAGAGGACTGAACAGCTTGAGCGTGTCAACATTGAGATCAAATCACGATTGGAAGAGACAGTCCAGATCTACGAGCAGACTCAGCGCGACCTCCGTGTCAAGATCACTGAACTCCAGCGCATCAGCCACGAGCTTGACAAGACCCGCGAACAGAAGGATGCCCTTGGCCGTGAAAATAAGAAGCTGGGTGGTAAGTGCCCATTAATTATGGTTTAGCTTGATAAATACAGATTATATATCAGATTTAGCGTTAGAACAACAGCAGTCTATAGTTATATCGTAAAATTATTGAACACAGAACAGAAACGCATCTATCTAGTTTTGTGTGAACTTTTATGAAAAGCATCCAAGAATTTTGGTTTCTTAACTATCCTTATCTCAGCTTCCAAGCTCATGATCTATATATTTTCTTTTCTTTGGTTATTTATTCGAGGGACTAAGTAATTAATAATAACAGATGACTTGCACGATGCCCGCGCCAATATCACGGAGTTGACCCGCCGTCTTCACGAGCTCGAAATCGAGCTGCGCCGTCTTGAGAACGAGCGAGAGGAACTCACCGCTGCCTACAAGGAAGCTGAAGCCGTAAGTTTTTATAATTATCTTTAACATTTGCAAACATATAAAAGATACATGCTTAAAAATAAAACCGTGCCATCGGTGTTGAAGTTGGTTAGGGTTTCCTCATTTTGTGAGCCATGTCGATTTCAGTAGATCATGGTTTTAGTTCAGTATTAGGCCAAATTTGTTATTATTTTTTACATGTTGTTGAGTGTGTTTACATAATGTTGTTGCAAATTACAAGCTATGTAGAACTATATTATAGACCATTCTATTTTATCAAAAAGTTAGTTTTTTAGTTACGAGGTTTAAAAATAGTTGAAAGATATATTATGTTAAAAGTTCTGATGTTTATTAAAAAGCTCTATTTAATTTTGAAATGGGTAAATCAACAGGTAAAACATAATGTTGAAAGTATTGATATTATTAATCGAACTTGTGAATAACTTGAATAACTAAATACAGAATTTACAAATCTGTTGATGCCTTAAATAAATAGATAGCGGTAGTCAATAAAAGATACGTTTATTATTTGAATTTTCAATTTTGCCAAACGATTTATATGTCATGAAATACAATCCTAGTGTTAAAATAACTCAGTAAATAAGTAGTGAAACAAATTAATTAACAGAAATTTATAGGTCATTCTCATTCGAACAGTTAGGAACACTTTGGCAACTTATCAGCTATTAAATACGATACCTATAGACTTTGCCAGGGTAGCGTAGTATTTAAAAATAGTAGTTTTATTTTTAGTACCAAGGACATCAGTATCTTTGTTAATATCTACTTGACCTTACTATGTAATTTTTCATACTGTACTATCAATTAAAATAGTGAATAATAAAAACAAGCATAATGTCTTTCGCAACGGTAATATATAATGAGTATTGTATAAACAAATTGCATCGCAGGAACAAAAAAGATCGTTTAAAATGGAATATGAATGAAAAGGTGTTATATAATAGAAATACACATTCAATAAATCAAATAATACATTAGTCAAAATATGCATACATGGAATGCTATGTATAAATGACGGTCTTATCACTAAAAGTAATTCCTACATATCTTACAGATAGACTTTGAATTGACACGAATTTTAATAGCAGTATAATGTGATAGGTCATTATCAATATGGTGAAAGGGAATGTATATGTAAACAAAATACCTGCGTGAAAGAAATACACCTCATAAGATAAGATGGATAACATAAGAATACTTTATTTCATAAAAGTGACAAAAATTACTACAAACTATGACATACTGCATTTATGAAATATTACCGTATACACACTACAGACAATAGTAGATAGCTTACATTAGGTTTCAATAAATCATGGTCCTTACAATCATCACAAATAAAAGAGCTCATTAAGTTCGCATACGATATAAAAAATAAACGTTAGTATATGAACATATCATGGTGGTTGTTCCCAGGGCCGTAAAGCTGAGGAACAGCGCGCAATGAGGCTAACCACCGAACTGGGCCAGTTCCGTCACGAAGCCGAACGCCGTCTTCAAGAGAAGGAGGAGGAAATCGAAGCCATTCGGTGAGTAAACCCTGTAGTACTTATATAGTCTTTAGAATATATGAAGTGAGCAAGAACGAGAGAAAGGGAAGAATGTTAGTCATTGAAGAGAAAGATAGGGATGATGTATCTCATTATCTAGTAGAAAAGAATACACCACATGCTGAACTGCACTTACCCTAGACACCTAAACATAATGTTTGCACTGAAAATGATCACATCGGACTGAAGCATCATCACAAACCACACTCTATCCTCGCCAAATCGGAACTAATTGCTGAACTAAATCATTCAACGGGTACGCCCCACCCCTTTAGTTTGCTGACTGATGGGTGTCATCCAAGTATGCAATTAACTAGCAACAGAGATCACAACCATGACACAATTTACATCATGGATTAGCGCCAATTGAGAACTTGATAGATTGTTATTAGATTTTACTAATTATGACGACACACACACACACAATGTATATAAAAAAAATTACAGTCTAAAAGTGTACTAAGTACTAATTTAATTCGAGATCTAAATTTACACAAACGTATTTCCTGCTCATTAGCATTAATACTACGGTTAATATCATCACGAATAATTGGCACGAATTGCATTCAAATATAACTATGCACCTGATTGGTGCTTATTAAAAGTGATCACGCACAACTTTGGCACTAAGTACTACTGAAAGTGTACAAAAGACGATGTTCATTTTCTCGCGCCCTTAATTACGCAACCTCGGCCCGAGCAGGCATGTCGGTGTGATCGCCACTCATTCATAATCATCCGCCGAGACATCGTATATCTTTCAACATGCCACCCGTTAAAGTGCCTAACTACACTAAGTGGAACAAACCGCCGACTGCAATATATGAAGATAATTATGGCTACGGCATTAACTTCTATCAACCGATGATAGATTATATCAGTGATAAAGAACAGGGTATCGCAACCAAACCTCCCCACCTCCCTTGGAACAACGAACGAGCATTGGACAAGTACAGGTTTGACAAACCGATAAAAGCTTATTCTGAGCAAGACGTTTCGAAGTTCTCACATGAGATTGCTGAACAAGCAAAGCGAGACCTAAATAATTTTAGTATTGCAAAGCGATCTCCTTTCTCTGTGATTCAAACAGCTTCTGCAGCAAATGTGACAAAGCACGTTGCAAATGAAAGTATTGCTACTAAAACAAAAAAGAAGAAGGTAGAAAGAGAAAAGTTTAAAATCGAAAGACAAAAAAAGAGAATGGATGAAATAGAAAAAGAATTGGAGTTGTACGAAAAAGAAGTTAATGTTGGGGCTGAATTGAGAGGTAAAGCAAAATTGTATAGAGGTAAATCCGCAAAAGCGATAGCGCAAACTCTTTTGGAAGAAAGCAGAAGAAATGTAGCCGGTGATAGATCAAAGAGAATAGAAATACATGGAAAGAGAAGTGTAATTGACAGAAACTTATCAAAAATTACGCAGAATGTTATGTCTCAAGCTGTAGCGGAGTCTAGAATTTCAAGTTCGGCGGCCAGTAAACTACAAGAGACTGTCACCCAAACAGTTCGTAAAACTATAAGGGAATCATCACCTTCGACATGCATTGTGAGAATTCAAAACATTGAAATTCCAACAATAGATAATTCATACATACAACATTTAAACGAATTGAAACAAACGATTAAACAGTTTGATGAACTGAATACGAATATTATTATAGACCAAAGGTGTAGTGTTTTAATATTTTTAAAGCTATTTGAGCTTTATCAATAAGTATTAAGTGTTTAAACTTCAGTGTGTGATATTTTATTTGTATTGTCAACAGCAAGCAGACTAGCATCGAAATCGAGCAGTTGAACGCTCGCGTAGTTGAAGCTGAAACTAAGCTGAAGACTGAAGTGACTCGCATCAAGAAGAAGCTCCAGATCCAGATCACCGAGCTTGAGCTTTCACTTGATGTTGCCAACAAGACCAACATTGATCTTCAGAAGACCATCAAGAAACAGTCTCTTCAGGTACTTTTTATCGAGCAATAAAAATTAAGTCACATTTTATATTTATGTCATTTATAGTTGAAGTAAAATTAAATATATTTTCCGTTAATGACCATTTATATAAGACACATTACACTTGGGAACCATAAAATAAAATATTATATGGTTATCACGTTTCCAGAGATAAACATAAAAGACTACTAGATTTTAAGGTTCCGCATTTTTATATTTTACAATCAAAAACATGTTATGATATTACAGCTCACTGAGATCCAGACTCACTACGATGAAGTCCAGAGGCAACTCCAAGTAACTCTTGACCAGTATGGCGTAGCTCAGCGCAGAATACAGTCTCTCACCGGCGAGATTGAAGAGATCCGTGGCAATTACGAGCAGGTACGTACAGACCTTGAGAATTAACCTTCCGCTAGCCATTGATTGAATAATAAATTTGGAACAAATCCAATCAAATATTCTTGGACTGATTTGATATACCTAAATTGAAAAGGGTTATAGAAAAAGATCAACTACATTCTTAAACCTAGATCTACTAGTCTTAGAACCATGATTAGGATGAAACATAAGGAAAGAGTTTTATGAACATACCAAATTATTTTAAATTGACGATTATCGTAATTATAGGAAACGAATAAAATAATTACCTACTTAAAACCTATTTTCGCTACATATATATTAAATGAATGTTTCCTTGAAGTAACTTTGTTAATTTATTGGTTGCTTTTAATGGTTGAACCCATGCCATCACCACAATGCGATATGACAACAATGTCATTATTTGAGACTTATATACCGTTCGTAGGAGGCACTTCTAAATCATAATTTCCACAACCTTCCACAATATAAAATTCATATTTGGCATAACTATTTGCAGGCCCTTCGCGCTAAGCGCACCATTGAACAGTCTTATGAGGAGGCGACAACGCGCATCAATGAGCTTACCGTCATCAATGTCAACCTGTCGAGCAGCAAGGCTAAGATCGAACAGGAGCTCAGCGCTGTGGCCGCTGATTACGATGAAATCACCAAGGAGCTGCGCATAGCTGACGAGAGATACCAGCGCGTCCAGGTAACAATCACCATGCTAGAATTTAAAACGTTGAAACCTATTGTTAAGTTTCATTGAGGATTCAAACTGATTCAGAATAAGGAAGATGATTTTTAGCAATTTTTTATGCATGCTTTTGTCTGCAAAAATATCGGTAATTATAATGTAAGCCCGAAGTCGTCAATCTGACACTTTTGTTTAACATTCTGTGTCCTGTCGATTTTCAATAGGGCCTTTGCTCCTGCTGGAAATTTTACAGAAGGTCATACAATTTCCGGGTTGAGCTCACTAATAATATTTGTTACCACTGCCTTACCGTAGTATGCAAGTAATTACGTGTAACTATAAAATAATTAGTAAATAATAATGACATTTCTCAGACTGAACTGAAACACACCGTAGAGCACTTGCATGAAGAGCAGGAAAGGATTGTCAAGATCGAAGCTGTCAAGAAGTCCCTCGAGATCGAAGTCAAGGTACAGTTTTCTTAATCTTCTTCATTTTTATAAAAAGATTTTAGATGATTTTGGAAGAATCTTAGGCCCATATTTCTTCAGTATCCAGCCACGTAACCGACTCCATATAATTATGTACCTGTTTATAACTCAAAAAAGAAATTGTGTGATTGTACTGCCACAGTCCGACAGTCAGCTCGTGCTGCTCACGAGCTGACTGTCAATTCAATTCATAAAATTTGCACTTACTTGACCACATTCTTACATGTAATTTCAGCGTTAAGTACAACAAGTAAACATTATGACTACTCGCATTAGGGTTAACAAATTCTATTCATATTTCCCTTTCAGAATATCTCCGTTCGCTTGGAAGAAGTTGAGGCCAACGCTATCGTCGGTGGCAAACGTATCATCAGCAAATTGGAAGCCCGCATCAAGGACATGGAACTGGAACTGGATGAGGAGAAGAGGAGGCACGCCGAAACCATCAAGATCTTGCGCAAGAAGGAACGCACGCTCAAGGAGGTCATTATTCAATGCGAGGAGGACCAGAAGAACATCATCCTTCTCCAGGACTCCCTTGAAAAGTCCTCTCAGAAGGTTAATGTGTACAAGAGGCAGTTGCAGGAACAGGTAAATAAGCACTATAATTTCAAATTAGAATACATTTATATGTGATATGATGAGCAATGTTTTCTGTTTATCTTTACATCGTTAACAGGAAGGAGTATCCCAGCAGAACGTGACACGGGTACGACGATTCCAGCGTGAGTTGGAAGCCGCTGAAGACCGCGCCGATTGCGCTGAGAGCAACCTGTGCCTGATCCGCGCTAAGCACCGCACCTTCGTTACCACATCTACCGTGCCCGGATCCCAGGTCTACCTGGTGCAGGAGTCCCGTGCCCTCAGCACAGAGCGCCTGTGAGCATCTTACCCCTCGCCCCAACACACCAGCATTTCTCTCCATCTCTCGATATCGGGGCGCAATTCCGGTCGGGTATAAGCCTAGTCGTTCGTTAAGTGATGTATTAAGCGACAGGTGGGTTTAGTGTGTACACCGCATGTGTATACGCACTAGTGTCACCTGTCGTGCTGGCGACTCGCTCGCTCGGGACGGGCGCTCGGCGCGGCGGCTCGCCCTAACGTTGCCGTGTCTCCGCACTACTCCGGCCAAACGCCGACCGCTCGTCCCTACTGAGGTTTTTAATTTGTAATGCTAATTCAACCAAATAAAGGAACCAAAAACTTTAAGCTTTTTTTTTCACTATTTTTCTATTATAAGGTCACCGGCGCTATACAACACGATGTCGTTATGTACCGTATCTAGGTGCAGTAGCTTAAAATAAAAGAATTATTTTATATTATTATTTATTAATGGTGCAATGCATATTGTACGTTTGTAACTGTAACTTTTAATATTTAAAAATAAATGCTATTTATGTTAAAGAAACAAAAAAAGCAATAAAACTTCAAAAGAAATTTGGGTTTTTATTTTTACCACGAGTTTGAATTTTGAATAATTCAAATAAAGTCCTATGTATTAATGTGCACGTGTCCATGTAAATTCTTTCAATTTTACTATATCTTTATTGTGCACTTTGCCAGAAATGTGCCTTTAAACATACTCGTTATTGGATGAGAATTTACTGCGTTTTTTGTGTTAAACTTTTTGATGATTTGCAATGTTTTACTGAGGGAATTAACATTTTTAAGTATAGCACATATATTATTACTAGCTGTGCCCTACAAAAAGGTTTCAGAGATTAGCGTAGCCAAATAAATCAACCAATACAGGACCAATTATCATTAGATATACAAAAATACTGATTATCTTTCTGTTTGCACAATAATACAACACAAACAAAATCTCACTGAATACATAACAGACAAGTCAAGAAACATTATTATCCTATAAGTTCTTTATACAAAATTAATAAACAAGTACTCATGTATATTAAATGATAAGAATAGATTAAATACAGAGCATGCATATTAATATCTATAGTTTTAATGCATTCTGTAGAACATCGATGCAGGCGGGAACAGGTTAAAGTTATCAATGTAGAAAGTTTATTTAGTATTTACATTTCTACCCATTGGAAAGTGGATTTTAATTACTGAATATGGTAAATCAACTCAAAGGAATTCTTTAATTAGTGAATAAGGTATTCACGTGTTTTTGTTTGTAGTACCAGTTCCAAGGGCTACTAAACTTTTTAATAGAAATCAAAGAAACGACTACTGTGTATTCAGTTTGGAAAACGGCATTTCTTCAAGTAGGTACTTGGTCGCGATAGTCGATATAGAAGTTTGACACAAAGTAAGTACACACTATGATATGATAGGTACTTGGTTCAAGATCATTTGCTGGGAATTTAATAGTTTTTTTTTTAAATGTGCTTCAATTCTGTGACTCTACCAGTAAGTGATTGCTTCGAAGATAAAATCAATGCATCAAATCACTTGTAGACTAATCTGATGCAGTCAGAGTCTCAAGCGTTTTCTGTCAATACTTTCAGATAATAATTACGTACTTATATGTAGGTAGGTATACACGACAGCCTCGTGGCCTAGCGGTAGTGAACGCGGCCGCTACGCAGGAGGAGCGGGTTCGAACCAAACCAAGTGCAAATATTTGTATGCATGAATGTGGGTATTTGCATTGATCTGGTGGTGCCTCGGAGAGCACGTTAAGCCGTCCATGGCAGTCGTTACGGGTAGATGGAGTCCTCAAAAAACGAACAACACTGGTCTAGCTGCAATGCTTTATCGATCGCCTTTGGGTTGTGGAGTTCAGATGGCAGTCGCTTTCCAGTAAATATAGAAGTTTAGCCAAATCCGCAGTTAGAGTCTGGTGCAATTGGACCCCAGACTCCAAGCTGAAAGCTTCGAATGCAACTGGGATTAACGCTAAGATGAAGAAAGAGAAGATTAATGTGCAAAAGAGGGAGGAAGTAGAACCCATCATGGGAGATTGCTTGAAGTGGTAACACCCATAAACGTTAACTTCACAAATCTTATATAAGTCAGTCATCGTCAGAAATATCTTGACCTACCAAGTTTCAAAATGATCTTATAACTAATATGATGGATAATTCTTTATTGTACATCAACATTATTATAGATTATGGTACGTGGATACAGTTACAGTTAAATGCACAATGCCTTATCACTAAAAGTGATTTCTTCCAGGCCACCTTAGGATGGACAGGAATGAAAAGTATGTAATGTAAGTGAGTAAGGTAAATGTCACAGCAATCGGTCACCAGGAAGAGGGGGAAAATAAGGAAGTTAAATCATTTTAAGCATTCGAAATACATCGGGAAAAGAAGAACTCAAGTGCCACTCTAACCCACGACCTTTGGGAATTGGGAATGCTTTTCCTTGAGTTCTTTTTTAACCCCCGACGCAAAAACGACGGGGTGTGTGTGTGTGTGTGTGTGTGTTTCTGTCTGTGGCATCATAGCACCCAAACGGATGAACCGATCTGGATTTAGTTTTTTTTGTTTAAAGGTATAAAAAAATCGGTCCAAGATGGCCGCCGCCACAACATGTTGGAATACAAATTTCTTTATAATTCCCTCAATATGGGTATCAAATGCAAGAGCTTGACTAGTAGATCAATTTAAACAGTACAAAATAAATATTAAATTAAAAATTTAAAAAACCCCCGTCACAAAAAACACCAAAAAGTTGAAAATAAATGAATAAATTTTAATTCAACGGTTGCCATGTCGGGGGACCTTACGATATAAAGGAGTACCTACTTAACCAGTTACGGTCCCCCGACATGGCAACCGTTGAATTAAAATTTATTCATTTATTTTCAACTTTTTGGTGTTTTTTGTTTCCCGAGGTATTTCGAATTTAAAAGTTAACATAATAAATGCTATAAAAAAATTATTAATTTTTTTTAAGCACGTTGTTCATCAACATCTTTCTTATGCTGACTGTACATCTGCTGTTTGACGGAGGGGTTCTGTCGCTACCTTTCCTTTTGGAGTTGGGAGATCACACTAAATTGGAACTGAATAATAGAAAAGAGAAGTTGGAAAATAGGTCCGGGCTACAAAGTGAGAGGACTCTGGATGAATTCCGTATTAGCGGTCGTAACGAAAAGGCCCCAGTGCATAAATTTCTTCTTCAAGTTGGGAATCAGATGGCAGTCGTTTCCTTCGAAGTTTAAATGAAGAAGAGGGGAAGTTTGAGACGAAACAAAAGGTCCTTAGTTTTTAACAATAAGGGATTCAAATAACATGTTGAGAATGTACAACTGTTTGACACCCGACACCACAACGTAAATTACACACTCTCTCTAATGTCACCCTTATTTTAAAGATTAGAGTATGACGCAGTTAAAAATACACAACAGTATTTCTTTTTAGTATACTTCACTGTAAGATTTGTCTATACATATTTTTATTAACTTAACTTTCACACTAAGGATATAACAATAATAACAATACAATATGAGATATACAAGTTATGTAGCAAGATGGCGGCTTTTGTCAATTTCTTGCAACTGGAGAAAATAAAATAGAAGAAAAGTTCTCTAGTGTTAATTTTTGTGAATCACTACGTTTGATCCTAGTGTACAGAAGTTATTGAAATACGCGGGATTAGTGCGAAATATTAGGTACTAGCTTTTGCCCTCGGCTCCGCCCGCGTGAATAATTTA
Source organism: Eilema sororculum (assembly GCA_914829495.1). NCBI lineage: Eukaryota > Metazoa > Arthropoda > Insecta > Lepidoptera > Erebidae > Eilema > Eilema sororculum. The sequence continues at coordinate 43,958,724 of OU618532.1, read as the reverse complement.
CCCTCCCTCGGTAGCTTAGTGGTTAAGGAGACGGCTTTACGATCGAGAGGTCCCGGGTTCGAATCCTGGCCCTGACCACCTTATATAAAATAGCATACTTTAGGACAGATGATAACCTTAAAGACAAAAATGTCTGGCTTGAGCATGGTGCAGGCCCCTCCTAAATTGCTATAATTACGGCATAATGTTTAAATAGGAACTTATTCGTTATTTTTGTTAACTTAGGTTAATTATTTTACTATAAGTTTTTTTATATACTTTAATTATCTTGACACGAGACATATTATGTACATTCGTCCATATTTAGTTATAAGAACTTACTTTTTTTGTAAATTGACGACTGTAACATTTTACAGTCGTCAATTTACAAAAAAAGTAAGTTGCAGTGCAGTGGAGTTTATTGCGCCGTTTCTTCTCCACTGGTGCCTAGGAAGCGGTGGTAAACTTAGTTTTAATCAGAATTTGACGTCAAAAAGCTGTAGTAGTGCTACACAATTTTGAATAAATACTTTGAATTTTGAATATAATACCATCCCACCCACTCCTAGCACAAGCAATTTTGCTTAGTTGGAGGGGTTATTGATATTCATTAAAAAAAACACTTAAAAAGTGCTAATGATGATTTACCCACGTATCAAAATTTCAATGAATGCCTCTTTTGAAATTAATATTACTTTATGTATATTTTGGGAATAATGGTCTCAAAGGTAATGTGATTCTTTTGAATAATTTTTTGCTTACAAATATCACTAAGCTCTTCACAAAGAATTATAGAAGACACGCACACACACACACAAATAATGTATTGAGAAGGCATGAAGTACATTTTTAGGAATCCTCTTAAAGTACTCTGAAAGACTTTTTGTATTCCACTTAAAATCTGAGCAGCCTTCAAGTGAGCCTTATTATTCGAAGAAAATTAATATTTTCCATAATAGATGTAAAAATATTCCCGCTTTATAAGCATGATTTTCTCTACCAGCTAAATAATGTTATTAATATTTCTTTGATTACTAGTGGTACAGAATAGGTACCCCGCTTGTTTATAGTAAATTTTGTTAAATTGCTGTTGCAATTCTTAGCAGAACTAACTTCTCCCGAGGAGGGCCAGACCGTAAGGTATGGCCCTGGGTCAGCCGGGTGCGAGAGATATGTCGAAGACAACCTCACCTCTGGCACCATGACCCTCAGTCGGCGTGTGGTTTTAGTCGGTTTGAGTCCGACATAATCTCCCCTTCCGGCTCCAGCGGGGGAGGTATCCGTGGAGATTTGCGCACGAAAAAAAAACTGAATTATTACCCTTTCGTTTGTTACTGTCTCATCCTAGGCCTCCCCCTCGGATTCTCGGTTACCAACTTCTCTATCAAGTGATCTGTACCCTAGCACGAGAGAACGGATCATTGCGATTGGCCGTGCTGGTTAACTGTAAGCCTGTGTGTGTTATGCCGGCCAACCGCAATGCTCCGTTCTCTTGATGCGTTCTCAATGGGGCGCTGAGAACCTGGTCGAGTTCAATGCCAAGAAGACGCAGGCATGTGCGTTTACAGCAAAAGTATATCCTTTCCTTCCCCTTCCCACTCGTCAGAACAAGCCACTGCTACTGCAGGATAACCTCAATATGCTCGGTATGGATGATTGCTGCTAACTGTTTATCAAAAACTATATCGAGAGCATTATCAAAACAGCCTCGCGTAAACTCGGAGTCCTGAACAGAGTGAGACGTTTTTTCCCGCCGGAGCAGCGGTGTCTCCTATACAAGACCCAAAGTCGTTCCTGCGTGGAATACTGCCCGCATCATAGTACTTACTAGACGCTCTCGACAGGTTGAAGCGACGTGCGGTTCGCATTATTGGGAATCCTGAGGTCACGTACACCCTCGAGCCTTTGCAGATGCGTAGAGATGTTGCGTCTTTGGCAGTATTCTACCGTCTCTACCATGGTGAATGTTCTGATGAGCTCTTTCAATAAGTACCACCCTCTCTTTTCCTTCACAGGACAGCACTTGCAGGGCTAAGATGTCATCCGTATACGGTGCACTATATTCGGTTGGCTGAACTTGAAACGAGAACGAAACGTGTTTCAGGGACTCATTCTTATGCCGCATCATTAAGACTTGGAACTCCCTGCCAGCTCACGTGTTTCCTTCTTCTTACAGGCCCGGGTCTTTTAAGCGGGGCTTGAATAGGCATCTGATGAGGCCGTCAAGCTGAGTGCCACCACTGTTAACATGGTACATGTTTACGATACTGACCATGTTTCCGAGACTTTGCTTTACTTTGCCTTTAGGTGAAGTCAAATTAACGTGTCCTTTATAAAAAAAACCATACGATTACGATGATTTTCGTTCTAAGGGTAAGTTACTGATCTTTTACCTGGAGACGTTTTATAGAATGCTTGCCTATTTTGTTTTGTTTTTGTCTCCCACTTTGTTAAGTAGGGCAGAGGATTTATTGCATTTTCATACATTTGTTTCCATACATATTTTCACGCCTCCACCCCACCAGTTTAATTTTGATTTGCGTGTGCGGTTTGCAAGATACCACGAACGCATATTGTCTACTGACAATACTCGGTGCGTTAGTAGATCATGGAACATTGATCCTAGTTACATGAGTTACAATAGTAAATCAGTTGTTAAAAGGTTACTAACCCCTCATAAGTACTACTAAAATCAAAACCTATGTGGGGTGTTAAGGATTTATGATATACAGAAACATATACTTGAATCTTATAGCACTGAAAGTCGAGCGATCTAAAGTTTGACGTCATCCATCGACGATTTACTCTTAATTTTCAGTCACTTTTAGACGTACCTGTGAAAAATACATAGATAAACATCAAAACAATACTACCAGTTCATTGACGCTTTGGACTAATTGCTAACGACATAAAAATCTCATTCTCTCTTTCACGTTCCGTGTCCGTCCCTCAAGGTCTAAAACGGTCTGTCGGGAAGCGAGAGGCCAGACGCCGCCCGCCCAGTCGTCGGCCGCCCGCCTATCTGCGCGCGCGCACACACGCTACACAAACAGGTTAGTCTTACTGCATTTTTCAACTAAAATACATTTATCTGTGTCATATCCGACTTTTATACCCCCGGAACAACAGTATGTGTATTAATTCTATTTTCGACTGTTTATGCCATACTGAATGCACGACGGTCCAAAATATGTAATTAACCAAAACGGTATTTTGTAGGCATTGCAACACTTTTTAGATAAACACACGTCGCACTAAAATAACTTGACGTTATTTTAGCTGATAAACTGAACAGGGTTACTTGATAAAATTACCACGTGGCGTGTACACCACCTAGACGACATAAATAATATATTTCTGTTTTACAAAAGATACTTTAAAATTAGTTTTATTTATGTACGAGTGGTGTTTTTCCTGTGAAAACGTGTGTTGTTTATCACGGGTTTCATATGGATTTTTTGAAATGTGTTGTTGTTGATATATTTAAGGTGTGATAATTTCGTATTAACAAAACTAATAAACCTACCTACTGTTGTCAAAATTCAAAGTTCTTATACATGTGGGTACTTATTTTAGAAGTTGTGACCGCTACATGAAATTCGCAGGTGAAGTGATAATTGGAAATATGTTCCAGTTATTAAAATTATTTTCAACGTACTTTCATTCGAAAGAAGTTACAATAGCAAGTACCAGATCGCAAACTTTAAAATAGAAAATTATTTTTGATACAAATCTAAATGACATTATTTTTCCATCATAGTGTCAGAGATATTTTAAATTATATTTTTAATATTTGTTTGTGAGTATTACAATTAACCCCTCCGACTATGCTATAACTTTTTTTATTGTATTATTTTTGTATCAATAAATTCATTGGTCCATTCGTCTACAGACCGACAAGATGATTTTTCGAAAAGCTAATATTGAATTTTCAATGAACTGCGATCAGTTTTGGTTCTAGATCAAAGTTAGTAATAATACAATTATATTATTATAATAATTGAAACATCCAGACCAAAGTAATTAATCATAAAGTATACAAATATCCGTAATGGACGGGAATCGAACCTAGCAGCTTAGAAATTTACTCAATACTTAGCTTAGTAAACTAAACAGTTGAATTCTCTACCACTACACCACAGACGTTATTAAAGTAAATAAATAAAATAAATATTTCACAACATTCTACACGCTATCTAGACCCATGGTAAGCATAGCTTAACTAGCTTGTGCTATGGAATCTAGAATGAACATACTTAGATACCTTTTTTTTTTGTAAATATATACATATTATACATAGAAACACCCAGACCAGTGCAAATAGCCATATTCATGCATATAAATATTTGCACTGAGCGGGGATCGAACTCGCGCCTCCTGCGTGGCAGTCGTGTTCACTACCGCCACGCCAGTCGCCACAGAGGCTGTCAGAAAGTAGAATGGTACTGAATGTATCGTCTCATAGTTTGTATCACCTACTTTGAGTAGTTTAAGCTATTCTCATACTAATAAATTTGCAAGTTGTATAGGTACTGTTAAATCGTGGCTTACAATAGTTAGGTGGTCTCATTACATCTTAAACGTTAACGAAATCTCTCGTAATGAGGGACTTATGTCTGAGTAGTAACCGAGCGAGTAAATTACAAGGTTAAGCCATACTAGCCAGGTCAGTTTTGAGATAGGTGACCATTTTAACACATTGAGATTACACCGGGACTTGAAGGACACGTTAAGCATTCTCAGCACGTCTGAATACAAAATTATTTGAACGGTTTTATGTAAAAAATTACAAGAAAAATGTCTCGTTTAATAGATTAGCTACTGCATAAATTTTAATATTCCACAAAATTCTACACAACGTTATATCTATAGACCTTAACTGACTTGTGTTATGGAATCTAGAATGCGGATAAACATACTTAGTTATTTTTTTTGTAGATACATACATAGAAACACCCATACCAATACAAATAGCTATATTCACGCATACAAAAATTTGCACTAAGCGGGGACCGAACCCGCGTCTCCTGCGTAGCAATCGCATTCACTACCACCACGCCACAGAGGCTGTAGCTGTTCAACTCGTGGTTGACAGATACATAGAAACACAGATCTGTGCAAATATACATATTCATGCATACAAATATTTGTACTAAGCGGGAACGGAACCCGCGATCTCCGATTAACAGTGGAACGCTCTACCGCTAGAACGCAGAGGTAATCGATTTCGCCTAAAATGATTATGTATACCATTTTTAATTTATGTAGGTATACCATTTTCTAACACAATCTAAATGATTAAACAAATCGCAAACGTAAATATTGTATACTTGTATATTTTGTTTGTAATCGTAACGGATACCGAGTGGCCCAGTGGGTAATCAGGTCGTACGGTATACGGCGGGTCACGAGTTCGATGATCATGCAGACTCGAGGTTAATTATCTTGATGTTTTTATAATTATGTAGTAGCATAATACAGCGGAACTGGCGTTAATTCCAAATAATGTTAGTGCAATGACTTTTGTTTTAAATGGCTCGTCGATTTTTTTTTAATTTTGCATACAGATTTTTTTTAAGGTTCTATGTACAGACAGCATCAGAATGATCTTAACTATAAAGTCTCATAATCATGTTAAAACTATGGTATTAACCAGTATTAACAGTAAATCAAACTGTTTTATTTAAATTGTATTATTGTCCGAATAAAGGTGTATACCAAATATCAGAACAATAAGTCAACAGGAAGGGAGGAAAACCAAGGGATTAAAAGATCATTTTGAGCATTTTGTTCGTCAAGCTCGATCTGTTGCTGACTGTACATTACTCGTGTGTTAAAAAACATCATTCGTGCACATTGGAGGCGAGAATCGATCTTTTGAAACTTCGAGAACCGTTAATCAATGACTGTGATGGCGTCCTGTCACCGGTCAAGTGCATCTTGAGAGAAAGTCTTGACGCCGCGCTCCTTAGCATATCGTATTTTAATTGACACTAACTGATTTTATTAAGATGTTTTAAGGAGATCCCCATTTCGAGTGTCGAAAAGCAAAACTGTGTAAACGACAACGACAGTTGACAAGATAATCACTGTGTTGTAAAGTGTTTAGGATGATGTTGTGGATCTTTTTTCTTTGGAATGTTGACGTCGCTTGTACGCTTTTGTTGTAAACCATTTTATAATCACTTTTATCGGTACTTCTTTCATAAGTAGAAGCCTCTACTATACTATACTTTACGTACTTAACTGGACTATAAAAACGTACAATACTATATTAGCGTGTCACTTTGGTTTAGTCTGTGAAATTTAAATGAAAAAATATTCCGTGAGAGCAGCGTAGTAGACTTTAGGCTTTATAAACTACCCATCTGTCATTGAAAGACCTATCAAAATTAGCCCAGCCCTTGCAGAATGTTGATGTTGATTTCCTTTCTAAGTAGGAAGTCAAAATCCAAGATAAGTTCAATCAAGCTAAAGAGCAGGAAAGCAGATCTCGGTTTCCAAGCTTGTACAGTTCAATAGAGCCTGGACATACGCTGTGATGATAATAATTATACCCATTTAAAAAATCAATGGGATGATACAAGGATAATACTATTTTTAACGACGAAACGTATGTATTGCAAATATCAATGAGTATTTACGTAGGTACACTGGAGTACCGTTATTGTCAGCGTTCCTCAACCGCGAGGTACAACCGCGACACTTTGTCCAGTGTCATTATTACATACAGGTACTTGCACAAATACGCATCTAGTTACCGTGGGAATTCTTTGAACGGATGCGTTTATACGTGTATGTGTATGTGAAGCCGGTTCATTACATATTATTTTAGTTTTATAGAAATATACACAAATAAAATAAAGAATAAAGTTACAATAATTTATGAACTGAGGCCTAATCCATCCATACTAATATTATAAATGCGAAAGTAACTCTGTCTGTCTGTCTGTACGGAACGCTTTCACGCCTAAACCACTGAACCGATATTGATGAAATTTGGTACAAGGATAGATTAGACTTTGAGAAAGGGCATAGGTTATGTTTGGTCGCGATAACTGATATCCATGCGGGCGGAGCCGCGGGCAAAAGCTAGTTCTATATAAAAACTGTAAAAATTAAGTCGCGATATAAGTAATCTCTAATGCCCAAGTGTCAAATTACATTTTTCTTTCAAGGCCATAACTGAGACGATGCTTAAAAAAGTTAGGCCAAAATGTCTCATTATTATGGAGAGTTCATGTTTAGTCAAAAACAATTGTTTACTCTGGCGAATTGCCTAACTCAGTCAGATATAAGGTTACTAAGACCACTACACCTTTCACTACTTCCTTTGTAAACACACTGAACATTGAACATGCTCTGAATATCAGCTCGTATGTATGTCAAGTTCACTTGCAACTGCGTAAGTTTTATGTCTTTTTTATTGGATATGCTCTTGCATATTCTAAATTTTGAATTGGGTTGCACCATTTTTTAACATTTTGCATGTAATTGCACGGATGGTGCTTCGGTATAAGAGGTCAGTTTGCCAGCCGGCCGATGTGTTGACTTCTATATAGGACAGTGTAATTCTGTGGTTTGTATGTCTACGCTATTACGTGCGATGTTATGCCATCTGACCCCCAGACCAGAAATCGCCAGTCTATTCTTCCAATTGAGGTTGCTCGTCTCTACCGGTCATGGTGCGCCCCTAAACAGCAATATATTTGACCTATGCTTTCTTACTACCATGAATGTGCTTCTCTAATTTCAATACATTTTATTTCTACATTAATTAAATTTCTTTCTGTGTATTTAGTAAACAAATACGTAATTAAAACGCGAACAAATGTGTACAAAACATTTCATTTCATATAGGAACGGTGCTTTACTAACACAATGCATTTTCAATTTTGATTTTACAAACAGCTCGATGTGAATGTTAATTAAAATCGCAGTTTCATTAAATGCAATCTTAATGAAACACAGTCTGTCGATTCCACCCAGACAAGTACTGGACCTAATTTCAAATTTATTACATCGGTTTAGGGTTGAAATTCAGTTGCTTCCGTAAATTATTTTGTATTTCATTCGTTTTTGTCGTTTTGTACTAGACATTGACATTTAGAGTCTTCAAACGACACATTTAAGTGAGCTGACGAGCTGTCGAACGCGATTCATACCTACTCGGAATACATGAGAGTCTACTGCCCGTCTTCTAGAATGACACTCAGCCTGAATCTCGATTTATCTGAGGACAGATTGTATAGACAAACTATCAACCTGTCTACAATCTGTCCTCAGATAAATCGCGATTCAGGCTGAGTGTCATTCTAGAATACGGGCCTGCAAGCTGTGAGTAATAATCGCGTTTATCGCGCGTCAGAAGCGAATTAAAAAACATTGTGTAAAAATGCCCTTACATACATCTATACGGGTGAGTAGGATTTGAGGTCGGCAAAATTGTTTTTGGAACAATTTGCAAATAATCATTTACCAATCACTTAGTTTGTGTTTATATCTACATACACCTGTTATATGTTTATCTCTCTGTACCTGTGCTACTTTATTTAAGTCTGATCCGTTGACCTGATTCCAATTTTTACTAACTTTATTCTATAGGCAGGTGTTATATGACAATTGAGTTGAGATCATAAATTCACCACAACCTAACCAAGGATACGGAAAACATCTAACAAATAAATCAATATGTACCTTTTATGATATCAGAGGAAATATAATTTGTTTGGCTTGGACACGAAAATCTAACCCTCGAATAGCGCTTCTTAGATCGAGTAACGGTATTTAAACATTATTTTTCTCTTACTTCGTTTTAACAAAGAGATAATTTATTAGGAAAAGTTCACTATATATAGTTAGCATATTAAATGCTTTAAAATTAACATTAAAAATAATACACTATATTGTCTTAATATGTAGGTACTATAAAAAATGTTACGATGCACTTTTTCAGTTAAGTATACATACCCGTTTTATCCCTCTTAAAACGGTTCTTTCACAAGTCGAAGGCGCTAACATCAGCATGACTACACCGTTAAAGTTGCAACACTTTTACTATTTCACTATTGTTAGCCTTGGTATTAACGACACATTGATACATCTGTCGATTGGACCTCTTTAGTCGCACTAAAGGGGACAAAATGATAGATATTGTGTATTAACTATGCCGCTGAAGGTCACACAGTGAAGCCAGGGGCCAGCGCTAATTAATTTGACAGTTGTTTGCAAAGTAATCATTTAAATTTGACGTGGTTAATGCAGTGGCATTTGTGTTATTAGCTAAGCTTATTGCTAAATCACGTCTATGCTCTAAAAATTTCTACACACTACTTCAGTGTATTTATTTATGTTAATTAAAAATAATTAAAAATAGTATACAGCCTCCGTGGCGTAGCGATAGTGAACGCGTACGCCACGCAGGAGGCGCAGGTTCGATCCCCGCTCAATGCAAATATTTGTATGCATGAATATCGGTATTTGCATTGGTCTGGTCATACCTCGGAGAGCACACAGAACCGTCGGTCCAGGTCACCATACGAACATCTATGGCAGTCGATACGGGTATTTGGAGCCCTCAAAAGTTCAACAACTGGTCTAGCTGTATTGCTTCGATATCGCCTTTGGGTTGTGGAGGTCAGATGGCAATCGCTTCACAGAAAATATCGAAGTTTAGCCAAAGACGCAGTTAGACTGGTAAAGCGGACCCCAGACTCCAAGCTGAATGCTTCGGATGCGACTGGGATTAACGCTAAGATGAAGAAGAAGAATTAAAACTATTAATCAGTCTAAAGTATTTTTTACTGATTATTTTTCGTTCAGGGTCAAAATGTCCAACTCTCAAAATGTCCAACGGTGTCAAAATGTCCAAATCCCAAAATGTCCAATACTCAAAATGTCCAATTCCCAGAATTCGCCACTAGTAGGTTTAACAGAAATTACAATTAAAAGTAGTTTTAAGTAGCGACGTTGGGTATAGACCTCACAACATCTGTTGTGGTTAGTGGCCAACCATGAACAGAGCTTTCAGGTCGCCCTTGTACGCCTCCATCGTAACCTACTGGTTACGAAAGAGGCGTGCAGGGGCGACGGTATGTACCGTACAACCGTGCTATGGTTAGTAGACTATTGAAAGCGGGGACTTTTAACATGCTCTCCGAAACAAGTCAGAGAAGCACTCAGATGAATACCATTAAGCGGTCACATTTTCCAATCTTTGATCGTTTACAGATTACTTCAAGGTTACTGTAACATTATAATCATATTGTAATGTATGTAGAGTCGACAAAGGAAATACGGTGGCACGTTTTCATATACAGTTATCTACGAATGAGATATGTTAAAATTGTTTTATTGTCTTTTTCGATTGTACAGAGCGAGCGTAGGGCGACGTACCATTCAAATAGAAGAACTTTAATATTTTTTTTAATTTGTTCTTGGCTCGTGACTCAGTCATAATATAAACTCCTCCAGAGAGTTTAACTTTCGCCTGTCTAGTGTCATGCTATTATTATTGATAGTGGCTCCTTATGAGTCAGTACAGCGAAGTGTGGGTGGGATTAGTCTCAAAACAAAAGAGCCACTCATTAAAGTGTGACTAGCTGTATTCCATAATAAGTTCTACACTATTCTAGAACATATTATTATTGTGGCTTATGTATGGAATATTTCGAATGGAGAGTGACAATCTGTGCAGAATGAGCGAGTGGCTGTACGTAACTAAACATGAACACCGCGATGAAAACTAATTAATAGGACTATCAACAAATTAATAAAATTACAAAAAAAACCACCAACAAAGAGTAACTTCTTGTAGTAGTCATACAGATGATATTAAAGATAATTAAATTTAAAAAATTAAAAAACTCAAGAAGAAGTTGAGTGTATATCACTTATCTACACAGTAATTTAAAAAGGTTATATAACGAAACCTTTAAATATTCCACAACATTCTACACAAGACAGATAAGCTTTTATATTATATATTTTTGTAAATACATACATATTATACATAGAAACACCCAGACCAATGCCAATAGCCATATTCATGCATACAAATATTTGCAATGAGCGGGGACCGACGCCTCCTACGTGGCAGTCGCGTGCACTACCGCCACGCCACAGAGGTTGTCAAAAGTAAATAAGTATAGGTGCCTTTGCCAAACGGGATGTAGCCGACAAAAATTGTTTTCAAAAAGTAAAAATGAATCATGTTGGCTAGCCCATTAACTTTGATATACCTAGTGAAATGTTAATTCAAGGCTTAGCGGCTTAGGTATCATGTTGTACTTCATACGAACCTACTCTCTCTCTATCCCATTTCAGCTCTCTGGAACCATCCTAAAATTTTTGTAAACAGCTTGGCTTGTCAATATAATATTGCAAAGATTTGTCACAGTTCTTCTATACATAACATTGCAACATTAAAGAAATGTTTTACAAAACGCACAATCTCGAAAACAACTACGAATATTTTGATACAATTCACGCTTGTGGACGTATATCGTGGCGTCCCAAAATAGATCCCTCAGAACAATTAGAGGGGGAGGGTGTCCCCAGCGGAATAGAGACAAACAGGGATATATAAAAATAATTTGTCAGGATATCCCTACGCATCGCGATGCTGCATTGCTATTTCGGAACACCGTGAGACGTCTACCCGCCGGTATATTATAAATATGCGCAGACACATTGAAACATGAAAATAATACTTAGTATTCCGGGGGACATAAATATTGGACCTAAAATATGCTCTATACGTGCAGTACACGTGTAGACACACGTGTAGACACCCAAATGACGTCATTTGGGTGTCTTTTGAGAATAGAACGGGGAGCGGGCGGCGGTGGAAGAGCTTATATTCACCAAGCAGTTAAAGCAAGCAAGCAAGCAAGTATGTCTACTATTATAAAAGTATCCGCGCGTGGCTCTTGTGGCTCGCACTTTAGGTCCAAGACACATATCCCGAAGTATAGATACATTTTCCATATACATCTACCTTTAAAGGATAATTGTGTATAGGTGTCAAAAAGTAGAATTCCTTTTGAACGTAATACTTATCAGATGATAAAATATTTGTTGATAAATATAAACGCGTTTAAAAATAATAGGTAGGTACAACTTTATGTTTGAATATAAAACTTATAAACTCAGGCTCTAACTACAAAAATATTTTTTATATTGTAGGTACTTTAGTTACGCGATAAAAAAGAAAAATATAAAATATACAATAATAATTTAATGACCGTAGAGGAAATAAAGTAACTATGGATATGGACAAACGACGACCTGCTATCTTTGCCTGCCTGTTAGGAAAATAGGCGTAAGCATAATTTATGTATAACTGTACCAGCATAAATGTTGCACCGAAATAAAGACAAGGATAGAGATGCGATTTGAAAAAAAAACCATTAGTATAAATTTATCTCCTGTTAGTTTAGTGTTAAGGGTTACCTTAGATGAGTACCCTAGTATTTGAGACCCGAAATGTCGTTCGATTTTAGTCGGTTCAAGTTCGACATAACCACCCCAGCCGACAGCGTTTGAAAGGGACTACCGCGGGGAATTCTGCATAAAGAAAGGGATACTTATCCCCAACTTTACGTCCCACCGCGTGGTGACGTAGAAAGAATACAAGTATCTCCATCCCATCTCATCAGAAGGGTGTCGTAAGAGACGACTAACGGAACAGTAAGGGTCCGTTCACACAGACCGGCTCGGAGAGGAGAGTAGATTTTTATCATGTTGGAAAAAGAGTTTTGAGTAATTGTAAGTAGTAAAGTTTATATTTGCAAGTGCACTTTTCTTGTCATTATGAATGCTTGGACGCGCTCGCACGTGCAGCCGATCGGCTCCGATTGCGCGCTCTTTCTCTTCGAGCCAGTCTGTGTGAAATGGTTGGCGGCTCCGCTCCGGCCACCTCCAAACGTATACGATCCGGTCTATGTGGAAAGAACAAAGCGGGCCGATGCTCTCCGAGCCTTTTTTCGTATAACATTTTCTATCCTAATGTCGAATGGCATAAAATGTTTAGCATAATAGTCACTTCGCATAATGGTATTTTGGCATAATGGTCTTTACGCATAACGTATTCTTTGGCATAATTATCAATTTCCCTAATTGTCTTGACCATAACCTTGTTATCTATAAATTTTAAAGTCATAATAATCTTAACGCATAAATGAAACAAATACGATAAATCAAAGTATGTAATGTCATTCATTATTGATTGATTGATTAATGATTAATAATAAGGAATATTTTTTTATTACTTATTGTAAATAAAAGTTAGGTAGGTTAGGTTAGGTTAGAACATGACAAACAACGCACGAGCCGAGCGAGCGAAGCGAGCGTGCCGCGTTAGCGGCCGGCGAAGTGCCAGAAGCGAATCGAGCAAATAATATTATGTGCGTTTGAAATGTAATTAAAATTTAAGGAGTTAAATTATGTTTAAATATCGTTATACGATAAACCAATTATGCTCAATAATTTTATGGTTAAAGATGATTATGACTAAAGTACATGTACGAAAGAAATTATGCGTGAAAATTTTATGCCGAAACAGCGTTATGCGAAAAGATGATTATGCTAAAACCAGTTATGCATTTCGAAATTAGGACTTTCAATTTTATGCAACCCAATATGGACCCCTCCGAGCCGGTCTGTGCGAACGAACTCTTACGCAGATGATATCACTGCAAGATAAGGAAAAAATAAAACCCTGTAGCAACTCGTCTGGTCTGTGGAAACTCGGACAAAACAGTAGGCCAAAGCCTCCCAATATTTGGAGAAGCCTTTGTCCAGCTGTGGACTGAAATAGACAAATTGATTAAAAATTATAGTAGTAGGTATTTACTAGTAGTTCTAGTTCAAAGTTCCAAATATAATTCCCAGAATTCCCTATTATCTATTTATTCTGTGCCAGAAGTAGCAGTTCCTAATAACGTTGAATGATCTTACTAATTATGGGTTTCCTGTAATTATCGCCAGTATATAGGGCACTTGGGTACTGGGTCGCTCAGATGGGAACATCATTTCACATCTCACCTCGCAGGGATATTTTTGTAATGTTTTTTACACCACCCATTCTTAAAAAGAGTGTTATGTTTTAAACGATTACCGAAACAAACTATTGTTGTTCTTTTCTTGAGTTCTAGACGTAGTAATGGATAAAAGTGGGTCTCTTATAGATTCAGTCAAGTTTCATTGAATCTAGTTAACTGTGAGATCTCTAGTATATGTATACATATAATTTTTACCTTTTTTTACGTGCGGATATTCCCTCGGATCCTCTCCATAAGTAAGCTGTATCTTGAGACTAATTTTATCTAATTCTGAAGAGCTTTTTTATGATAACTAGATAGGTAATATTACATGTAACTATATATGTAAATGTATAATTACATGTAAATGTATAAGATACATCTAACTTTTTGACAATGACTTCTACTAGCTGTATGAAAAAAATAATAGTATCATAAAAGACCACAACTTAACCAGCAAAAGCGATATTTTCATCTGTTATCAGCTGTATAAATTAAATTAAATTAAAATTCATTTAATTCAGGTATCACAAACCCATATTAATACAGAATTATATTGTAACTTGATATTGAAATGTCAGAAAAAAAAAAATGTTTTGTTTACAAATGTCAATAATGATAAATTTAAATTTGAAATAACTAAAATACAAATAAGATAATTAGATTACAATAATTAATAAATTTTCAATTCAATAAATTTAACAGATATGGTCAAAAGATTACAAATAATAGATGATCAGTCAGTCATTAAAAATAAAAAAATTTGATATCAGTCAATTCAATTTAGGGATTCTTGTCAACTTACAGTTGCCTTTCCACCCGGCACTGCAGGACATGTCTCTGACAGCAGTGCCTGATGTAAGGGCAGTCCAGCCTATTGGCAATCATTGCCAGGACAATGTTGGAGCTATCCCGTACCCTGCGCACCAGAGAGGCTGCTCTTTTGCGCATACACGTGCGAAAGCAGTCGGTGTTCGCCGCCGCAAACATACCCGATGCGCTGCAGGCTCGAGGTAGCCCCACCATCACCCTAAATGCATTATTAAATTGGACACGGAGGGCACTGTATGCCTTTCGCGTGTATTTGGCCCAAAGACTGCATGTGTATAAGGACGTACAGTATGCCCGGAAGAGAGTAACCTTCACTTCGACGGAACATCGCGCAAATCTCCGTGACAACATGTTTGCCTTCCTAGCCAGTGCCCTCCGTTCCCGCTCCATATCAGCATGATCCTTGAGGTCCACCGTAAGTATATGCCCCAGATAAGTGAATTGGTTCACTCTCTCTAGAGGAACTCCATTGAGTCGAACAGGCGGTAGGTGTTGTGGACATCTAGCTCCGTCGACCTCAAAGACCATGTATTGACTCTTAGTCACATTGTACTTTAACCCATGTGCACCAGCATATTCCTCACAACTTCGAATTAGTTTTCTCAAGCCACAGATCGACGCGCTCAGCAGGACCATATCATCCGCGTAACTTAAATTATTCACACTCACGCCGTCTATACGGCATCCCGTATACTGGTTGCTGAGCGCGACGATCAGGGCATCCATATATATATTAAATAATGAGGGTGAGGTTAACCCACCCTGCCTGACCCCGCATTCTAGCCTGTAAGGCTCCGACATTGCCCCCGCCCATTTGACGTTATTGACCTGGTTCGCATACCAATACTTGAGGATTGACACAAGTTCAGGTGGTACGTTAATGTTCTCAAGCTTTTTCCACAAGACTTCATACGAAACCAGGTCAAAAGCCTTCGACAGGTCGAGGAAGCACGCATAGACGGGCGTCTTCCGCTTCGCATAGTAACTGACGGTGTGTTTTAGACAATGTATTGCACTTTCAGTGGACAGTTTGGGTCTGAACCCAAACTGATTATCATGCAGACTCATACATTTATTTAATTGTAAGTTGAGCAAACCGTCAAAAACCTTTGCTATAACCGTAGCTAATGAGATTGGCCTGTAGTTACTTTTATCAGCAATGTCCCCCGTTTTATTTTTCACAATGGGTACGACTACGGTTCTCATAAGATCTGGAGGTAAATAGGAGTGACTCACACATAAAGAAAGGAGCATCGCCAATACTCTGGGCGCATGTGGACCTGCATGCTGCAGGTGCTCAATGCTTAATCCATCATGGCCCGGAGATTTGCCCCTCGTCATCTCCTTAATGATCTTCCGTACGTCTTTGGCTGCAAAACGTATCCCGACCTTGCCTATCAGCTTCCCGATGCTACTCTCATTAAGACCCTGTTTCAAAAGCGACTTAACAGAAAAATGGTTTTTAAAACTATCAGCTATTTCTTTATGATCACTCACGCCATCTACGCTAGCAGGGAGACCAGGCCCTAGGTTAGTTTTCTTGGTACTTTTCCAGAAACTACGAAAATCACCCCAAGCGTGCTTTTCAGCCAAGTCATCCATCCTGATTTGGTCCTGGTGATCCTGACACCACTTAAGCCTCGACTTGAATACCCTTCTGTGTTTACACATTTCCTCGTACATGAACCCGGTTCTAGGCCTACCACTCGCAACCCATTCACTAAAGGACCTCCTAGCCTCCCTATGGGCATCGCTGACGTGTTTATTCCAGCCCGGCACACGCCTGCCACCCCCACCAACCCTCGCGCTCCCCCGACTCGCCTGCGCTGCGTCACTAAGGGCGGCTACAATGTCGGAATACAGCCTATCAAGAATACAGCGGTGCCCAGGATCATTACAATAACAATCCGCACATTCTACAAACTCTCCCGGAAAATTAATACATTTCAGTCGCTCATGACACTCTGCGGTAAATATTGCAATCTGGTCTTCATTACGTGTCCCCCACATGACGTTCCTAGTACTGTGACTAACAGAGCTTACATGAGACAGTTTCGGTGTGAGAAGATTTAGCTCGCATTCTATAATGAGTGGAAAATGGTCAGACCACTTGGTGTCATACTGGACAAAGGCATTAACAACGGCTCGCTTTGCCGACTGAGTCACCACACAGTGATCCAAATAAGTATGTATCAATATTATTTACTCATTGATTAAGATATTGTATTTCATATCAACATTATTGTTCTGAATATCCGCCTATACTTTTTTTTATATACATGACACGTCAATTTGACTTCACCTCGCCTGATGTTAAGCTAAAAGCAAAGTCTCGGAAAGAGGGTCACCATCGTAAACATTTACCATGTTAACAGTGGTGGCACTCAGCTTGACGGCCTCATTAGATGCCTTTTCACGCCCCGCTTAAATACTTCTTATAAACCACCAATACCATAATACTTTTGAACTTCAAAAAACAATGATACAATTTAATGAAACAAAAAACAACACATAACTAACAAACAAAACGTAAGACGTAGTACGTCGATATTGTAATAAAACACTATTATTAATTGGATACTAAACCAGTATCTAGGCAGCTGATCGTGTCTGTCATGTTTGTTGAAGATTATCTAATCTATTCTTAAACACGGTTGTGGAGGTGCCGTTACTACACAATCTGGGAGCTCACTCACTAACTGCCAGTGACCGCATTAAGTGCACGATTTGATTTGAAAAACGTACCATTAATGATATAAAATGTCAGTATTTAAGATACGTATTACAAATCTTGAATGTTTTGCTCACTAGAATAGGAATAATGTTAGTTCACACCTGCCAGAAATCTTGATAGGTGCTCTTCGTGGACATGGCTAGGTGATATTCGCTCAGGTGCTATTCAGCTGGGTGAAGTGCACTACACTAATGTAGTGGTTTTTATGTCAAACGTATTCTCAGTCGCCATAATTTTATGATTGAAGTTTCATTCGATTCGAAACACGTAGTTCCGCAAAAGCTATATCGATATTTTTTTTAAAGTTGAGTTATAGCGATAAGATAATTTTTCATCTATCTATCCCCTTAGTAGGTATATGTAGTGTGCCTGGACTACTACTAGGGGCCTTCGGATTCGGAAGCGTTCCCTTTATACCCAGAATTAAATTTATACGAAATTAAGGAATGGAAAAATCTTGTGAGTTGGTACATAGGGAATAGATAAAAATATCTACATGCTATTTGGAATCTAATGAAACCTTAATCATAACTTTCTGAAATGGAGAAAAAAGTGTGACCTAAATAGCACTTATTGACTAGACTAGGCTATAAAAAATGTTTTTACAAGAGGAAGTGACCATAAACCCCGTTAGTATAAAAACTAGCCGTGAAAAGTTAGCATAATATTGTTCCACAATTTAATGTTTATTAAAGTTACCAATCGCGGACGTTTGAAAATCTTCACCATTGAAGACAGACTGTTTAGAACAAAAAACTTCCAGTGAACTGGTAATGAACTAGACTGGATGCGAAAGGGAGAGACCTATGTGCAGCAGTGGACTGCGGTGGGCTAATTGCTTGATTAAAGTGAGTCGTGAAATCACTCTGTCAAATGAAGTATGGAGCGTCCCTTCAATATTGTAAATTGTGCTAAATTGACTTTGATTTGCAATAAAACAGTACACATTTGACAGTGACAACAGCAGTACCAACTTTATCCATTTCACGAAACCTTTGGCACGTCACCGCACGTTCGATCCGATAAAGTCGTATGCGATAATCACTAGCTATAATCGCTTTACGATTATCGTATCAAAACGTTTACGCGTTTAATTCTCGCATACGATTATATCGTACGAGTTATGTCATTGCTTTAAATTCTGTTTAGTCTAACACTAACACTATCAATATTCAATTGTGAGGCGATTCTCGCCAGGTGAGGTCGAGCGAGTGACAATTGCTTCTACGAATTTTTAGACGATGCTACTTTTTTCTCTCCATTCGAGAATCGTATATTCGAGACGATAAACTCGCACCGTCTAAACGACGACGCTTAAATTTGACAGTTTTTGAACTGTCGATCTCAGTATAGAGAGCGATTCATTAATACGAGGATTAGTGGCTTAAGTATACATGTATTTTTGTTGTTTAGGGTATGACAAAATTGTTTGCTTTAAATACCGTTTGCATTGTCTTAAGACTTCATAAAAATATATCGGTGTAAATTTTATTATCGAGTCTATTTCGTACAGGTGCGGATCCCAGTCAGGGTTATTGTATCTAGCATAGTAATTACTGACGTATTCTAGAACGTTGCCCTAAGGAAAATAACTAGAAATATGCGTTTCTAATGCCCGATACACATATAACGTTTAATAGTACTCAACGCTGAACGAAGTGCTGTGTGGGTTGTATTTACGTTGAGAATCGCGTTAGTAAACAATTCTATAGCAAATTTTATTTGGGAGAAATTCTTTTGAATATTCCCTGTCAAATGAAAGCTGACGCAATGCGGTGATCTTAGGGTTTTTAAACCCATCTCGACAGATCATTAATAAGTCATAGTGTCAGAGGGAGCCGGGGATGTGTCATACAATTATCATACATACTGCAGACTCCAGCTGTTCAGTGTGAAATAATAAAATTGTACACAGGTGACACCCCAGGCGGATACTAGTGCACTTTGTACACATTTTCATCATGACGTGAAGCTAAAAATGTCGTAACAGACACGTGTGCTTCAATGGAGTGCTTCACATCCGTTTCCAATAATTCTGTTTCATTTATAGGTAGTAGTATAGTATATTATCTGTGTCTATATTTTTTTGCAAAAGTTTTGTACTTGAGGATAAGAAAAATATACTTACTGATAGTCAATTCTCCATTTTTAAATTTGAATAATTATTTAGGTTTTTAGTGTTTAGATCAATATTTTTTATACCACTTAAGTGGCAAACAAGCACAAGGTCCACCTGATGGAAAGTGGTTACCGTATCCTATGAACGTATGCAACACCAGGGGTGTTACACTCGTGCTGCACTAGTCTTAAGAGAACTTACTATTTCTTTTTTATTCAAGACATGTTGTTATACTTTCATCACTGTGTTGAGTATTCTCATAAAATTATACTCGTAGTATGTGTTTCATCTTTATCATTTCCTGCAAAAAGCGGTTTCCTGTTCACTTTTATACACCTACCTAGCTTTAGTGCTTAAGATTTTGTAATTTACGTATGTAATTTTCACAATCCGAGCATTCATTCCAGTACAAGCGTTTCATTTGGAGCCCGCTCTTTATACAAATTGATTTCGCAATTTGGATTTGGAACAATGAAATCTAAAATTTAAAAAAAAGAACGTCCCAGTCCAAAAACGGTCTTCTTCTAATCAGCAGTTGTGTACCTATCAGCGGGCAGGTTGACTTAGATCCGTAATTGTTAACAAGGGCCCCTTTCATTATCGTTATTAAACTAATGAACATTAAATGACTTGTCTTCATAAAAGAGATAAACCTTGAACAAATATTAGCAGTATTTAATTACAGTACGACAGATTGACAATCAGTATAATAGGATTCGGAACTAATATCACAAAGAGGCTCGGACAACAAACGCAGTGACGATTCGTTCCGGTTGCTATGCCAAATATTGATTCGCTCTGAGCCTTTGAGTAAAATTTTCCGATACTGTCAACAAGTAACTCGCGATCGTATTTACAACTGTGGAAACATGATGATTATTTTTCTCTCTGTGTAAATAAAAGGAAAATTTGTATACATTTTGATTTATCTATACCAAGGTTGTACTTTCACAACTTGTAGCTGCTCCACATCTGTACAGTCTACTAATATTATAAGTGTATTGATTTGTGAGGATGTTTGTGGCTCAAGCACTCTTAAAATTTGATACAGAGATAGGTCATAATCTGAAATAACACCTAAGCAACACATTTTATCCCTGTAATAGGTCCCCATGGGTTGTGAAAATGGCACCAGACAACCACAAACGCGGACCCGATTTTGAAATTGATTTGAAATTTCGAATTTTGAATTTCTATAGCCATTCTTATTTTATCTACGGTGAAAGAAAGGAGCAATGATAGACTTATTGCGACTTTTCTCTTCTTTTAGCCCAATGTCATTTGATCGGAATAGCATTTATATTTTGACATGAGAATATCAACAAGGTGTAGGTACTTTTCTCATTTACTTAATTATTTTGTGACCAGAGTGCCGTATTTTCCCTTTTTAGCCTCTGTCTGTGGCGTGGTGGCAATGAACGCGACTGCTACGCAGGAGGCGCGGGTTCGATCCCGGCGCAATGCAAATATTTGTATGCATGAATATGGCTATTTGCATTGGTCTGGGTGTTTCTATGTATAATATGTACTCGTATGTATTTACAAAAAAAGGTATCTAAGTATGTTTATCCGCATTCTAGATTACATAACACAAGCTAGTTAAGCTTACCTGCTTACCATGTGGGTCTAGATAGCGTCGAATATTTTCGTTTTAATACCTTTATACTTGTTGCTTGGAAAACATAATAAATTAATATCTTTTATATGGTACATGAAAATGTCTATTTGATTAATCTCATTTCAGTATTGTTATAATACTAATAATGAAATGAAAAATATATTTTTTATCTCACCTTTATTATGAAAATGAATAGTTTAAGACGAAAACGAAACCTTACAAATTTCATTTTTCCCTTATACTTTTTATTTTCATTCATGTGGTCTCATTTACCTCTTCTCGTATGTCCCACCATGTATTTCACTTGCTCATTATGCCAGCTAAATTTGTTGGTACCGCATCATAGGAACGTGCCTATTGCCGTATACTGGTCACGTTATAGAGCGCCTCTCTGAACTCGCACGCAACATAAACGAGAGCTTATTATACCCCGGAACCAATTTCAAGTCTTAACCAAGATATAAATTCAAACAGGAAATCTTTTTGCAGTATGGTAAATAATACGTACATATTAAGTATATTGGTGTAGAGGGGCTTAACAATATCTATGAGGCTCAAGCTACAATAGGCTATTTGACTATTTTTTTTTTACTTTCGAAAAATTACCACTTGCTTATAATACAATGAACTGTCAAAGAGAAATTTTCGTAACACAAATAGTTTTCAAGATATTTGATTTGGAAAAATTCAATTTGTCGCGCCGCGCCGCCCGAAAACGCTCCATACAAAATCGTACTGTGACGTCACGCTTCTGTAGCGCGTAGTGCAAATGTATGGAGTGCAAGAGAATATCGCATTTATCTCGGTCTACGTTGCGTTTACACGTATAGAGTTGATAATCAAAGTTATTTAAAATTGAATAAGGAATCTAAAAAGTTATATATTTGAATTGAATTTGATTGTTTATATTTTGATTTTTTTTGGGATTTTCAACTAATGAAAAGTCATAGTTTCAGTTTAGATTATGCAATATTTTATTTTGCAAGGCATATTTTTTCAGAACAAGCTATCATATTAAGCAGTATTGGGAAGAATCGACGACTTAGTCAAATACCCTATCGCCGGCTACCGCCACGTACCTTACCGTTTACCAGGCTGTTATCGCAATAATTGGGTATTATACTATAGTTAAACCGAGCTTAATAATTAAGAATGGTAAAAGAGCGGTAAAAGTTACATCGGTTCTTATTTTATAGTTTTTATTTATTTTTAATCATCCACCCAACCTGTAATAGTAACTGATTTAACTATTCAATTTTATGACGTCACTCACTAAATCTTTTTCATACAAGTTACCTAAGGCTGCCTTCACACTAGCGTTTATCCAGCGTAGGCGTTCGATGAACGTACGCGCGGCGCAGACGCCGCAACAACGCAACGCACGCGTCGCGTTGTCGAAGCGTTTCCTCTGGAGTTAATTGAACGCTGCGGTAACGCGGCGCATACGTTTTTTTTTTGTCCAATACGCTTTTATTTTTATGCCAATGTGTTATGTACAGTATGCTTCAGAGAAAAGGAACCCCCCTTGAGAATAAAACCATTAACAAGGGGGGTTCCTTTTCTCTGAAGCTTACTGTACCTGGCCCTCGATTCTACTAAAGCTAAACCATTGTCAAACCACAGAGATTGCAAAAAGCGGCATTAAAGTTTAGACTTTATTTTTATACACTAAGGTCCAAAATTAAATGACAAAAGTTTAGTAGTCATAGTCATAGTCATTTATTTTTCAATATAGAACAATAAAATTGTTTCTTATTGACGTCAATTTTAATTCTACTTAATCTAAGTTTACCACCGCTTCCAAGGCGCTGGTGGAGAAGAAACGGCGCAACAAACTCCACTGCGGCATTTTTTGGACGTCAATTTACATATTTATTTTCTTAAATCTAAATGTCAACAAGTATATAAAACTCTTTATAATTAAGAATTAAAACAAAGTTACATAATGTAACAAATAAGTCACGTAACTAATACAGTACCATGCTGTAATTATAGCAATTTACGAGGGGCCTGCACCATGCTCAAGCCAGACATTTTTATCTTTCAAGTAATCATCTATCCTATAGTATGCCTTTTTGGATAAGGTGGTTTTTACAAAGGTTTTGAATTTATCGTCAGGCATACCAAGGATCGATTCTGGCAGTTTGTTATAAAAACGTATACCATCCCCCTTAAAAGAAGCACTAACCCTGCTAAGCCGAAAACATGGAAGTAAAAGTCTATGTTTGTTACGCAGATTTCTGTCTGTAATGTCACTTACTTTTGTGTAATGAGATATATTTTTCCTGACATACATTATGTTTTCAAATACATATTGGGAAGCTACAGTTAAAATGTCAATATCCTTAAATCTTTCCCTGAGGGAGTCTCTCTTGCCTAAGCAATAAATGGCACGAACTGCCCTCTTTTGCAATATAAATATAGTTTCTAAATCTGCTGCATTTCCCCAAAGTAGTATTCCATAGGACATCAAGCTATGGAAGTAACTAAAGTATACGAGCCTAGCAGTAGCTACATCAGTCAACTGCCTAATCCGTCTCACAGCATAAGCAGCAGAGCTAAGTTTATTGGCCAGAATAGTGATATGGTCACCCCATTGTAATTTAGAATCTATTGTAATTCCTAGAAAGGTAGTGGTGTTTACGAATTCTAACCCCTTCCCCCCCAGCACAACATCAACGTCTATTTGCCTCACATTGGGTAGTGTAAACTTCATACATTTGGTCTTTTCTGCATTCAACAATAGGTTGTTTGCAGAAAACCAATTTGACATGGCATTCAGAATATTATTAACATTATTTGCATCTGTACTATACCTATTTGCTTTGAATATTAACGATGTATCATCTGCAAACAGTACTATGCCAGCTTGTGCCTCGACCATATAAGGCAAGTCATTGACATATACCAGGAACAGAAAGGGTCCCAGGATTGATCCTTGGGGTACACCTATTTTGACATTTGACCCATTTGACTTTACGTTATTAACAGTAACAGTCTGAAGCCTATCCTAAAAATATTACATTTTGAGAACAAGAAAAAGATCGATTACGGGAATCCCGATTTTCTAGTACGAAACTACTATAAACAAATTGGCAGGGGTCATTGGTCTTAATTAAGGCTGAAAATATACGCATAAAGTTTCCACAAATACTTTTCAGCTGTATATTTTAATTTGAACAAATCGGTTTTCACTTTGAATACACATTCGGGATTTTTACTGCAATCACCTACTTTGTGCTACAGTGTTTACGGGTTTAGAATGGTAGTAATCCATTTTACAGTTTGTCGATTAACATAAAATTCCATAAAGGTTAAAAGTTGTTCTAAGCCTAGGGAATATCTATGAGTATTTTCAATAAAACTTACTAGTATTTGAAATTATTGTTTGTTATTTGAAACTCTCTTTCATGCTTACATTAGAGATGAGTATTTTCATCATGAGTATTTGAGCATTAGTACTTTTTTACTATTATAAGTTAGTGAACAATATGACCCGCTTAGGTATCCGATAGGCATACACTGTAAAAATACGTAGATTTTGAAAGCTTATATTGCATTAGCTAACCCGTCCCGGCCTCGCCCGGGAAAATTTCGTATTCCATATTTGATAGTGGGCTAGATGACAAACTTTCCATACAAACGTTTATCTTATCACCTATTTTACCCTCTCAGTAGTTAAATTTTGTAAAACGCCGATACACGTGTTCATTTATTTCTTAAAAAAAGACACAAGTTTAAGGAGTTTAGTGCATCTAGCTCTGAAAATGAAGGACCTTCATGCAAACTTCCATACCTTATTTTAGCCCTTTAGTAACAACTTTTCCAAAAACTCAAGAAAGGAGTTTTTGGAAATGTTGTTACATCATAAAATGCATCTACTGTCAAAATTTAAAGTATGTACGTCCCGCGGTTTAGACTCTGCGTTAATGAATCAGTCAATCGGGACAAGATTTTTTTTTCTTTCTGTAAAACCTTAATAATAATGAAAAGTGACTTCAACTGACTTGAGAAAAGGCTCGTAAGATGGATTTTTACACTGTGGTGCATCAATGGAACTACGTCAGAAACTCTAAGTTTTGCGTGTAGTCAGTGTTGCACGTATTAAAAATAAGTTATCATATAAATTAAACGAAGGTAGCTTGTTAAAATATTTTATGCGCTTCCGTTCTGCTCATCCGATTGTAAGAAAATTTCGACTTCGGCTTGCACTTGCGCGTAAGTTTATATAAATTAATTGGTTCCAGTAAGGGACGCCGGGATTTCTTTTGTAAGAAATTTTCCAGTGCGATGACGGGACGACTCAGCTAACTACGAGATATCAATAGTTATTAGGTACTAACTGTGCAGACTTCCTCGCTTCGAGCTTATATTGGGATTTCTTTTCGCGCGAATGCGTTTTCCGCTGAACGGAGCTGGCTGAAGTTACCTACAAGGATTGATTTTAGTTTAGAATAACGTTAAGGTTTTTATAAGAGGGCTATCACAATATAGGGGGACCCCCGACGTAAGTGAGCCTGAGTTATCTGGAGAGTAAGGTAATTGCCTTATGGGGTCTATCTTGGTATCTGATGATCCAGGAAGGTGTGCGATTTCAGTCTACTAATCACAGACTTTCACCTCAGATCGTCTCGTCTTACCGGCATTACCTGCTCCAATTAAACTTCTCCATTTACTTACCACAGCGTGCAAAAATAATGAACTCAGATCTTCATAAAACATACTAAAGTTAAGAGCCACGCCGTACGCTTTGGAAAAAGACGTCACTACTTAGCAACAATGAACCCAATCGAGTACCCTTTATAAAGGGCAGTACACCTTTGGAAAATCATCATAGAGGTTGGCAGAGGTGTTGGCGTTCACCTACGGGAAGCCAACCCGTCCCCATTTTACCCGAGGCAACAACCGGCACGAACTGTTTGACACTTCTGCTCAGAGTAGGCCATTTATTTTCGTGATGTACTTTCGACAGAAATAAATCTAACAGTTCCTATAGTGATTGTTTGGTCTGAGCTACCGTTTGGTGTTTTGTAACAAGTTTAAATAGCCATGCGTATTTGTGTATATATCTAGTGTATATATTGGCATATATCTTGACTCTAATCATGTCACAAAATGTACTCTAGTATATTACGCGTTTTGTGGGTGTTTTTCGAGGATAGCACGGGATGCTACAGCGACGGAAGAGCTCAAACCAGCAATCTGTGGGCACCAGGGTCTCGTTTCTCTTGTGACTGAATATTTATGCCGAGAACTATATGCTTCTGTTATTTTGATTTCCTTTTTGATGTAACTATCATTATCATCTCAATGTCATTATCGCTTGCACTCCGTAGTCCAGAATCCGCTTTTTCTTTCTCCTCTTTTTAATTACGTTTACTTTGACTAGTATAGGAGCGATTGCCTTCTGTACAAAATCATTGACTATTAAAATGGTTGGTACTTAAGTACACTAAAGTAAACTACGTCAGAGCCGCTTGGATCCTTAGAAATGCTGGCAAATTTCTTCCAAGAGGCATTTACCATTTACCGTGTACCATTTCTCGCAGCAATAGGTCTAATATACCCTCGGCTTATAACCACACAGAGAAGAGAACATGCAAAACTGATATCTCTATAAACTGTCTTAGGCCCGTATTCTAGAATGACACTCAGCATGAATCACGATTTATCAGATGACAGATTGTATAGACATACCTATTGATAGTTTGACATTTGGCTTACAATCAGTCCGCAGATAAATCGCGATTTAGGGTGAGTGTCGTTCTAGAATACAGCCCTTAAAATCCTCAGTGTGGTATACCCCTTACATCGTAATACGAGTACGTATACAATCATGTCGAACACCCCTGCTACAAGTTTATTCATATATACTGTGACGGTTCAAATTGATAGTCGGTACAACTAAGTGCAACTTTTTTATACGATATGTTTCCATAGTGGCTCAGTGAGTGAAATCTTACCGTGAGAGTTTCATCAATGAGGCATCTGATATGAGATTTTCTATTTATATTTATAGTACCGACTGAGCGGACGAATGATAATATTATACAGACAATACTTGATCTAATGCGACTCTCTCTATAAATCATACCAGTGGCAGTGGCTGTCGCGACAAGCGAATATAGTTTTTTTTAGATTCATTTTCTTGCCAGGCAATAATTTTATAAGAAGTGCTCTTGACCAGATGCACTCACTGTTGGGTAAACATAAAATCCGTGGGTTAAGCTACCAAGGGTCAGATTTGGATGGGTGGTAGCTGTATGTCCTGTAAGTGCTTCAAAGGGCCCGTAAAAACTCAGTCCCAGCAGTCAATAGCAGAGTTATAGGGCTTTTCAAAAATATCGAGGATTAAGAAAACTAAGTCTTTTACCACGCCAGTAATAGGCAATAACCTATTACAAACTTTTATTTCACTTAGTTAATAAATTTTAATTTTGAAAATCATTTTTTTTTGAAGAATATTAGCAACCGAAATTACTAATAGTCCCTTTAACCCCTCCAACTAAGCTAAATTACTTGTGCTAGGACGTGTTCACGACGGTAGTGTAATGGCCAGGATTCGAACACGGGACGTCTCGATCGTAAGGCCGACTCGACATTATCCATACTAATATTATAAATGCGAAAGTAACTCTGTCTGTCTGTCTGTCTGTCTGTATGTTACGCTTTCACGCTTAAATTTGGTATAGGGGTAGATTAGACCATGAGAAAGGACACAGGCTATGTTTGGTCGCGATAACCGACATCCACGCGGGCGGAGCCGTGGGCAAAAGCTAGTAACAATGTATAACTTATTAAGTTTTCATACCGGCTCGCTGGTTTTGGGTACTCTTGACATGTCCTTTCTTTAAAACGTCTGCGATCTGCTTGACATACGCATGTCTAGGTCGACCCCGACCGGGTTGCCCATTCATCCTCGCTTCATAAATTCATATCGTCGGTCTTCTGTTGTCCATCCTCTCCACGTGTCCGAACCATCTAAGCATCCCTTTCTCTATCTTAGGCCTGTATTCTAGAATGACACTCAGCCTGAATCACAATTTATCTAGACAGAATGATAGTTTGACACATCGCCGGAGTATAATCTGTCCTCAGACAAATCGAGATTCAGGCTGAGTGTTATTCGAGAATACGGGCCTTAATCACAATCACAAAATCTTCAACAACATCACAACGTTCCCTAATCACGCTATTGCTCACTCGATCCGTCAATTTCACCCCAGCTATACTTCTCCGACTTCTCATTTCTACAGCATTCATTTTACTTTCATACACCTTCTTCAACCCACAACATTCACTGCCGTATAGTACAGTCAGCATCAGAATGATGCCGAACAAAGTGCTCAAAATGATCTTAATTTCGTTTTTCACCCCTTCCAGATGATCGATTGTTCAGATATTTAGTTACACACCTTTAGTTTGGACAATAATACCATTTAAATCAATAAAATAGTTACATTTGCTATGCTAAAATAGATCATTTTGGGACTTCGTTGTCAAGACATTTATGACGCTGACTGTACATTGATATTACTGTGTTTGAAAGAGAGTACTTAAGTAATATCTTAAATCTTTTCTCATTGGTTTTGAAAACTTCCGCGAGTGTTACACTGTACGTGCATCGGCAGAGTCGAGAGTAGTTTCGTGCTCAGCAATTGAAAGCTTCTGAATCATTCTGTCATTACAAAGTCGATAGACTTAGCAAGTATGAAAAATGTATTCAAAATAATAAACTCATACTAACTTCTTCTCTATATAATTTTTTATTCTGTGTCGAAATAAATATAACCACAGGTGAAGCTTTTACCGCAGTAAAATGTTTACTGTAGCCATACAATGCGCCTTAATCGAGCAGGTAAACTGTTGTAGCAGTGACCTGGTGTCTCAATTATAGGCATTGTAAGAGGTTTTCAAAGTACATCGACTACAGTCTACAACGAGATTCAAGATATATTTTAGCACCCATAAAAGTTTAAAAGATATTCACCATGTTTTTAAAAAGCATTACTTTAATTCAGTACATTTAGTCTACAACGAGATTCAACATATATTTTAGCACCCATAAAAGTTTAAAAGATATTCACCATGTTTTTAAAAAGCATTACTTTAATTCAATTAAAGAACAGAGAAAAAAGGTTTACATACACAAAAATTTAAATAAAAATAATACACATACAAAATTAGAGAACAGAGAAAAAGATACCAGTTACTTA
This sequence comes from Eilema sororculum, assembly GCA_914829495.1. Taxonomy (NCBI): domain Eukaryota; kingdom Metazoa; phylum Arthropoda; class Insecta; order Lepidoptera; family Erebidae; genus Eilema; species Eilema sororculum. The sequence continues at coordinate 43,929,185 of OU618532.1, read as the reverse complement.
CCAGTTCTTATTTTGTGAGACTTGAGAGGAAATATCAGAAAACATGTTAAGTGCAATAAGCGCTGCTTTGAGCACAAACAATATTTCAGTAAAAAAACTAGAAAATCACAAATCATCTAGCCGTTACCACAGTCCTATTTTTTATTCTTGCCGTGTTACTGTAGGTTTCTAGTGCCTATATGGAGGCATTATCGTCTACTTTGAGAACAATATCCTTAGTGAAACAATCGAGTCAAACTCACGTGTAGGATACTTGATATAAATGTTTCAGGTTTAACGTCCGATGTTTTCTAGCAGAAAGACCTGTGCCTATCAAATTTTATCTTTTACTCAGCCGTGGAAATTGCAGAAATAATTCCAATACACATTGTAGTTTGTGTAGTTATAATAGCTTGGACAATCGCCATATCGTCTCTAAAATACATCAACATTTTATTTCCGCGTGTTTCGTGTATCGTTTGTCTTTTTTCTCTGTTCTACCACATGATATTGTGAATACACTTTTTTGATGCCTTGTTTTTACAGAAAAATACAATAATTATGCGCAATAGATTAGATAGATTTTTCAATATCTGAACTTTTAGATATTTTTATATTTTATTAATCAATATTCTTGTAAATAATATTAAAATCTGATATAAACAAGGGATGTTAACATATGTACCCCTTTCTCGCCTTTGAAGTTGAGCATACAATTTTAAATAAAGAAATAAAGCATCAATAACCACAAACTAAACCCAAGCGAAGCCTCAATTACTAAGTGCACGAAACAATTAAGTAACTGGCTAACGAACAGTGCTGTTTTTGTCACAATTGGACGTTCACACGATCGGCTGCCCGGTCAACCTGTTCTGACTTAACTCGGTTGAAAATCCCGTTTATCTAGACTGGTATTGAAATAGTCAAACCTAAATAATGTCCACATTTTATACCTTTTGTTTAACCAAGTAAGCCTGGATGGCAGTATTTTAGCTTTTCGGTTGATTACCCTTCAATATGACTTGGTAGCCTGGATAGCCGCCAGGGCGTGTGGTGCTCCTCCAAGACCTTTGAGGCCCAAACTGACCTCAGTTGCAAGTCGGTGCACCAGCAATTTTTTTTATAAAGAATATTAGCACTATAAATTACTAATATTCCCTCTAACCCTTCTAACTAAGCTAAATTGCTTGTTCTAGGAGTGGGTTCACGACGTCGGTAGTGTTATGGCCAGGATTCGAACCCAGAACCTCTCGATCGTAAGGTCTACTCCTTAAACACTAAGCTGCCGACGCTTCTATTGATGGATGGGGTTCTAACGCAGGTTTTTTTAGCGAGCGGTCGGACCCGTAACAGCACATCAAACAGTGCCGGCTTTGGGTGCAACCAGTATTTACATTTCGACTGAAAGATATGGTGTGGGGACATTTGTATTCTAAAGAATTAAACCCATCAATAAAGATGTATAAACTGACCAAATTCTGGTCTCCAGTTTGGCCTACCAATACATACTTTGCTAGCGTCGGTAGCTTGTGGTTAAGGAGTCGGTCTTAGGATCGAGAGGCCCCGAGTTCGAATCCTGGCCACTACCGACGTGAACCCACTCTTATAAGCAATTTAGCATAGTTAGGGATTAGAGGGAATATTAGCTATTTCGGTTGCTAATATTATCAAAAAAAATACTTCTGGATAATTGAATTTCCTGGTAGAAAATTTTCATAATAAGAGTGTGGTGGGTTAAAATGGAATTCATAACAAATAATAAATAGTAAACATACCAATTTCCGGCTTGTCCCGTGGCTTACTCCGAAAGATTTAATTGAATAATGTTTGTTTTAGAAACTATATCTAGTTTGTATAATCAAAAAAAAATACAAGTGCAAATTCTTGAATATCTCTCGCATTTTTTAAATATCTACCACATAAGACTTGATTTTGCCAACGATACGAATAGTGAAAACGGAGTGAGAGTGTGAGTCTCATTCGTATTTTCTGTTTCCTTAATAATCCTGGTCCTTTTAAGCTAGACCTGAAAAACTACCAAATTGTCAATTTGAATACCTTTTTATTTTCTTGCGGAAATCTCCACGGATACCTCCACCGCCTGAGCCAGAAGGGGAGACTGTGTCAGACTCGAAACGACTAAAACCGCACGCCGACTGAGGGTCGTGGTGCTAGCCGGAAGTGAGATTGTCTTCGACATGTCCCTCGCACCCCGGCTGGTCAATGTGAATACTAAGATTTTAGTATTGTTCACTGTTCTGCCTTTCCTGTTACCGCAATCCATAGGAAGTCTTCGGGCGATAACAATAGTCTTCGTGTTATTCAAGATCTAAATCCAAAATTTCAGCTAGATCCATAGAGTCGTTCGCAAAAGATCCAAACATTTTCACACTTACTCTTATTCCTCTATGCGTATATCTCGCCTATCAGTTTATATCAACCATTCCTATATTGTATTATATTTGGAACTAGGCTTGTTATTTTTTAAACTGTAAAGACCAGTACATTTAACAACACTAGACCATAAAACTGACGTTAAAATGCATTGCCAACCAAAGCAATAAGAATAAGAAGCTGGGTAATTAAGGATATGTTTGTGTAGCAATAAAGAGCATAGCTTTGACAATACTAATACGTTTAGCGTGCTACTTAGATGGTAATTACCCACTAAATTAGTTCAGGAGTGAAGATAGGTGTTATTTGCGTCTAGGAAACTTATTGCGGACTGTTCCCAAGTGAGCTACGGGCGAGCCCTCAATAGCCTCGCGTACTTATCGCGGAATTCCTGTGAATTAAGTCTTAAGAGCTAGTCGTAAGTCTAGCTCGCTAATACCGCAATATGCAAAATGAAGTATTTACATGTTAATGCATTATTAAGATGATCTTGTAATGAAATGTTTTACGATGTTATTAAATCTTTGTTTATCGTTTATATGGAATTCCTGCTGTTATTGCCGGCGTACTGGATCAGGGGGCCAAGTCTGCTAATTAAATTCGTTGTTATAGAGTCGCGATGGTGTGGTGTCGACATAATTTTACCCATTTCGTAGTCCGCTAAAATATAAGAGCGATCGCTTGTCAGTGGTCGACGTGAGAGTCGCGTCATTGTGGTCTTGTGATCGAATAAGTTTTCACTTTTACAGGTCACGTGGTCACGAATTGTTGTCAAAATACAAATTGGTAGTCTGCTAACTAATAGTGTTTCAATATCTTCGTAATAGTTTGTTAAATGGTAGTCTACTAATTATTTGACAGCTGTCAAAATAGAAATTCCACCGTACTGAAGAGATTCTAGAGCCACAAAGCAGCCACAACTTTTTCCTATGTGTTCACGTTGTGTTTAGGTCTAGCTAAACAATGTTTACCTTCAAAACTTAAATACTTACGGTGGCAAATGCTAGAAGCTGCCTATGACGAAGATCTTCGACGCAAATGTGTCAGAAATCGCCACCGTGCTCGTGATATGATATTTTGAGGCGTAGTAATGTTTTCGATATACGCCTGCCTGAAGCGGAATTTACTACAACATTTATGCTCACAAAAAGCCTAGCGAGAGAAATTGCAGAGGATTTTAAAATATTATCCCATCAGAGCAGAAAATTATGGAATTTCTGTGCGGCAAGAATGACATTAATACCAAGTGAGTTGATTAACATACCTAAGTATTCATATTATATACTAGTTACTATATTTACACTAATTATTAGTAGGTATATCTAGCTATAATATCATTTACTACATATTAATATGATATTTAATATGTATATGTAAGTAAGCACTCGATTGTATATTATATATATCCCATGACGTGATGACAGAGTACCTATGTTAGTGCCTGTACTGGCCTATTTTCACTAAGTAAGTACTATTTTATATTAATATTATAAATAAGTATTCATATTCATGTATTTATTAATTCATCAATCAATAGCTTATTAATTAGGTTCATATTTAGTAAATAAATAATCTTCTTCATCTTAGCGTTAATCCCAGTCTCATTGAAGCTTTTGAACTTGGAGTCTGAGGTCAGACTTATGAGCTCCAACTACCCGTAATGAATGCCATAGATGTTTGTATGACAACTGGGACCAATGGCTTAACATGTTCTCCGAGGTATAACCAGACCAATGTGCATATAAATATTTTCCTCCTGTGTAGTAACCATATTCACTACCGCTACGCCATGGAGGCTGTCAATATTTATTAATAAATTAATTTTCTATAACATTCTACACAGTGCTATCATAACACTATTCTTGTACTATGGCACTACTCATATCTGGACCCAAAGTAAGCATAGCTTAACTGGCTTGTGTTATGGGACCTAGAATGCCGATAAACATAGTTAAATATTAATGTAATGTTATTTAACCAATTACAGATATGTGAAACTGAACTGAATATTGTGTGTCGATGCCAGTATGCTTGGAGCACTCAGCCAAAGGATCCAGAGAAATGTGATTGCGCCTACATTGAATGTGGTCAAACATGGCTCAAGGTACAATGCAGTAAAACTATTCAACAAGCTACCTTTGGATATAAGAAGCAGTCTGTATACACCAAATTTTTTATTGAAATTGAAAGCATTTCTTATGGATGGTTGTTTTTATTCAATTGACGAATTCATAGAGTGACATGTCAAGTTAAGAATGTGACAAAAGTATGCTATTACTATTTTATTGACGTTTTTGATTGAGTTGATAGTTTAAAATTTCTTACTTTTATTTGGCTTATTGCAATGATATTTTATACAAGATATGTTACGTTCATAGTAACTGACTTCTCAAATCTGATCCAGCAGTCTGTCAGTGCACAATAGTTGACAATTAGCGTTAAAGTAGTACGAAAGATGGGATAAGCACATGAGTAAAAAAGATAGCTATAATTCGGAATGATTCGGACGATTGCGCTTCGAAGCATAGATTATGATTTTGTTGAACAGAAGGGGTATTTCGTTGGTAGGCAAGAAATGAAATTCGATGAAAAAATAATACGTCATTATTTATTTCGGAAAATGATAATAATTCAAAAAGATAATTAGGGAACTTCTCGAAAATAAAACCATAGTGCCGTACTGACGTTATAATCAAAAATTAAACTCCTTCAAATAAATTTAATTTATTTCTTTTCTGCCTCTTAGAAAGTTTTTTATTTTGGGATTATTTTTATGAGCAGAATGAAGCCGAACAGTGGTATATGTGTCAGTTATTTATATTCTTCCTGAGCAATGTTCCTTTTTCCGAAGTATATCTCTCAGTGGCTTCAAAATTATTGCTACAAATTCTGCTGCTTTTTGAAGGTGTCCAGTCAAACTCATTTCGTTGTTCTTTAACAATTGCAATCCACTCTTGAAGTCGAACTTCATTAGTCGGAAACCTTGAAAAAAAATTTAGGTTATTACAATTATTTAAAGGACAACAAATAAATAAAACAAAAATTATGTTACTGAATTTTGAATAACAAATAAAACTGAACAGCAGGTCAAAATTATTACTTTAGTAGGCAGTAAACTGAAAATTACCCTATGTCGCATCTGTACTGATAATCTATGCAAGCAGTGTTGTTGTGTCCTTGTCGTGCTCATATCAAAAAGTATTTCTGTCCTTTTTTTTTGCCGCCATTATTTTAAAAATATTAATAAACTAATTTTAATGAAATACACTAAAAAATCGGTAATACTGTATGTACTTACATGTGATAGAAGGTCCTTCGTGTTTTATTGATTTTAGTGTCGTAATTTGTACATTTTTAAAAATACACCATGGTTTTTGATGCCATTTTATTATGCGCTAACATACGTGACAACTCGGCGTTTGCCAGACATATACTAAATGCGATACGTCCCAATTGGGACGTTTTCGCGTCTTCACCAGGCGCAGTCTAATAACATATCTGCCTCTTTTTTGTATGTAATATCATTGGCTTATTGACATTAAATTGTGCTTATTGAAATTTAATTTTGACATGTTATTCTTCTGTTGGTTTCTTTTTTGTTTTTTTATTTTTGTATTTCTATTTATTTACCATTTGCATGACATTTTACTTAAGCATGAATGTATAGATGTAAATTAATAATTGTCTACACTTAAAAATTTCAATACAATGTAAACATTGTTCCGAAATAAATAAATGAAAATGAAAATGAAAAAAATGAAATGAAATGAAATGAAAACAAGCCAAATAACCATGAAAAACTATGAGACAAAAATAAAGCTCAAATTATATTGTAAATGTATGGTGCAAAGAAGTCAAAAAGGACTCTTGTATAGCTTTCCCTACTTTTGAGCAAAGGTATCACATAAGTACTGGGTACATTATGAAGACTAATATGTTATGAATATGTTAACTTCTGCTGAAGATTTTTGCGTAAATTATTTATGTACTTAAACAATTTTAGATAGGTAGTGGAAAATAAAAATACATTAATGATGTTATTTATTATTTTATTTGAAATTGTAGTTTACTACTTCCTTATGTTGAAGGTAGTGCTTCTTCACCAAATATACTTTCATTAAATGAAACAAATTTGATAGGCCTAATGTACAATATGCATTTATGAATTTTATAAATGCATTTTTTACATTGGGCCTATACTTTTTGTAAGACATAAAACATAGTTCTGTCTGTTGTCACTCGAGTGTCTTTGTTGCATCTATTAGGTTGGGACTTCATAATTTGTCCCCTTATCCATTTTCAGGAGAAAAGATGATGTAAATGATTTACTAGGCTCAGGTTCACAGTCACTAATGTGTTGTACTGGACTTACTAGATATTTCAATAATACAACTTTAGTCAAGTTCCATAGTAGTCCAATATTAATAATTTTCAATATTTTCTTTCAACTGAAACAAATAAATACATTTTAAAATCATTAGGTAATAAAAGCAATAAAAAGGGTTAGGGTATGCCCGCAATGGATTATAATACGTCAGAATCTGATGAACACATAAAAATCTTGTTTGTTCATATTTCATGCGCTGCTGTATTGTTCACTAGATGGTGATCAACTAAGTCAACTTATTAAATACACTAATAATAAAAACACTGAAGGTTACGCGTATCAATATCTGTTAATGCTCTCAAATTAAAATAATACTGGTAAGTAATACTCACTTTAAGATGTACTTCACATAATATAAAGGGCCATCCAACACAGCGATTTACATCACTCGTATTTAGCCGAGGTAGGTACTAAGTACAAAACATAAACTTATTAAATGATACAAAAGCATTCTTGTAAGCGTGTTTGTGAATTGTTTTCACAGCAAGATTCCTTCATTGGTACATTATTTTCCCTGGGATCGATTTTATGTTACGATTATATTCAACTACAAATTGTTCAAACTAGCATAATATAACGAAAGGACAGAATAAAATTAAAATGTAAACAAACAAAGCAAAGATGACAAGTGACATCTTATAATTTTTTTTATTACTTTGTTCCTTTCAGAACAGGCTAAGGTGTTATGACCATGCTGCCTAGTCATGGTTTATTGGCGGGAGTGTCTGGGTAAAAGATACACTGAAACGTTTATTACGATCACAATACGATTTCATAATATAGCAACAGTAAGACGCATGATAGAACACTTGATATTAAGATATTAAGAGAGAGTTCCACAAAATCAGCTCAAGGGCCCGGGCAGCCATTTGGGCCATCCGTTAAGTCTAAGCCCACTCTGGAGAGGTCCAATGTTCAATGCTAGGATGTCAAAATCCTAGGTTCAATGTCATATTTTGTCAGGTCACTGGTTTTTTATAGTGGCAAGTACATGCAGCCTATTTATTTTCAATGTTACAGTGAATTATGGGTGAATTAAGTAGTTGTTACCACGTTTGTACATTCGTATCAATAATTACGTAAGATGAGCTAAATTAAGGGAGAAAATAAAGAAAGTAAACGCGTTTTGAATTTATTTGAAATTTGCATTTTTAATTTTCATTGATATGGCAATTTTGGCAGTATATTTGGTGAACTGACATCGATGATGTCTACCACACCACCGAGATAATATTACCACAGTGAATTTAAGTTAGCAGACTACCATTTTTAGGTCAACGACAATAGTGTGGTTGTGGTGTGGTTTCGGACTGAACACTACTTATACCTCGGGACACATATCTGGGACCTCTTTCACTAAGAAAATCGTATTGTGCGTATAGAAAGAGTAGTACATTTTAGGTCCAAGGTATATGTCCCAAGGTATACCAGACTTTGCAGCAAATTGATTGAATTGAATGTTGAAGTCGGCCATGTTTGTTTATTATTTAAAGTTTAAAGTTTGGTCGAGCTCGAGTAAATTTTTGTGTCTATCACTTCTCTCAATCTCAAGCTAGTACTTACGGATTTCAATTCAATTTAATAGTACCGTTCAAGCTCACAACCTAATGAGGGATATTACAGAGGATATCATCAGTAACATTTTTCCATCAGAGTAAGAATAGAAATAATGGAATTTCTAGTTCTACATAGAGTTCACATTCAGAGGATTTCTGTAACAGTCTGTCAAGTAATGAGCTAGAAGATCTTATGACTGCCTACCTAATGTGAGCGAAGAGAAGCGTGTTAGAAAGCCACCAGAAGGATATGGTTATATTGAAAAACATGTATGGTTATTATTATGGAAATGTGTGACGACAATCTTACTTAAGAAGAACTAATGAAAAGTACAGAGCGAACGAATGGTGCCTATGCATGGAAGAAGAGTTGAAATCATTCCAAGAAAATAGTGCATGGGACTTAGTGAACAAACCTAGTGGGCCTTTAAAAATAAATTAAATACCTAGTGATAATTCAGTGTTAAACAGAGCAAGACTTGTTAAAGGATTTACCCAACTAAAGGGGATTTACTATAAATACATTTTCTTCTGTTCTAAAGTATTCTACATTGAAATAGTTGTTTTCTATAAGAATCATATTACTTATATCATCTGTGCTATTAGTGTTAACTTGGACTTGAATATAACTCATTTGGATGATCTGACTTTGCTTTCCTCAATGGCCATCTCGATGAATGCACAGTGTATAAAACATGCAAATACTTCAGCATTTTTAATGCAGTGATAAAAATACCTAAAGTTTTAAAGTTTATATGGTTATTTTTGTTGATGCTGATTGGGCATCTGATTTGTAGACAGAAATCCTATACAGGCCCATAAGACCATTTTCTTAAAGAAATTTTTGTTTGAATTAGTCGGTAGAAACAATAAGGTGCCAATGACATTGTTTAACGTTAATCAGAGTGCACAGAATCTTTCAGAAAATTGTATGTATCACCATGCCGATGTAAGGTTTTGTTTTATTAGAGAAGCCGTTGCTAAGAATTTAATTATAATTATAGTTTATTTAAAAAAAAATTAAATGCCTGCTGATACTTTTTACTAAAAGTCTTTGTAATATAAAACATATCAAATTTTTGCAGGAATTAGGCATTCCTAGTACCTAAAGTTATAGTATTTAGTTATTATCGTAGACATGTAGTTAATTGTTTTCTGATTCTGTTATTGGATTATTTATTATTTTGTTGCATAGTGGAGTAGAAATATAAAAAGTACCATTAAGTATATATGTACAAATATAAACATACTATTCTCTGTTATAAATCTATTGTCGGTGGTAGTATGGTTTATGAACAATGTAAAATAAATGACTATCTTTTCAACCCACTTGTGTTTTTATAGGTCAAATGTAACAAGGTTTATGCTTTGTTACATTTGACCTCAAGATGGGAGTTTGTTCCATTATTTTTTTGAGAACAGATGATTCTTCAAGAATACCAAGCACCCCGTATTCGAAGAGATGGGTAGGTGTTTGAGGCCTATTTGTCGCCTTTCATACGTTCACCGTTCATCACTTGTTTACCCACTTATTAGTGGTGTTCGAGAAGGAGGCGAGGGAGCAGGGCCGGATGAGACAGCTCGTGAATGGCGGGTACGACTCAGGCGTCGGAGGTCGTTCGACGACTTCCGTTCTTCTTATGCTCGGGCTTAGGGGTGACAGATTCAGCGGTCACCCTAGCAGAAGCAGGCTTTTTTCATTGCAAGGGGAAGGTGGAGTTTCAGACCTTTCTGCCCCATCTGATGCTACTTTTAAAGGCGCGACTAGAGGGAGTAGGGTCATGTCCCTCATGACCCCCCCCCCCCCCTCAGAATACGCAGCATGCTTCTACATTATTTATCTACATTGAATTTCCTTAAAATTATGTCTAATTATTATTACTGTAAAATAAATAGGTACGTACATAAATAAGTATTAAGGGAATAACTAAGTAATTTTCAAAACTACACGAATTAACCTATAGTTTCTTTTTTTTTTTTTTTTATTTATAACAAAACGATATGATAATGGATATAAAAACACCCATTAAAGTGGTTGTTGCCACGTTTGTACATTTGTATCAATAAATACGTTTATTAAGAGTTATTTTATGGAAGAACTTAAAAAACTAAATGCATTTTAAATTTATTTCAAATTGACATTATTATTTCATTGATATGGCAATCTTGGCTAAACAAACGAAAGAACACGACTTTGAACCAACGATGAGACGATTGTGAGACCACAATGACACGACTCATCGCACCGCTCTTATTGTCAATCTCAATGTAATATTAATAGTGTCATCAAAACTTGTATGTTAACATAACTTAGCAGACTTGGCCCCCAGCTTAGTTGCCATTTTAATCGAGAACCATCATGGTCACCGGAACTTACTCGAAACTCGGCACCCTCAAACTGTAATATAACTTTCCAGTATGAAACACTAGCTGACCTGGCAAACTTCGTACCGCCAATTATTTTCCACCCGCGTGGTTTCCGATCTCGTTCCCGCTGCACCCTCCTATACAATGACCGCAACAGAAATAACCACACTGTCACTGCTGCGTATATACTGATGTCGGACGAATTTCTTGACATTAAGGATCACTGCTCCGTTCCCTTGAGTAGTAGCGTGACGATATATAGCCTATGTGTTATTCTGATGTATAAGTCATATTATTGTAAAGTTTCATGAAAATCCATTCAGTAGTTCTTACGTGAAAGAGTAACAAACATCCATCCGTACATACATCTATCCACACTCACAAACTTTCGCGTTTATAATATTAGAAAGATAGAAATGTTTCAAAAATACACACGTTACGTTTTGATTGAAAAATTCTGTCGAGATCAACGTGAAATATACTAGTATTCCACTTTTAAATGCATTGAATGAAATGCTACAATGCATTATTCGAATTATACGTAAATAAATTTTACAGTTTACACAACTTAGTTTAACTAAAGCGGTTGTACAATGTGTACCCCACAAGACGCCAAGCGAGTGACGATATGACGAAATAACTAATACGAATAAACGTCGACGTCACGCAGCGGGATTATCCCTCATTGCGAATTATGGCAGACGGGTAGTTGATTGTCGAGTCTAATTTGTTGGTCTTCCATGAAGTGCTATAAGCGTACGTGTTCTGAAAGAGAGATGGAACTATACACTCTATCTCCATCTCTGTTTCTTGTAGGGAATATGATCATTTGTAGCACGTCATAGTGGACCAACTGATCCTTATATAAAATTTGTATGAAACTAGCGACTCGACCGGTGTAGCGCGGAAAAATTCATGAATCCGTTAGGATGAGTATATTTGATAACTCATCTATCATATATATGAAAAGTAAACTGCGTTATCACTTTTTACTCTGGGTCGTGTCTTGAGAATTCAGTTTAGTTGAATAGGTTTTCACATCTGAACATCATGTCGTTGAACTCGGTATGACTGCATTAATAAGCGAAAACTCAGCGAAGACGTAGCCGCGTTTACAGCTCAATAAATCACAGATCAAGAAGAAGAAATCACAGATCGCTTCTGATCGGTATACGGTCAAAGACTAGATAGATACGGTGTAGACAGTTAGACAAATGTTTACCAGCTCAGGAATGAAATGCACAAGTACCATAGTGCGCTAGTGTAGTCTCAGCCTAATGATTAATACCTTTGTAACTAGCGTGTTTTTTTTTTAAATACTTATTACAAGACCTGTTGCATGTGAATCCACTCGGGTATATTTCTAATTCCGTTCTGACTACCCATGGAAATTGATTCCAGCGACCGTAAGTATTTGCGTTATTCCAAACTCTAATCTATCTCTGTACCAAATTTCAGCCAGATCGTCAGTTTCAGCCAGTCGATTGACGATGGAACTTTGGGGAGCATTTCCGAAAGAGGCAGCTGTGTCCGAGGGACACAGCTGCCTCTTTGGCGCGGCTGCTGCCTAACTTGAGGGGTCCGGATGACTCCTGCAGGAGACTCTACGTGGGAGTCGTGCGGTCCATGGCCCTATATGGGTGCCCAATATGGGCGGAGACACTGGCCATTGCAGCAGACGTGCATTGGTGGCCGCAATGCATGTCTCCTGCAATGGCCAGCAGAGCCATTAGAGGGTACCGCACGATATCCTTTGAGGCAGCGAGTTTCCTTGCCGGATCCCTACCGTGGAACCTGGATGCGAGAGCCCTTTCGATGCTATATCGGTATCGAAAGGAGGCGTGGGAGCAGGGACGAAGACCCAAAACGGCGTGCGTCTTAGTCGGTTTGAGTCCGACATAACCACCTCCATCGGCTCCGTGGGGGTGGTATCCGTGGAGATTTTTCAAACGATTAAAAAAAGCCAGTCGATTGAGGTACTCGTAATGGAGAAACAAACATTATCACATACTTTTACATTTTAGCGAGGTTCTGACCATCTAGTATACTCGTAGTATGCTTACTTTACTATCTTACTAGTATAAATAGAAACAAAATACTACTGCATTTACAACTTGACAAAAAAGTATAATTATCCTAAATGAAATCAAACCTAATTGCCGCATCTGTCCGTGTCTGTGATCTATATCTTTCAACATACAGGAATAATGAAGTGACTTACGCAAACATATTTCAATTCTATTACATTAAAAATAGAGTTCTAATTCGTGCGCAGATAAACATGCAATGATCTGGACCATCTATCTTTTGTTCATTGACTCAATCGATATAGGTTAGTACGGAAATTAAAACGTTTCTATTTTGGTACTGAAAAGGAACTAGCATTTTGTATGTGACTTAGTTGATACCCGCGTCTCCGCTCGCGTGGCTGTCGGTTATCGTTTTCGGTCATACATATTCTAAACAACCAGATTGCATTCAAAGATATGGCCATTTTTACGTCAGACCCAGATAAAAAGCGATAAGAAAATCAGACAGTTAAAATATTTTGCTTGTGTAGGTATAGCCCGTCAAGAAAGTCGTGAAAATTTAGGGTGGCGCTGCTGCGCTTGAACTGGTATCCCTGTCATACTACAACTGCACAGTCTTGATCTGTTGTTTTTTTATGGTATAAAGTTAAATATAGTACATACCTATAAAGATATTAAATAAATGAAAGTGAAAAATGTATCACGGCAGTAATTTTTTTGTTTACTTTTATTTAGGTATTATTAATATATGGAACCGAAAATAATGTTAACAGAAATTAACACGAATATGGTATAGGTATAGACATACGGTTGAATCGCTTGAAGTTTCGACCAGATTAACCAGCCGTGATCACAGACTGACTAGATCACACACTGTACGCCCGCCGTCACGTCATCTAATCCGTGCGGTAGATAGTTCTACATTCACCCACAACTCACACATTCTCCATTAAATACTCGTTTAACCATATTCTTTGACCGCGCCGAGAAGTAAGGTTGCATGTTTCATATTACTGGACTCCATATTGCTGATAATGTAATTAAGGGCCGCAGTGGGAGTCCCTAGTCTCGCTACGGGTCCCTGTGACTAGCAGAGGACATAGAGGTTAGATGAGGACTCCATGCTTCCCACATCCAAGAGGGCCATCTTAAAACCGTATATCGCCAAAGGTTACTGGAGTGCGAGGGAAATGCCTTATTTCTTTAATCTAACACCTCCCTCGGTAATTAGTTGAGTATAAGACCCCAAGAACGAGGACACGACGTGTCGGACTTTTTTAGGTTATACCTCGGGACACGTGTCTTCCACCTAATAAATTGCGAGACAAACGAGGCCCATTGTTTTGTAATAATCTATGCTTGGTGACTTTGAGCTCGTCCACCGCTGCTGGCCATATTTTAGGTCCAGGTTACATATCCTGAGCAATACCTTACTCAAAGCACACCCAAAGAAAAAATCACTAAGGTCTGTCATGAACCGTGATAGCTAGACAGTCTAAAATTTCACGATATTTATATAGTATTAAAAAATTAAAACAATAATCTTTTATAAGAATAGTTTATTGGTATGAGTATTGAACACCTGAAATGCTGCTTGAAACTCCATAAGTAATTAATTTATCTTCGATAGTTTCCGACTCACTGGCAATATCATCATCCTGAAATTATATGTCTTGAAATGTACTTTTGAAAATCTGAAACAAATACAAACGTCCTGTATAAACACAGCTGTATTTATACCCCGAGTATTTTTTAATTAGTTTGGGCCTACGTGGTTAATACAAATTACTTAGATCAAGAATGTTTAAAAACGTCAAAGTGATGCACTATGATTTGTTATAATCGTAGGACAATGACATAACAACTTCAAATGAAAACAATGCTTTGAAACACAAAATATTCACTTAAAATATATAATTATTATTAGATTACACTTCCCATACCTTGTTTAACATTAAAGTATATGTACGTACTGGTTAATTTAGCATTTTCATCAAAATCGTCAAAGTCTGAAAGCAGCTTGCCGGCTTGAAATTCTGCCGTGTTTCATACTATATCTCTGAAATACTTTGAATACGACACGTTTCGCACAACTATTATTCACATAGCAATTCATTTTTACACTCAAAACTGTTATCCGATGAACAGTAATTAAATACACGTAAATAATGTACGAAACATCTCCGACGTAGCCAGACGTAGCAAGGAATTGACAACTGATTACTCAGTTTGGCAGTTATCGAGTGTTGCAAGTACAAGGAAAAAATTTAGTTCCTCCATAATTAATTTCACGACTTTCTTGACGCACTATATGTAGTAAATGTTTTGTTAAATTTTGGTTCAGAATCGCTAAATTAGCATAACAAAGTACCTAGCATATGTATTTTTTTTTAACATTTCCATTCAAACACTACTAATTTACAATTTTATTTTTAACTAGTGGTCTGGGTTCAGGCTTCGCTCGAGAATACATTCATAAAAATTCCAATAAACCGATTGCAATGATTGCCTGGCAGCAACGAAAGAGTAGCCAAGAAACATCTCTGAAGCGGTTTGCATATCGTGTTCAAATTTGAGCTCAATCGATACAGAACTTTCGGAGTTCTGGAAGCGTGCACAAACCGACATAACATTATTATATACTTATATAGATAGATAGTTTAGATGTTTGGAATAGTTCTGTTAGAAAAGGTAAAGCATTTGAATGCAATCCTATTAGTTTGAGAGATGTTTGTTGCGAGCGTTTGTTTAAAATAGATTATTATACCACGGTTTGTTTGTGTCTCGGGGATTTTGTATTTCTCAGAAACTGTTTTCTTGATGCCACATGTCTCTAATCGGGGGTGTGTTATTACTATGTAACGTTTTACACTACTGGCGATGAAAAAAAGTTGATTATGTGTGTGAGGTGTTTTTTAATTATTGTAACAAGTAGCAATAACAATGACGAACTGAATCCACAACACTCAACGTTATTATCATTTCATAAACATTCTTAACACACATTATAATCGTCGCATTGTCCCGGTTATGAAGCTTTTCTATTATATTCACCCAATTGCCCTAAAGCCATAAGATAATTTGGTGCTCAGATCTATTCACTTCAAGTATATTGAAGAAAATGGCAATGGGAGTGCAAAATTGTAGAGATAAAATACATTTTAGTATAGGTACTATGAATGATGATACATTAATTCCATCTGTCATCATAAGTAGCAGTCGTGTACGAGCATGACGCATGGAGCCGTCATCAACTTTTCGCCATGTCCAACGAAAGGTGTGGGTGCATGATGACACCACGAATAATGACTTTAGTTAGCATGACGACTCCCTTGCACACGAGACACGATAATAACAGGAAATACTTGTAAAACTGGTTAAATGATCGCAAAACAGGTAGGTACGTACCTGTACATTTAATAAAATGAATCTTTACTACAAAGTAAAATCACATAAGTATTTGACCTAAATAGTTTCTTTGAATGAATTTTACATCATTATGTATGCTAACTATACTATTCTCGGACGGGACTCGAATCCGAGATCTTTCCCTTACAGAGGGAATGCCTTGACCAACTCGGCTATCGAGACACGTCCGATTTGATTCTAATTTCCCTTCCCGTCTTTAAGGCGACGGTGGAGTCATCTACCAATATTCTTAAGAACTTTTGGAACCAATGAATGATGCTACAATCATTTTTAAAAATTGTTTTTTCTTCCATTCCCCCTGTAAAAGAAGGATCGCGGGTTCGAGTCCCGCCCGAGAAGATTCTTTTTCCCTATGTATTCGATTAGTTCAGTTTCATTTATACGTACCTATCATTCAATAACAGTTAATGGCTCTTACTTTAGTAGTAGTAAAATTTCCCAGAAATTTGTTTAAACAAATCGAATTGCACATGTGGGTACCTACTGTTTTGCTTTTTCTAGTTATTTTTAAAATTAATATGAAGTATTTTAAACTCTTTAGATCTCAAATTAAACTAAACGAACCTAACCTAACCTAATTAACGTTACCAATTCATTTCAATGTTTGCATAAACAGTCTGTATTTATATTTAGTTTCTTACTACAAGTTATATTATTATTTGTTTCAGAATTCAAACGCTAGTTGGAATCATTCACCTCGACTAATGGAAGAGAGCTAATGTGACGTCACAATGTCGTTTAGGAACTATGTAAGTATTGTCGAAATCTACTAAACACACCTTTTTTCAAAGATAATAGTCTTAAGTTTACTTCTGTCCTTACAAGTCTAATAAACGATATTATGGAAAGAGGAGTAGGAAAGAGTATCAAGGAGTCTAATAATGAAGTTTTTGAAGTAATTAATATTGACACTCGGATGAAGAGAAGAGGATATTTGTCGTAAAACAACGAATTAAACTCCCACTGAGGCTTGTTATCAATGCGGAATCTCAGTCTATCACTGCCAATCAATCAAGCGTCGGTAGCTTAGTGGTTAAGGAGATGGCGAGGGTCCTGGCCTTACACTACCGACGTGAACCCACTCCTAGCACAAGCAATTTGGCTTAGTTGGAGGGGTTAGAGGGAGTATTAGTAATTTCGGTACTAATATTCTTTTTAAAAAGAAAGTAAGTAAATCAATCATAAAATTAGCCCACCGCAGTCCACTGCTGGACATAGGCCTCTCCCAATGTGCGCCATTTCGTCTGATCCTCCGCCTTCCACATCCAGTCTGTTCCAGCAACCTTTTTCAGGTCGTCAGTACATCTGGCTCCTACCTTCTTTTTGCCTTCTCGCGGTGTCCACACTAGGACTCGTTTGCTCCAACAGCCATCGGTCCTTCGCCAGACATGGCCCGCCAGCTGCCACTTTAGCTTGCTTCTATCATTGCCAAGTCCAATCCTAATAGATTTACTTGCATGGATTGTATAACCAAAACTATTTGCAAACCATTTCCTTTCTTTTTCAAAATATATCAGACCAATATTGTGCAGCATATTATATTTATTATCGAACTGACAAGCAAACGAACGGGAGACCAGACATTAACGATAATTATTCGTTTTCGATTCGGCTGGATTCGGATTCGATTCGATCGGCGGGTTCGATTCCCGCTCAGTGTAAATATTTGTATGCATGAATATGGCTATTTGCATTGGTCTGGGTGTTTCTATGTATAATATGTACGTATTTACAAAAAAAAAGTATATAATACCATGGGTCTAGATAGCGTTGTGTAGAATGTTGTAGAATATTTATTATTATTTATTTTATTTAATTGAAATGAGGGCTAGACAGTACACTCGTACTTAGGTTTATTGTACCGGCAAGCGGTTATTTAAGTCCTTTTATAATTCTATTTTAAATTATGGAAGATATTCTGTGTTGGGTAAGAATAGTCTTGTTATGGAAGAGTAAGATATTAGACCTGGATGTAGAGTGAAATATTAGAGGATTGGGAAGGGCCTACTGACACATACTTCGTCTGTCAATCAACAGACATCCTGCAAGTTAGATTGAGTTACTTAAATCCCGAAGATTCCTAAAAACATGCAGTACTTGCTCAGTGAATTCGTTTTATTCCTATTAGGAATTTTTTCAAAAGATGTTTACGTGACAAAAGAACTGGGTGAATTGTTTTATTCTGAGGATTTACTAGTAATTGATTAGAACGCCTGCAGGTAGAATGCCTCCTAGTGAAGTAAAAAATATATTCATAATATAATATTCAGTTGCACCAAAGACCCTAACTGTATAAATGTGAGATATGAATCTGTTAACCAATGCCATGAATATCCAAAATAGCACATACTAAAAGGGCTCAATCAAATCTCTCTCCGTTCATTATTATTTTCACACTCACATACACGCATTCCTTTTACTATTTATGGACCGGTGAAAGGGAAGGTTTATAGCGTTGAACGAAAAATATAGATCTCTCGATATCGTTTCATACATCTTTGAATACTTAATAAAAATGTATATTTTGATTATAATTATTGAGAATAATAAAAACCTGAGTTTTTAATAAATTCACCTTTATATTTCAGTATGAATCACCATCGTATGGTCGGAGTCGAGAAAGGACCACCTCAAGCACCTCCACGGAACGGCCGACAACTGTTACAGCAAAGTATATGAATACCACACCTGCTTACAAATCTTCGAGCATCCCCATCCTATGTCCAGAACGTACAACCAAAGAAGACACGCCTATCTCGACAATTGCTAATCGCTATGCAAACTATAACAAAACTGAAAAGCCAGCCGCCTCCAAATATGATTCATACAGCTCAAGTAAAACGGAAAAACCTACTTCCAAATATGAGAAAAAGGACTACTCAAAACTATCTGTTCCTTCAGTCACCACTGCTAACAAAAAGAGAGACGTAAGCCCCGTATCGACTTCGAAATACAGTGTTAACCGACCTTCAAGGCATTTGAGCCCAGAAAGAAGACTTACGAAAATTTTTAAAGATAAAAGCCGAGATCCCAGTCCAGGAGATCGCGATAAAGACATTCCAAGTAAGACTGATAAGTCTACAGGCTACAGTAACCTGTCAAGTTACAAGTTATATCCTCGAACTTCAAACTATACACGACCTGTCTCAAGAACGGAAGCAAAACCAGAAATAGTAATAAACAATTATCCCAGGCCTTCGTCCAGAACTGAAGTTAAACCTGAACTAAACGTAAATAGTTACTTGAGGCCTTCATCCAGACCAGAAGCTAAAGCTGATATTAGTGTTAACAATTACACAAGACCTTCGTCCAGAACAGAAGCAAAAACTGATTTGACTGTTAATAGTTACTCAAGGCCTACGTCCAGAGCAGACGTAAAAACTGACTTAACCGTTAACAGCTTCCCAAGACCCACTTCAAGAGCAGAAGTAAAAACTGATTCAACCATTAACAGTTACTCCAGGCCCACGTCAAGAGCAGAAGTGAAGCCTGAAATAACTATAAATAGATATGCAATAGCTAATAGATTACCTACAAATTATTTAAGAAGCCCGCCTACTGTGAAACAAAGTTCTGTTTCACCAGTGAATCATACTGAAGCAATGAAAAATGATATCGAAAAATGTGTGGCGCCACCAGCTATTACAGAAAAACCAAAATCGCAAGGAGATTCAGTTAATGGACATAATGAAAGTGTCAGTATAAATGATGTTCAGTCTGAACTTGAAAGTGAGACTGAAACAGTTACGATAGTAACTCGTCACACTTCACCGACACCTCCGGGATCTTCAGCATATGTGAGAACCAGGAGAGCTGATATGGCCAAGACTGTCGAAAAAACGGTGATAAGAGCAAAAAGAAGGCCAGTAATGTTGGACAAAGAAATACAATCAGATAGATTAGACGACTCCACGCGGTCAAGTAGATTCGGTAGTACTGCACGAACTAGTGTGACTAATTGGTCATATTATTCGCCGAACAGTAGCAATTATACTGGCTATGCAGGTAGATATTCTACCCAGTACTCTAATTTAAGGGAAAATTCAGGAAACCACTCATATACAACCAATGAAAGATCAGGGCGCAGTCAGAGTACAGAACCAGAGAAAAAAGAAAACTCTTCTTATTCGAACTCATTTTCCGAACACAGTAATAAGGATGATATCAACAGTCACTCTACAAGTCACTTATCCGAAATAAATAATGAAACAATCTCTGTTTATGCTACTGAACAAAGTAAAAGCGATGATACAACAGACATAATAATAAATGTGAATCTGAAACTAAAACGTGCAAAAAGTCCTACAGAGTCCACGGAATTAGTATCACCAGAAATCACAATATCAAATAGCCAGTTACCACCACAAGCGCCAAAAACAGAGGGAAACGCTAAAACGAAAAAACTTAAAGTAAAGAAAACTAGCAGCGACTCTTCATCAGACTCCGGTTCTAAAAAGAAAATTATAAAGAAACGAAGTAAATCTGTCAGTTCTACAGATTCCGATCACGGCAGTGAAGCCAGTGAAAAGTCATCTAGCCAAAAAGGTAGTTCCAAAACTACATCTAGTAATAATTTACAAAATGGTCCGTCAAAGTTGAGACATTCCAAATCACGAGATAGTAATAGCCCCGAAGCAAGCCTTACTTTATCGACACAGTCATCAGTTAGTGAAGACGAAACCGTTTCTAAATCTAAAACTAATGAGGTATCTAGAACCTCAGCAGATGAATTATCGATACCTACAGATCGAACTGGAAAACAGCCGTCCCCATTAAGGAATGAAAATGGAACTGAAGATGCAAAATCTTTTCTCATAAGAGCTTTGGCTCCCGTAACAAATTTATTTAAAAGACACCAAGAAAGTAGCGATAACAGTCGCTGGTTGGAAACTTCAACCTCAGAATCCACTGGTAAGGATGTTTCTAACCTCACAACCGAGAGTGATAGATCTAGTAAATGTAAAATTGATACTACTAATATCATAGCTTCAAATGATGACAATCTAGTCAAACTTAAAGCAATTAGACCAATAGAATCCGGAGATAGGACTTTTAGTACAGACTCAATCTCAGAAAAGAAAAATGGCTTACAAAACGGTGAAAGTCAATATTCTCCTTCCGATAAAAATGTTACACGAAAAATTAGACACGTTGAGTCAGGAGAAAAAGCATGGTGGATGGAATCAAATAGTACAATTAGTAGCAATAAACAAGGATGCGAAATGCCATACGTAAACAGTTCTGATAAATCAGATTCTAATAAGATAATTAAGAAATGCAAGTTTGTTGATGAAGATAAACCCTGGTGGTTGGATAGTTGCGCTAATATTCCAGAAGGTGTGGAAAGGCTAAGTCCTCCAAGGAAGTCATCCAGTGACAGTGATAAAAGTGAGAAATTTAATTTTTTCAACGTTCGTCGCATAGAATCAGGGGATCAAAAGGATTGGTGGATTAGTAGCAACGAAAATTCATCAAAAAGTGGCAAATTAGAACAAAATCAACAACACAGTCAAAGTTTAAGCAAATCCGATTCTGAACGTAATTTCCCTCTAAGAAGAATACGGCATGTTGAATCTGGCGAACGACCATGGTGGTTATCAAGCAGTAAGAACATTCCAGAAGGTATTGAAAAGTTACCAACGCCTCCACCTGAAGAAAGCGATTCAGACTCTGAGGTTCAGGTTTACGTTCCACCATCACACATTCCACCATTTCCCTTACATCTTCCCGACGATGAGCCTCTAGGTGCCAGAAGAAGTCCTGAAGGTCTAGAAACTCCTAAGGAAAATGAAAATTATAGAGGCCGCGCATCGCCTTACGAGAACAATCGTCAGTTTAGAAGAACGATGAATTCTTACCAAAAAGGGATGAATAAATATATATCTCGATACACTGATATCGATGATATTCTTGGTACATCTGGACAGATATACAGACCTTTTATGGATTCGATATTAGCGAAGAGAACTGGTCTGATAGAATTTGATGATGAGGAGTGTGAAGAGATAGATCCGACACAAGTTAGAATACACGATAGCACTGCTCAGCGGCCGGTTATTAAGAAGATCCGTTCCAGGTAACTATATTTTAAAATACATACTATTAAAAATAGTTATGGTTCGGTTACACAGTGCTGCTGCCTAGCCATTAGACACCTACTCAGCTTGACTACTCGCACGCCAGTAGCTCGGCTCGCCTTTGCTGCTGGTCAGTGTTGTGAGTTGCCGCGATGTCGAGTGAATGTGTTTCAATAATAAGAAATAATCACATCTGTCTCGCTCGCACTAGCGAGATGCGAGTTACTGCCGAACGTGTCTAAACATTTATCATATGCAAGTTGCTGGCTAGCGAGTAGGCGAGTGCAAACAAAAAATGTTGAAGTAACTCGGATGCGAGCTACTGTTCAACTCGTGTGAGATTCTACAGTGCAGCTACTCGGCAGGCTGACTCGTACGTTAGCTCGCACTGTGTAAGCTAGCCATAATGCTCTGCTACAGGATTTTTATCCAAGTGTGGAAGTAAGACGGTACTCGCTCCTGGAAGAGTCGACATTTAAAAACAATAAGCAGACCCCGGGCTTCAAAGTCCAAACTTTGAACGCAACTTGCAATAAAGTCTCTATCTATCTATTAATATTAATTATATCCCTATATAGCCAAGTGGTATGGGTAATGGACTGCTGAGACGAGGTCTCGGGTTCTTTTCGAAGTTATGTGTGTATTTATCGCAAGTTTATAAATGCCCGGTTAATGGCAATAAGCTGGCCACCTATTACACTGGGAAATAAACATAAACTGGCGAAATGTGGGTGCTAGCACCTCTGCCTCGGGGAATACAGGTGTCAGTTTATGTTATGTTATGTTTATGTTTTATTTTTATTATGAAGTCTGATAAGACTGTTTCTCTTTTCAGAAGTGACATCGTTGACTACCGGGATGGAGACCAAGTAAGTACTTTATATAGTACTAATTAGCTAATTTATACATTACTTACTAGTTACTATCTTTTGCTTACAAGGTTTGACCGTGAATGTATATTAATGTCTTTTAATTGAGCTGTCTATCTATTTGTCCTCCAAAATTTGATGCTAACAGCTAACTACATCACCGATGCATAAACGATAATGATATAGGAAGAGAAATAAATTTATTAATAAAAAATATAAAAACATTGAAATTACCTAATAAGGAAATATACTATTTCACAAGGCTTTCTATTTACTTGCCTTTGTATAATAAAATTTACATAAATAGCAACAAAAGTATAAAATAATGTTAGCAATACACTTCCTTTCCTTAAGGCTGTCTGGGTTGCAACAGAAATGAGATGTTTGTGCTCGAAATTGAAAACGCATGAAAGAGCATAAAATATCTGCAATGTGAGATGGACATAGTACCTACACAAAAGTTATATCAAATGAAAATGATGGTGCTTCATTATAATAAACTTATTGAAGTGGATTTTTTTGAAGTGCGTTGATTAGTTTTCGATGAACATTTTTTGAGATGGTAAAAAGCAGTTGAATTCGCTACAACGACTGATACCTTTTATGAGCACTTTGGCAATACACACAACACCACCACTCAATATACAGGGTTACTGGTAACTCGACGTATTTATGTCAGAAGGTATTACAGGAATTGAAATCCTATAATTTTGATCCCCCATCTCATATATATAATATGGCGAAAATCAATTCATGAAACACAACAACAACACAATGAACTTTTCGAGTATTTTCATATAATATTTGAAAACATCCAGGATTCAGACATCACGTGCAAAAAAAAGTTTTTGCAAAGTGAGAATTTTTCGTGCATAACGCACTACATGAGGAACAAGTCTAGATAGACACGTGGCTATAGAGATTCTTATGAATTCAATGTCTCGATATTGAATGCGTGGGCCCAGTATTTGTTTTGGCTATTGTTCTCGAGACTATACTACTAATAATAAATAAGAAAGTTTAAGAGGATGGATACATGTATGGATGTTTGTTAGTCTAAAAGGAAAAACAGTATACCAGCTTTATGAAAATTGGCACAGAAATAGATTCAAATAAGACATACGCTAGTTTTTATAGGAATAAGTTCCTGAAGGTCGCTGTGGGCAACAACTAGTATGCACTACAAATATATCTCATACTAGTTTTGAACCCGTTATCTATTATCGACTGCAGTTCCAACATATGTTTACTTTTTAATTGTTACCACACACCTGATTCCCTAACTAGGCGGAGGGAAAAAGAGCCATTCAAGTACTAAAAACACCTAAGTATAATTTAATATACATTCTCAGCTAGGACTGCTAGGAGTGTCCTACACTTTTCTCCATTCTTAAAATTAGTGACAAATTAAAAGTATAATATCAAAATACCATTCCAAGACATAATAAATTAGATAATGTACGTTTATCTTATCTCACTGAAATGTACAAAAATTAAAATCAATACTATAATGAAATGACAGTCTTTACCTACAAAGTATCAAAATGAAGTTCAATATTTTCATTAGACCACAGTTCATAAATGGGCATCTATATAACATAGTTAAGACACAAGGAGTATTTCTCTACAAAATCTGTAGATGCGGCGCCACTAGCGATTTTGGCGGTCAACTTTTATCATTTAAGCAAATTATATTGATTATTACATGAGGTTTGATAAAGGTACTGTATGAAGCTGTACATAATTTGGTCTTATAACACTAGTGTGATACTATAAAGACCCCTTATTATGCAATCGTTTCATAAACTACCTAGTTACACAATGTAATTTTTGTACCTGTACCGGTGTAATAATAATACCTTTGAATTGTCTGACGTTTGACGATACGTCAGGTAATTCAATGGCAGTTCGTCATAAAATTTCAGAACGCGAATTCCATCGATACAAACCGCAATAAAACCATAAAATACATAAAATAATGTTTAAAAATGGTTGAAAAATCATTCATTGTTTCCAACAGTTCGTAAGAATGTTGGTAGATGGCTGCACCGTCGCCCTTATAGACGGATATAAAAAGAAGGAAAATTTGGAATGATTCAAGTGTGGCTCAATAGCTCAGTTGGAAGAGCAGTCCCCCTGTAAGGGAAAGGTCGTGAGTTCGAGTCTCACTTGAGCATTTCATTTTTTCCAATGTTTTTCGAACTTAAAAGTTAGCATAATAAATGCTGTAAAAATTCATTCAAACATAAAATATTTCTTTA
The DNA here is from genome assembly GCA_914829495.1 of Eilema sororculum. Lineage (NCBI taxonomy): Eukaryota > Metazoa > Arthropoda > Insecta > Lepidoptera > Erebidae > Eilema > Eilema sororculum. Next base: position 43,903,836 of record OU618532.1, on the reverse strand, counting down.
CTTGAAGTTTTATTGAAATTTAGAATGTCATCCCTATTTTTAACTGACTTCAAAAAGCAGGAGGTTGTCCATTCGATAGATATTTTTAAATCAATAGTAACAAATATTTACCCTGGCCATGTTATTAAAATGCTGACGGTTATTAAGACCAGCTGCCTGTATAAAAACTTGTCTGTGTCTGCCAATAAAAAAAGTGGAGTCGTGTAAGCCTGTTAGCGGTCTATTGAATTGCTCACAGCTTCTCACCAGTGTAAACCTACAAATATTATTTACTTGCAAGAATTTTAACACAAAATATTTAAAAAATACGGTAAAATGATATCGTAATTTAAAATACGCAATGAAAAAGAAATTAAATAACCAATAAATCGTATTGACTGATATTAATACTGTGCTAATTTGAATAAAGGACAGGTTTCAATAAAAAAGTTAATATAAAATAATAATAGCTACTAAAATTTAGGCAAAAATATTTTTACGACTTCGGGAAGTTAAAACACTCTTGCGCAGCTAAGGCTTCGACGCTGAGCGGGAGCAGTGAACTGAAGAGTGCACTGTATCCTTGAGCCGTATGGGAGCTCGGCGCGAGAAAGAGACGGCAATGGTGTACGCGTTGCTGACATTTTACAATGATGACGTCAAGTACAAAGAGTAGTAATGTGTAGAAGGTTCATGGTCTTGTTAGACTATGTCATTGCGTTTGATAAAAAGCGCGTTTTCTAAGAAAATGAGTAGATACTTTCTTCCTGTCCAGTGACACTTATTGACCATACAATAAAGTGTAAAAAATTAATAAATGATCCTCCCGCCACTTTGTACATGTTATAGATAGATATATGGGGTAGAACCAAGACAAATCAACTTCACGTATAGTCCAGTACATTTACAGATTGACGGACGCGGATTTTTGTATTGGTTATATTTATATTTTTATTTCATATCTCTGTTTTAATACGAGAATTTACGTTTCACTTTTGTTTAATATGGCCATAAATATTTGTCAAACCAGTTGTCATTCAAATTGTGAATGGCCAGTCTGCGTGCGACAGTGTTGGTCTATACGAAGGCATCGTCATTCACATTTCGTCTCTTTCTTCCGACCTGAGGAAGTGATACAATGTTCTTTCGATACAACCTTACCCCACATAGTAGGTACTTGAATACAAACAATGTGATGACAGAACCGGCCTTCTTCATTTAGGTTCATAACAGACGTGAAAATTGTACCTGAGGCAAGTTGACTTGCAAGGTCCTCGTTCTTCAGTTATACTTATGACTTCGTACGGACATCAACTAAAGTGTTTAACGTGTCGGAAAGTTGGATAAAAACAATGCAGTGATCAATGTGAAACAAAACTGTGTTGATATCTGAGTAAGGTATGGATAGTGTTCACAGCAGATCCTTTTAGTTCTAAGTTTTACTTGCACCTTACGTTCGGAGCCGGTTGTTGAAACTTTTATTTTTTTACTTTTATGTACGAGCTTTCTTACTGTACATCGCGGTAAAATATTTTGTAAATGTTTTACTCTGGTACTGTGTAGTGAATTACTTCCAGGATTTATTCTATTTGAAATATCGATCGCTCGAGTATATCGGTATCACGCAGTTCTGGTTTTTAAATCAGCGATAACTAATATAATTTGTCATGTAGAGATTAATTATTTATGTTATTACAACAATTCAAAACGATGTTCTTATGTTTTCCATTCGATAAAATTCGAAATTTAAATCTAGTTTTGAAGTCTAACACCAGCAAACGTCCAAATAAAACATTTCGAGATTTTTGTAGGTATTTCGAACGGTTATAATCCAGCTTATATTGTGTGAAAGATTATAACAATGGATTACATTAAAATAGCATTGAAAAAAGTTTGTGAAGACAGACTAAAAATCACGTACCTGCCTGCCTCTTGCTATCAGTCAATAGCAATGAAATGAAATAATTTTCTGTTTCCATACATTAGGAACTACTTTTTTCAATTTTCGCTTATTGGTACCAATCGAATTATCAACTACGACTCTCGGATTGCGCTGCATTGAACGAGGAAATATCTATAGTTTCAGATGTATCCTAATTAATGCAAAGGCAGTGTGTTGTCAAACAGATCTGAAATCTTTCGATGTCGCAATATATTGCTTCATATCATACCAGTATATATATATATAAAAGATAACACTGTAGCACCTTTTAAAGAACTCTATAGAATTAATTTCTTAACTTAAAACTAGAAGCTTTATTCATCATTACGAATAAAGGCCCTACAATATTTTGATAAGATGAGTCTCATTCTCATAAATGCCAGTTTACTGCCATTACAGGACTTCAAAAGCATAGTTTTTGAAATATAAACAAAGTACGTAAATCATATTCAAAGCTACCATAGCGGTAAATATATTATATAAATAGTTGCAGCCTGTAAATCTGTTTTCGAGAAAACCCTTTTTGTATTGTTATTAAATATTTAAATTGCCATTTTCCTAACCATTAAGTTTCTTCAGGCTGTACCAATATCTGCCAATTTTACCAAAATCGGTGTAGTGGTCTGTGGTCTAGACGTGACACAGAGTGACTTTCGCATTTTTATTATTAGTATGAATTCATAACCTCACGCCTATTTACGGTAACCGGTAGCAGGTAGGAGTATATTGTTATCGTTCACATTTCACTCATTATTTTCGTTCCCACGTAGCGGTCCTCTGCGCCAAAATCATAGAATGTGTTGAATCTAGAATTAGTATTGTGTACTTCAGAATCAAAAGTCAAGTAAGAATTTACTGTTTAACCTTAAAGATTATTATTATTAAAAAATGTTAGCAGTTCAGGCATGCAGTTTATCCTAAATTGGTCTAGTCTAAATATTATACAGGTTTCCATAATCCTATTACTCAATTAGCCCACCGCAGTCCGCTTCTGGATATTACCAGCAATGGCCTCTCCCAATGGGAGGGATGGAGAATGGGGTGAAGTAGCTTCACCCCATTCTCCATCTACCGCATCCAGTCTGTCCAAGCCGCCGTCATCATGAAACTATAATTAATAATAATACGCGAAACAAAATCTCGATAAGGAAGTCTCGACAAAGATAGCCAGGTTCAGGTCCCACTCTCACAGACTATACAATAGGTATCGTTACAGTATTTCTCTGCTCAACTAACCCAGTCATGTCTAGAGAAAAACTGGACTCCAACCGTAGAGAAATCTGTACTGCATATTGTACACCAAGACTCTATAGATATACTCGAAGTCTGCTAATACCTAATGTCATTGATCACACCTGAAAACTATCAATACTTGGTGGTCTTTAATCTTGAGATATCCTGAGAAATTGAGATCCATGTCTAATAGTCCTAATCTAAGGTCCGTATTCCAGAACGATACATTTCTCGATCTGAAGGTTGGTAGTTTGGCATATTTGTCTATACAATCTGTCCTCGAATAAATCAAGATCCAGGCTGAGTGTCATTCTAAAATACGGGCCTTATTTAGATCAAGTACTAATTCATTATACTTTTGTAAAATTTTCTTTTTTTCGAAGCACTGGGATATGTTGACATATGTTCGACTGATGAGAACACGATCGCAATTACTAATAGGCTATAATAGTGAACAACTTCAGTTCTAATAAAATCAATGAAAGAGTTGCCGAGATCAGACCTATTGATTACTGCCGTAGTAAGTCAACTGGTTCCTTGCAATAATCCAGTTTGTAGGGAGTTGATATTATCTATATATGTGGGGCAAGATACATCAGTAGCTACAATGGCTACGTCTATAATGTTTCTGCTGGATAATAGTTGCCTGAACTAGTTCTAGAATTCGAAAAGACATAACTATTTATATATAAATAAATACATACTTATTCTACATAGAAACAACCAGACCAGTGCAAATTAACCTGATATATATAATGCTAATCGACTTTACGACCTCTGACTTAGCAGCTGAACCGCAAAGTGGTCATCGTTGGATAAGAATCTCACTTGATTTTCGTAGCTTCTGGAGTGCCACAGGGTACAATCCTTGGGCCCACTATTCATGTTATTAAGTAACTGATTACTAATCACTATCAAAACCATGACTTACTCAAAAATAAACAAGCTTATGAAACGCTTGCAAAACCATGACTGCTAAACTATCATTGTAATATAACAGGTACCATCTTCAGTAGTTAGTTCGTCTGACACGGTTACTCATGCGACTTCGCAAGGTTAAAATACTTACCCAATTTAAACGGTAAAAGCTTTCGAACAGCTGCCACATGTGAGGACAGACTATAGATATCATTAATGATCAGAATGACTTGCAGGTGAATTTATACAGTTTTTTTATGATTATTAATTTTAATAAACCATGTAAATAACGTTCATTCAATAGATAAATACATTCATTCCTTCACGCTCGTAAATCTCCGAAGGGGTAGGCAGAGGTGTACTAACACCCACATTTCGCCAACTATGATTTTCGGATACACTTAGTAGGGGGAGAGCCTATTGCCGCCAAGCGGGCACTTAAACATGGGCTGTATGTTTACTGTCGGATGGAGAACAGCCCTATGCCTTAGTCGTCTTCTACAACACACACAGGAAGAGATGGGGTGGCCCTATTCTATTCCACCGGGGACGAACACGGCATTCTTTCAATAAATATAGTACACAAATACTGAATACTAATAAAATCAATGAATACCTTGGTCTTTACACGTACTTCGTTTAATCTTGTTTAACTTTAAGACGTGTGATAAACGCGCAATCTATACCTATTAAAAATATTTGACACTGGACACCAGGTCATCCTGATACACCTCTTTTATCCCTGATGGCCTTTTCAACAACTGTAAGGACTGATATAGGAACCTTGGTTGATGTATTCAGTACATCTACCCAACTTCTAAACGCTCCTCTTGATAGCGGCTATACAATAATATCGGAGATACCTGAATCCCCGAAATTATTGTATATCCGCTTTTTTACATTTACATCGAATTCTAATTTTGAATTTTACCAGGAAAAACATTTTCAGGTGAAGTCAGTTCTCATATTAAGGCCCTGTTTTCCTGCAAAAGTAGGCATTTATAGCGATCCCGGCCGCTCGTAAAATATTACGCGCGAACGCAGTGACGGTGAACTCGGCGATGACCCCGCCAGCGTCACAGTATAGAAATATGCAGTAGGAAAACTTGATTTGACTTAGAAAATTAAATGCAGTTTTTTTAACTTTATTTAGTTATATGATTATATTAAGTAAGAAATAAATACAAAATTAAAAAAAACTGTATGAGTTTGAGAACTGTTTGTTCTATGTGTTTAGTTGCTTGGGCGAAAAAAACTTACATTATAATAATAATAATGCTTGTAATTTTACAAACATTTGTTTGAATTGATGCTAACGGTTACTTTATATAATCGCACCGTTCGTCGTCGACAGGGCAGTTAAATACCTAAAGTTAACGAGATTAACAACTTTTTTCGTGCGGGAATCCCCTCGGATACCCCCCTGCCGGAGCCGGAAGGGGAGGTTATGTCGGACTCGAACCGACTTTTTAGTCGGTTCGAGTCCGACTGTGGGCACGCCGACTGTGGGTCGTGGTGCTAGTTTTTATGAAGTATTTATATAAATTTACACTGTACCTTCTTTTTTTCGTGCGGAAATCCCCTCGAATACCTCCCCTGCCGGAGCCGGAAGGGGAGGTTATGTCGGACTCGAACCGACTTTTTAGTCGGTTCGAGTCCGACTGTGGGCACGCCGACTGTGGGTCGTGGTGCTAGGCCTGAGGTGAGGTTGTCATCGAAATATCCCTCGCACCCCGGCTGACCCAAGGCCAGTAATTCTCCTGGGTCTGCTGGGGTGCGAGAGATATGCTTTCGGCAATCTCACCTCCGGCAACCAAGGACCCAAGACGGCGTGCCTTTTAGTCGGTTTGAGTCCGACATAACCGCCTCCACCGGCTCCGTGGGGGTGGTATCCACGAGGATTTTGCGCACGATAAAAAAAGGCCAATAATTAAACTAACCTACCTAAATATTAAAATTATTCTATCCTAAACTAAAACTAAATTTATATTTATTTACACACACACAAATTATATACAATGTACGAATATTGTAGGTACTAGGTACCCCTGTACTGATATAGATAAAATATGAATTATAGAAAATCGTAAGTAGCATCTTCAGTAGTAATACTGATATTCTTATACTATGGCGCTATGAGCGTAATATTTAGGTATGATAATTTTTTAAATTACCAATCGGAGTTAGAAATTTAGTTAATGGCTTTGCACGACTTCTTTAGCTTGCGTTGTTTATTGCCCATATTGAATGACTTGCAACAATTTATTATAAATACGTAAAACCGATTGATTGGTGCACGAAACTGTCGCGCAAAAACTGACACAGGTCCTACTTCGGTAAGCGCCAGCGCGCGACTGGCGCAACTTTTCGGGCCTCAGCGGCGCGAGCACTCGCGAATTTAGTAGGTATTTAAATATAACTTTAAAAATTATTTCATAATATAGTCAAAATCTGCGAAAATGTCTAGACATATGTAGTGGCTTTAGTTTAGTACAAAAATTGTATAGAAAGCATAAGTAATTTAGTCATAATATTCAAAAAAAATAGCGAAAAGGGGTAACTTTGGGATTTTTTTCTATCGAGTGAAGTTCATCAGATCTGGTAACTGAATGCGAATTTGACTAGACTGGATCCTTAACTAATATATATCTTTTTTTCGAAATTTAAAACGCTTTTTCCTATGATTCAAATGCTTTTAAAAAACTCAAAATGCGGCCTACCTGGCCTTAAGGAAAGAAAATATTTTTATTTCGCACAGTGAAATTCATTGAGTTAATTGTGGTGGAAACGTTAGGGAAAACCGCTCTAAGTTGACACTGAATGTACATGTTATTCATTTTATATGAGGCATTTGTATCTTAGAATGTGTAGTTTTGTTTGGTAAATCATATATATTAGTAAACACGAATATCTATATGGCTGTTACTTGGAATAGGTTCGTTAATTTTAAACTCACTCTATGTCATATATCCTTTTTTCGTAAGGGAATCTTTTCAGAAACCATCCCAATAAGAAAAGTCATATCGGATTCGAACTGACCACACCGCCGTCCGTCTTGAGTCTTTCCATAAAGCACTTCCTTCACACTCGCTGTGTGAAAAAAACACACTTTTATATTGTTTGATTACCCAATAAAGGACACCAAAATTTACGAAACTGTCGACAGTTTGTTTCCTACTTTAGTAATAATACAAGATAATCACTATGGGTGAGAAGATGGCACTTGAAGTCAGTATCAGCGGGTGAAATCGCAGGCTAATGCTAGACATAACTAATTGTGAATGTTCTATAATAGCAGACTGGGGTTACGAATGCGTTCGCATTGTATAACAGAAAGAGTGAATGCGTAGAGACAAACAGGTAGACCTCAGCCAGCTCATTGTTTTATAATATTTACTAGTAATATCCATATCAATGCCTGTTATTAAACTTTTCAATACAACTTATTGAATACATAAGATATTTCAAATTGTTATACTGATAATACGTACGTACAATAAAAGTTATTTTCTACTAGACATGTTTCATATCGATATTAACGGTGCATTGCCATAAATAACTTTTAAAAACAATATACATAAATATAAATCAACAACGAATATATTATTAAGATGCGGATTTCTATTTTATTGTCACTCTCTCCTATAAATCCCGTATGCCAAGCGCGAAATGCAAAAATTATGTTTTTAAAACACATCATACCTAATAACCGTGATAATGTTTTCTTTTGTACAGTGGTCTCTTTTTTGTGAGAAAACCTCTAGGCATACCATGCCGAGGCCACGAACGCAAGATGCACGAAGTATTTGAAATGACATCGATAGTTGTCCGCCCGACTAGTGGAATGCCTAATAGCTTCCAGCAGAACTTGGCTACTAATGCCGGCGAACCTGTCTTTTAGGGAGTGTGGTCTTCTCCTTTCTTACAAACCGCAAACGAGATTCAAGCGTGCTGTCAAAGCTTGCAGCAAATGATCAAAAAAGATTCTCAGTTTTTTGGTAATTTTCTGTTCCTTTAGTCTTCAAAAATAAACAAGAAGATTTAAAGCTTATACCATAACCTGCTTTCGTAAGTGCTATTGAAAATACAAATCAAGGCTATATGGAAATTATCAAAACTACACTTTAAAGACCAGACCTTACTTGTTATAAGTAGTTGTGTAAATTAATGGATAGACTACACTCATGGCTATTGATTCACGATCTATTGTGAAATAAATAAATATTTACTGAAAAAACAGCTGCGTCGAATCAGAACAGTAAAGACCAGGAAATCATTTAAGGCTAGTAGGTAAACTACGCACTAATGTTAAATAAGACGAACTGACCAAAGCCGGGAGCAATTTTATTGGAATCTTTAACAAAAACCACCGTTTCGAATCCAACATCTCGATTAACTCAGCTAAATGTGTACTTAACAATGTGTAACTAAAAACAAAACAGACGATGGAAAACTTTTAATTCGTGCTTAATTTTTACATTGGTAAACAAAGAAACTTTTAATCTAATGTTGTCTCTAGCTTGACCAGCTTCTTCTTCGTCTTCCAAGAGTCAATCTCCGTTATATCCAAAGCTTGTATTTTAAATACCGGGGTCTGCTCTCCCACTTCACCATATCCGATTTGTTTCTAATGATTTAAGAATTCCATTACCAGATCACCGGCTTGCAGGTGAGGTTGGCTTCAGCCCGAAAATCTTAATGGAACCCCTCACATTCAATTTTTAATTCGTTACTAAATAAATTTTCAATCTATTACTGTCCGAAAAATAAAAACTAACAAGACAGCCTCCATGGCGTAACCTTAGAGAACGCGGCCGCTATGCAGGAGGCGCGGCTTCGATCCCCGCTCAATGCAAATATTTGTATTCATGAATATGGGAATTTGCATTGGTCTGGTTGTGCCTCGGAGAGCACATTAAGCCGTCGGTCCCGGTTGCCATTGGAACATCTATGGCAGTAGTTGGTGCCCCCAAAAGTCCAAGAAAACTGGTCTAGCAGCAATGCTTCGATATCGCTTTTGGGTTGCGGAGGTCACATGGCAATCGCTGCACAGAAAATATCGAAGTTTAGCCAAATCCACAGTTAGACTGGTAAAGCGGACCCTCCCCCCCCCCCCCCCAGACTAAAAGCTGAAAGCTTCGGATACGACTGGGATTAACTTTAAAATGATAAAGCAGAACTAAGACCTAATAAATTGAACCACAACATTTGACATTTTTACTGCTCAACTCAACGAGCCAGCACGATATACTTAGGCATCTCTGCCTTTTATATAAAACCCCGTCGTCCTAACTACAATGATGAATGAATTTCAGGGTCGATTTCATCATTCGATGTCTTACATCTCGTTGAACGGTAAGCACAACCATCAATCAGGCAAAATTTCAACAACATTATTTTTTACGTATTTTGTTTTGCATAGGTACTATAATTGTACAAACATCGTTCAGACGAAGTTTCGGCAACCACTTCAATACATTTCGTATAATTCATAGCTGGGTTTGCAATGCAATAGGTCTGCCTGTGTGAAAATAATCAGCTAACAAGAGGTCAAGGCCTCTCTTTCCTAATTACAATGTAATTTTGTTTTTGTTAATAATTAAAAAAATACCATAATACAATCAAGTACCTATGAAAATATAATTACTAACAGGTTTGGTAATATGCCTTTCTTTCGCTTAAAGTTTCGTGTAACAAGGCCTGGGGGTGACGGGTGGAGCCGCCTGTTACCCCAGCAGAAGCAAAAAGCGCGCCTCCCCATTCCGGGGGCGAGTTGGGGACACCGTTGTCCCCCCTCCTGAGGAGGGCCAAACCGTAAGGGATGGCCCTGGGTCAACCGGGGTGCGAGGGATATGTCGATGACAACCTCACCTCCGGCCTAGCACCACGACCCACAGTCGGCGTGCGGTTTTAGTCGGTTCGAGTCCGACATAACCTCCCCTTCCAGCTCCGGAAGGGGGGTATCCGAGGGGATTTCCGCACGGAAAAAAAAAAGATAGCCACGAGTACAAATAGGTACCAGCAAAAATGTAGAACAAAAGTTCAACCTTTTTTTTTCGTGTGGATACCCCCACGGATACCTCCCCCGCCGGAGCTGGAAGGGGAGGTTATGTCGGACTCGAACCGGCTAAAACCGCACGCCGACTGAGGGTCGTAGTGCGGTTGAGGGTCGTGGTGAGGTTGTCTTTCAAATTCAAAAAAATCAAAATTACACCAGCCGACTTAGGCTGACTCTATGATTGCCAGCCAGAACACATTATCACGATCTTTGCCAGTCATTATATTTAATCAATATATGTATCACAACACACCCTCTACTCAATCCAAGGGCCGGTTCGACCAAATGCGAGTAAAGCTTATTCCTAGAATAAACAGCCAATATGTGAGTGGTGAGTGATATTGCCTCTTCATTCTAGGAATAAACTTTAATCGCTTTTGGTCGAATGTACCATAAGTCTACTAATTTCCATTGCCAGGTACACGTTATCAACAGGATATCGTAAATTCAACTTTTTAAGACATCCGGCATTCGATAACCACTTTATTACTTTACACCTTTAGACAAAGGATAAAGCCGTGTTTTAAGAAGGAGTTTTGGTCCTTTTGTGCCGCAGGTGTTAGGTGATAACAAATAATAAATATGTGCGAGGCTTCCTGGAATAGTTTTTGAAAGAAGGTCAGTTATACAGCCGCCTTTCAAATTGATAAGCAGTGAATGCTTTTTGGTGTAGTTGGAAAGTTATTTTGAAGCTCAATAAAAATTATAAATGTTTCCTTGAACTGTGAAAAAAAAAGATCTCGAGAAAGCTTTCGTTTTCGTTGCCTGGTAATTGGTTTAAGGGAGAAAGAAGGTTGGCAATTGCTACTGCACTCACTTGTTGATTTTTTTAGTGATGCGGTTATTGTTCACATAATTATTCCATGGTGCTTTATGTCCTCCAAGAAGTATACTTATAGATCAATGTACACAATCGAGAGATGTCACCACCGCCGATAAAATTAATACTATCAACAAAACAGTGTTGTTGGATTACATGGACTTAACAAAATCAATTGGTATGGAGTCAACAAAGCTTGGAAAATCTACAATAGTACATTACAGTACATAGACATCAACGAGATAGACTAATAATCTAGCCTAATCTGGTCTAGTCTATCATGGTATATTTTGTTACATAAAAGTAACAAAATCTAATCCCGGGAATGGTTTACTGTAGGTCATAAAAACGCGGATTCACGGGCAATAACTAGTATAATTAAACTGCCCACTTGCATCAACAGCTTTGTATATATTTTCATAAACATTTAATTTACATTAAAAGTAGCAGAGAGTTGGGCACTTAAATGTAGAAGCCGAGAATTGTATTTTCCGTATACAGGTGATTCATATGGAGGAATGTCTTCCAACCTTTATTGTTTTAACACTGGTTACGTAGCTTAGCAGTTAATTTAATGAACATCCGTTGGAGGAAGCTAACTAATTGGTTCCTGAGCAGGTTGCAAGAAGCCATATGGCGAGGAAGTGAATACCGCTAGCTATTTGTTACTAAACTTGATTAGTGTACAGTGAAGAATAGAGTTTTACGACTTTTTAGAATGCATATACTTACGGTGTTCTTGCATCCGCATTTTCCGTCGCAATGAACATCATTCCAACCTTACACTGCTTCGCACAACGAAGTGGTTATATCAAATTTCGATTACGTGGAATCGCTAGATTGAATTTTAAAAGTAAAATAAAATTTTCTTCTAAACTAACTTGATAAGTTTTATATATAGGATTCTATTACATTTTTTGGGTATATTCTGAAAATTTAGCTTTTTATTACAGCTATAAGACCTACGCTAACTTTAAATCGCAATTATAAAAAGAGAATTAGAAATCTAATCATCTAACATTTATTTGAATCCTTTTCTTAATAACATCGTTGTTAACCTTACTTTGCATCTAACCAAAGAATGTTCTCATAATTTGTCCACAAAGAACCATTTAGGTAATTGCTAACTTCACTGTGTTCGGTTTGTGTTCGGTTGCAAGAAAAAATCGCATATTTTTTACAAATGAACAGGCTGGAGAACGCGGAAACCGGTCATGTTTACCGTAACCGGTTGCTAGGTACAATATTCTGTGAACAGAAACGATATTTAAAACCCTTCGATTCGGTACTGATTTATTGAGACCGTATATTGTAGCTTTGGAAAGAGTGCAGGATGTTTTCTGAACGGGCTCTGTGGCAATGGCAACGAACTTAAAGGATTCTCGTAATATTTATCGAATAAAGATAACGATTTAGTTTCGATCTAACTGAAATCTCGGAAGGGTAAAAACGCATATTCTCGCAATACATTTTTTTTCATTGATATGTTAATCGTTTTTGATATGGTAGGAAATGAGGTTAGATTTAAACTGAATTTTGAACATTTTATTATAAAAATTGACCTTCTGGCTTGGAAGGCAATATTCAATTGATGGATCAGTCATTTTGGACCTTATCTTCGAGATCAAGCCAACTTCACCTGTAAACTGGTAGATATATTTGCGTATTGACGGACTCAAGGTAGAGACGTTGAGCGGTAGTCGTTCCCTAAAAGCCGTATAAGTTGAGTAATAAGAAGCAGTAAACGGACCCCGGGCTCTCAAGTTAAAGCTTCGGATACAACATCATCATCATCATCATCATCAGCCCGCGGCAGTCCACTGCTGGACATAGGCCTCTCCCATGACACGCCACTTAGCCCGGTCTTCGGCTGTCCTCCTCCACTCTCCACCAGCCACTCTGCGTATATCGTCGCTCCATCTAGTCGCAGGGCGCCCCACACTACGTTTGCCGGTTCGCGGTCTCCACTCAAGGACTCGTTTCCCCCAACGGTTATCGGTCCTACGGCAGATATGGCCAGCCCACTGCCACTTCAGCTTGCTAATTCGTTGAGCTATGTCGATAACTTTAGTTCTCTGCCGAATTACTTCGTTCCGGATTCGATCCCTCAGAGATATACCGAGCATAGCTCTTTCCATAGCACGCTGAGCGACCTTGAATTGGTGAACCAACCGTACCGTAAGTGTCCACGTCTCGGCTCCGTATGTCATAACAGGTAGAACGCACTGGTTGTAGACTTTTGTTTTAAGACATTGTGGGATGGGCGACGAGAATACCTGACGAAGCTTTCCAAATGCAGCCCAGCCCAACTGTATTCTTCTTTTTGCCTCACCCTCAAAGTTGTTTCTCCCTAGTTGGAGCATCTGCCCTAGGTATACATACTCCGAAACAATCTCGAGGGGAGTTCCGTTCCCAGCAATCGGCTGCCGGTCAACGTGCTCGTTGAACATGACTTTGGTTTTATCCAGGTTCATCCGGAGGCCGATGCGTTGAGAAGAACAAGTTAGGTCATCTAACATTTGTTGTAGGTCCTGCAGCGTCTCTGCCATTATAACAATGTCGTCGGCAAATCGTAGATGAGAGATGTACTCGCCATTGATGTTGATGCCCCGATCTTTCCAGTCTAAGGTCCTGAACATATCCTCCAAGGCGCTAGTGAACAGTTTCGGAGATATGACGTCTCCCTGTCTCACTCCTCGGCGCAGGTGGATATGTTCCGTTTGTCCATTCTGTACTTGAACGGCCATCGTAGCTGCGTCGTATAGACATCTCATCACCTCGATATACCGCCAATCGACTTGGCATCGCTGCAGGGACTCTAGAACAGACCAGGTCTCGACAGTGTCGAAGGCTTTCTCATAGTCCACGAAAGCTAGACACAAGGGCAGATTATACTCTTCTGTCTTCTGTATTATCTGCCGTACTGTGTGGATGTGGTCTATGGTGCCATATCCACTTCGAAACCCGGCCTGCTCCGGAGGTTGAGCCTCGTCAAGTCTTCGTGCAAGACGGTTCGTGATGACCCTTGAGAACAGCTTATAGACATGGCTCAAAAGCGATATGGGTCGATAGTTCTTCAATAGGGTTTTATCTCCTTTTTTGAAGAACAAGACGACTACACTTCTGTTCCATGCCCGCGGAGTTCTTCCAGAGAATAGGACCGAGTTAAATAGTTTCTGGAGCTCCTTAAGTACCGGAAGTCCTCCTGCTTTAAGGAGCTCGCTCGTGATTCCATCCTCTCCTGGAGCCTTTCCATTTTTAAGCTGCCCAAGGGCCAACTCGATCTCGCCTAGGCTGATGTCCGGCAGGTCTTCTGTGAGGTGGCGTGTCAAAGTGGCTCTAGGGTCTCCGTCATCGGATTTTGGTCGCGGCGCGTGTGAAGCGTACAGGCTGCCATAAAAGTTCTCAACTTCCGAGAAAATCTCCGGCTTCGAAGCGACCACAGTTCCTGCCGATGTAGTCAGCTTCGTCAGGTGGCTTCTCCCAAGTTGTTGGACGAACACTTTCGATCCCCGATTCTGCTCGATTGCTTCCTTAATCAAGAGCGTATTATACGATCGGAGATCGCGTCGCACCAGCCTGTTGATTTTTTTATTGAGTGCCCGGTGTTCTGACGAAGCCATTGGGAGATTTTCACGACGCTCTCTCATGAGCTCTAGAGTCTCCCCCGAAAGCTTACACATTTTGCCCGTACGCTTCCCGCAGAGTTTGGCGCCTTCATCCCGGAGCACATCCACCACTTGCTCGAGCTTCCGGTCAACGCTGTCTGTGGTTTCCAACGCAGCGAATCGATTTTCCAGTTTTAACTGGAAAGATTGAGATACGGCAACAGTTTGGGTCATGTTTGGTTGGAGCTTTGACTTCATCAGACGGGTTCTTTCGCGCTGAATATTTAGATTCAGTGTGCCTCGTACAAACCGGTGATCGCTTCCGGTTTTAAACCTAGCGATCACTGAGACATCTCTGAATATGCGTTTCTTGTCCGTCATGATGAAGTCAATCTCATTTTTGGTGATGCCGTCTGGACCCAGCCACGTCCATTTCCGTTGAGGAGGCTTTTTGTAGAAGGATTTCATTTTCATTTTCAGTTCGGATACAACAGCTGGTAACAATGTTAAGATGATGATGATAATAGTTTGATACCAAACTGAGAATGACTCCTGAGTCGCTAGTGCATTTAACGTAAAAGAGTTTCGAACTCAAGATGTCCTGACCACTCGCTTCCATCTGTGATCGCTATGTGATAGGCGACTGAGTCCAAAATATTGTATCGGAACAAATTATTCACTCGGATCAATATAAGAGCAATAATACTACAGGTACATATTACTTAATAGTTTACGTTACGCCCACTTGCCTCGAGCTAACATAATAGAGGGTACATCACTAAACTCGGTACCAGACCAAAATCGTTTAAAATCAACAAGTATTTTCCGGGAATGGCAATCGAACAATCTTGAACCCAAACACGTCACCTTTTTGAGTGTCTTTTGAGGATTGTACGGGATGCTAAGACAGTGGATGAGCTCAAATGTATCAATCACACATTATATCAACAGCCTCATACGCGCGCACCAGGTCTTCATTTCTCTCGTGGTTTGGGGTCAAAATATATGCCGCGAACTATACTCCGGGAACTCAAGGCAGTATTTTATTGTAGACTAGCTTTTGCCCGCGGCTCCGCCCGCGTGGATGTCGGTTATCGCGACCAAACATAGCCTATGTCCTTTCTCATGGTCTAATCTACCCCTATACCAAATTTCATCAAAATCGGTTCAGTGGTTTAGGCGTGAAAGCGTAACATACAGACAGACAGACAGACAGACAGAGTTACTTTCGCATTTATAATATTAATATGGATAAGGCACATTTCCCAGGAGCTCAATAATATTGTAGTGACGTAACAACTATTTAATCCGCACAAACTTTGTGTTGTGGCCAATGACATTATAATTGAGAAAATATGCTTATTTTACGATCGTTGGCCAGGTGTGAAAGAAATCAATATATAACAGTAAATATTATCGCTATTGAGAAGCTGTAAGCTACGGTAGACGACTTAGGTATAGGTGATTTCACTATGAAGTGTAGATTTTGTATAAGTAGTCAATGTTATAAGTCACTTTTCAAATTCAAATTTTTTGGTCATCATAATTCCTGAACCTTTCATTAAAGCTTGAGCCAAACATGAAATATACTAACTTTGTCCTCTTTTGAATTAAAAAATACTACATAAAATAATTGATACCTGCATAAATATTTGTAAATATCTAATTTTGTCGTTGACTGTACCTACATAATATAGCTTCTACCTATGGAAGGATAAATAGTAAAGTAATTGAGGGATTTCAAGATTACAGATGAAACTGACCAAGCATGATAAGGTTACATATTTAGATCAATTCAAAATGGGGCTTAAAAACTCGATCATTACAGAGGACATGCTGACCAAGTGAGCTATAAAATAAAAAAAAGTGGTAAAGTTTTTGTAGTAGCTACTAATATCTATAGGTAAAACGCATAGTAATTAGCATTAAGCTGTAGAGTATCTCTTGGACGCCGATGATATTGGTGGCGCCCCAAAAACACAATAAAAGTATTAGAAAAAATATTCCGGATACCAGGAATTCAGGATTGAAAACAATGTTGTGATGTACTTAAGTACCTAATTATTATCAGAATCGAAAAATACAATAAAAGTATTTTTTTTAATCCGGATACCAGGAATTCAGAATTGAAAACATGTTGTGATGTACTTAAGTACCTAATTATTATCAGAATCGAAAAATACAATAAAAGTATTTTTTTTTAATCCGGATACCAGGAATTCAGAATTGAAAACATGTTGTGATGTACTTAAGTACCTACCTAATTATTATCAGAATCGAAATTGTAAAAGTATTTTTCAATTTATCTCAAGTAGTTTAAGCTACCTACTTAACGGACGAGAAGGAAAATTTCTCTCAAAATCAAAACACAAATAATTTTGCACATTATCAACGTTCACTCTTAATACAACAACCAATTAAAAAAATGGCTGCTTGAATACAATTACGAGAAAAATAATGCTAGAAACTTTGATTATATAATGTCTAGATGGAGTGTCAAATGCGTACAAACGTCTCAAAAAATATCAGCTTGTTCAATCTCATAATACTTACGCGCAGCTCAGTGACGTTCGCGTCGGCTCGGTGTCACAACGTAAAACCCGCGAAAAACATTAAATAAAAACTGTCGAAATATGGCGACTAGCACTATCAAAGTTTGCCGAAATTAAAAAGGACGCCTAAATACTACTACACACATTACCTTTTATGAATAAAGTAACCAAAATACAAGTTAAATTAATATTTTTTTTCATCACAACAATATGTCATTTATCACGCGCCATATTTGTAAGTGTTGCCAGTTTTTTAAATTCATGGTTTGGTTCGATTGGGGGAGCCAATGTCCGTCCTTTTTATTGATTTGGATTAGAACATTATTTCCGAAATCCGAAATCCGAAATCCGAAATCCGAAATCTGAAATCTGAAATCTGAAATCTGAAATCTGAAATCCGAAATCCGATATCCGAAATCCGAAATCCGAAATCCGAAATCCGAAATCCGAAATCCGAAATCCGAAATCCGAAATCCGAAATCCGAAATCCGAAATCCGAAATCCGAAATCCGAAATCCGAAATCCGAAATCCGAAATCCGAAATCCGAAATCCGAAATCCGAAATCCGAAATCCGAAATCCGAAATCCGAAATCCGAAATCCGAAATCCGAAATCCGAAATCCGAAATCCGAAATCCGAAATCCGAAATCCGAAATCCGAAATCCGAAATCCGAAATCCGAAATCCGAAATCCGAAATCCGAAATCCGAAATCCGAAATCCGAAATCCGAAATCCGAAATCCGAAATCCGAAATCCGAAATCCGAAATCCGAAATCCGAAATCGAAATCTAAATCTAAATCTAAATCTAAATCTAAATCTAAATCGAAATCGAAATCGAAATCGAAATCGAAACCGAAATCGAAATCGAAATTAGTCATATGTACACAAACAACTAAGCGAGAATCGAACCCGTGCCCCTTGCATACCATTCTCATTTACTACTGTCACGTTACAGAGGCTGTCAAAAAAAAACAATTTAATTATACCTAGGTGATTTTTTTGGGAAATTTTCCTTGTAGCTGGTATCATATTTACGCACACAGAAGCACGAATGCAACGTGTAAAACACGGGCCGCACGCACACATGTTTGCACAGGTTGACTCGTTTTATTTCCGTTGACAGTAGGACGAGGCTCTATCTAGACATTATATAATCAAAGGCTAGAAAATTAGAAAAAAATATTATTCTTTTTTGGAATTTATGAAACAACTTAATAAAACTAAGTACTGCACTGTCCAATGACATCTTATAGGTATACTACAAGACTACAGTACAGTACAGAAAAGGAATTTGGTAGATATCAATTTAAGACCACCATCCGACCGCAAACTTTTTGTAGCTGTCATGGCGATGACGTTACAAAAAGGCGCGCGAGATCTTCATATAGACAGGTGTCAAAATTCATTTATTACTTTATGCGTCCCGTTCTAAATTCAAAATGCATTCCCGCGTCGTCCACTGTGATATTGTTTTTTTTTCTGTTTGTCTTGCAGACATAGAACGTCGTTGGTCCCTCTATAACTGTAATCAGTATTAAAAAGATGTCTATACCCATCATGGAGAAGGAAATGATAGCGGAGTTGTTGCAAGGCAATCGAGTCGCGTGCCATCCAAACGTCAAATGGACTCATTCGGTAGGAACGTTGTACCTATGAAGTCCTTCGACTTTTGACACCCCGCGCACCTGTCTTCCCACCCGCATTCGGCGCGCGTTTTTATTAGGAGAAATATCAATGGGGCATCTCCGTTACTTAATTATATTCTGTCCTCCGTGATACCCATATATACCTGGTATCGAAACAATCTGTTTAGCAATTAAAATTATGACACGAAGTTTCCTAGTGAATTAACAAAAGATTAGAAAGGCATACTAAGTGTGTTTTCACTTGGCCGCGATCAAACTACAAAGGATCAACGATAGAACGTAAACGGCATCTTCACTCTGCAAAATTTTAATTACGGCTGATATAATGTAGTGTGGTTATTTCGTTTTTAGTTATAGGCTAAAATTGAGGTGTATGAGGTTATAGAACCTCATACACCTCAATTTTAGCATATAGTTTTAGTTCGTAGGAACATATTCGGTATTCATCAGCCGGTCTACACATGCCTTAAGCTAAAAGCAACTATATTATATATGACAAAAACAAGTTACAAGCAACAACT
Source organism: Eilema sororculum (assembly GCA_914829495.1). Taxonomy (NCBI): domain Eukaryota; kingdom Metazoa; phylum Arthropoda; class Insecta; order Lepidoptera; family Erebidae; genus Eilema; species Eilema sororculum. Next base: position 43,884,558 of record OU618532.1, on the reverse strand, counting down.
GAAATGAAAGAATATTATTGAACATAGACCTAGTCTTTTTCTATATTTCTTGAATAACGTTGTTACTAGGTATATGTCAAAACTAGTTTATCTCTTAAAGATTTTACGTAAATAAAGTTTCTATTAATTATTATTAATATTTGTTTAAATTACTCATTTACCATTGAAAATTTACTGTTTGAATGAATTTTACAGCATTAAGTATGCTAACTATACTGTAAGGGAAAGACTGAGGGTTCGAGTTCCGCCCGAAAAGATTTATTTTTCCCTATGTATTCGATTTACTGTTTGAGTTCGAAAACGGCAGAGTGCCGAACACCAAACGAGGGTCTAGCGAAGCTTTTCTCTCTCGAGGTCGCGAGGTCAAATCTTTTCCGTAACAGTTGAAATATGCCAATAAAAATAGATAGATAGGTATGATATATATATATATATATAGATATAGTAAAACGTTCTGTCCATTTCCTGTTGACCGCTTTGATTCTCATATAACTGGCAAAAAATAATAAGTAGGTATGCAGATTAATAAAGCATAATAGATACTTATATAAGTATCAACTTTATTCCTCAATAAATCGTTGAGCATCTTAAAAATAATGTTGCAGAAATAAAAAAAAATATTCATCGGAACATGACAATAAATTATTTTTTAATTTTGGAACACTAGACGTGATCGGTTAGGCCAAGACAGCGAGGCGTTGACCCCGCGGTATCGCGAGTAGACTAAAATTTCATACCGATTCCTGATGCGATGCGAGTGTAATCGAATGAATACAGATAGATCTAAACTTTTTGCGCCTTGCTTTGCTTTGATTCCATAGCCCGTTATACGAATATGGCTGCAGTTAATATTTATTTTTGTAAGTTACTCTAAGTTATGTTTAAGATTGGGATGCTTTTCATTTCTTTCTTATTAAATATTATGTGTTTATATAAAACTTTACATACATACATACACACATACATACATATAATCACGCCTTTATCCCCGGAGGGTTAGGCAGAGGTGAATTAACAACACCCACATTTCACCAATCATTGTAGTCGGTCCCACGTAATAGGGGGTGAGCCTATTGCCGTATTCCTAGCACTATTGTTAACTCGAGCCTATATCTGAGGCTGAGTCTGGGCTGTATATATCTGTCTGATGTTAAACATCCCTATCCCTTAGTCGCCTTGTACGACACCGCATGGGAAGAGATGAGGTGGTCCTAAAATTCTTCTCTGCCGGGTATAAATTGTTTAAGCATTTGTGAAACTCTCTTTTAATAAAATCATAACACGAGCCAAAATCCATGGAGCCCAGGCCAAGCGAACCTACCAGATGATATAAGTACATGCTCCTTATTATCATCCTTGCGTCATTCGAGAGCTGCACCTAGGAGCCCGGGGTCCGGGGTCAGCTTTGTCCAGTCTAACAGTGAAGCGAATTAGACTGAAAAAAGCTGACGCCGGACCGACCGGACATCAATTTTTCCGTAAAGAGTCTGTCTTTTTATTTCACCACATCTGGTGTTGCATTTTCACACGTCCGTATGCCAAGGTCACCACGTTCCATGTGGGGCGTGTGCTTGTTTGCCACCTAAATGGCATAAATAAGCATTTGGGTGATGAATGTATGTAGGAAGTATTCATAAGTTGTTTGACTACTTCATTTCATTACTACTATCTATTGAATAGTTGGTCTATTTGCATAAAATCTGGATCGAATTCTAGAGGTACAAACAAGATTTTGGTAAATAACATTAAATTGATTAATGTACGAGACTAGAGGAACCAGTTATCAGTAATGTGATCATGTCTTGACTATAAGAAAATTAAAACAAACTTTCTGATATTTAATTAACAATTTTGACTAATTATTAATTACTGTTGATTTGATACTACCTTACTGTCGTCAAACAGAAATTAATCAAATTAATTTTGTTTAAATAGGTAATGCATTTATTAGTCGTTACTGTTAACATATTAGCATACTAGATTTTGCCCGCGGCTCCGCCTGCGTGGATGTCGGTTATTGCGGCCATACATAGCCTATGTCCTTTCTCATGGTCTACCCCTATACCAAATTTCATCAAAATCGGTTCAGTGGTTTAGGCGTTAAAGCGTAACATACAGAGTTACTTTCGCATTTATCCTTTCCTACACAGGACGACACGTGCAGGGCTAAGATGCCACCCATATACGGTGCAGAGTATACCAGCTAGAACCAAGCGTTTCAGTGACTCATTCCTATGCCGCACCATTAAGATCTGGAACTCCCTGCCAGCTCACGTGTTTCCTTCTTCCTACAGTCCCGGGTCCTTTAAGCTGGGCGTGAAAAGGCATCTAATGAGGCCGTCAAGCTGAATGCCACCACTGTTAACATGGTACATGTTTCCGATGGTGACCCTCTTTCCGAGACTTTGCCTTTGCTTAACATCAGGCGAGGTGAAGTCAAATTGACGTGTCCTATATAAAAAAAAATATACTAATAAGTATGGATAATAACAAAATTGTAAGATTACCCCAGCAAGTAATTATAATACTTGTGTTGGGAGAATACTTTGCTTGGTCGACTCCCGTTGCTCCCCCCAATACCGAGAGCGAAGCCTGCACCATAGCAACCATAGTCTGGCTCGTTATAGGTGGGGAGGCGACGATGCTGAAAGTGTAGTTACTCGAACGTCGCGCGAACCTATTAGAATTAGTAGATTAGATGATAGAAAGAATAATGGTATAATAATGTTTCCACTTTTAGCGGTGGAGCAAGCGAGTAATTACAGAATTTCCCTCTACACATGCCCTATCATCAATAGAATTTGCCTTTAATGAGGTTTGAACGAGTTACGTCGTAAGAATCAAAAAGTCCCCTTTCGTAACTCACTTCAAGTTTCCTGCTTCGAAACCAAGTTTCGTTGAAGTAAAAAACCGTGTGTGTACGTAATTGGTATCGTACAAGAACGAATTATGTTTAGTTAGTAACTAGTTACGTAGCTCTGGTTTCGTAGACGGCCGAAGGGGATATATCGGCTTGCAGGTGTGGTTGGCTTGATTTTAGGCGGGTAAACACATGTCTACTCAACCGTACTGAATCGAATATCATGACAAAAAGAGAAACTATGGGGGCAACGCGGACGGGGGCAAAACGGAATAACAAATTTTTCAATGGGGTGGCATACCGGCCGGGGGTAACCCGGAATGGTGGCATAGCGGCCGGACCCTTTTAGACAATGTTCTGGTAATGGTGAAACAATCACATTTCTCATCCAAATAACCAATAAATCTACACTCACATTGATCATTAGTGTATAAGAAGAACAGGTTCTGCGCAGGATTGCCTAAGTGCGCTGTATTCTGTGGCTGTACTTAATAGTGAGATTGATTAATAACAACCGTTACAATATCGATGTACATTAAGTAGATATTGATTCGCCCTTACCGCCGTTCCCAATAACATACTGACAGTTAAAGATAGATCGCACCTACGGATAAAGTGCTCGACTGTTTAAATTCAAAACATAGTAATTTCACACCAATTTCGGAAAATAAAATTAAACCGCGATGCGCTTTCCCGCAAAAAAAATCAGTTACCATGTTTTGAATTTAAACAGCTGATACGTCAAATTTGACTGCTGCGATCTATCTTTAACTGTAAATATGTTATTGGGAACGGCCGTTTGTACGGTTTAGTCCACTCTCGACCCCTCGACCCCTAAATAAAGATTTCTTTATTGGTGTCCTCTCGGCCCTTAAACCTATCTGGTCTACTCTCGCCCCCTAATTTGATAATTATCTAAAATTAATATTTTGGTACAGTCATGAACAGACTATACAAAAAGCAATTACTAGATGAGGATTGAGTTGATCTGGTTGTGATGCTGAGTCCTTAAGGACATATTGACAAGAACACGTATATTGCGGTAATATTGTGTGTAGGTATGTGACCCGTCTTATTGAGTCATATTTATGTATGTATACAATATTTTTGGCTGTAATAATTATGTTTTATAACACGCTTTTATTAGCTTCACTTGTAACTATGTATGTAAGAAAATCTTGGAATCTTAATTTGACCCACTTTGGTCTTCGATTAGGATGAAATTTTGCACACGCTCTGAGTTCTAATGACAATACATGACTAGCTAAGAAACGTCATTACAAATCCAAAAAACCAAATGACAGCCTCCCCAAGATGGCGGACTGGCTGTTTGAAATCCACCCCCATGATATGGGTATCAAATGAAATTGTTTGCTGTCAGGAAAATGAAAAAATAGTCACGTGATTTAATCCAATATGGCGGAAGCATTAAGTATGCTAACAATACAAATCGAATATATCAGGTAGAATGAATCACTCGGGCGGGACTCGACACCGCGATGTTTCCCTTAAAGGGAGAAGGGAGACAATAGGCATTCCCGCTGTAAGGGAAAGATCGGGGTTTCGTATCCCGCCCGAGAGCTTAATTTTTCCTGATGTATTCGATAAGCATAATTATGTATTTTATGGTCAATAATATTGTGTGTATGGGTTAGTCTAAACTGTCTATGCGTTGCAATGCAATAAATAAACTTGAGCCCTTATTCACGTTTATCAACCGTAACGTAAACGTGTTTGTTCACATGCGCTCGTATTTCTGTAAGTTTATATTTACGTTGTATTAGTTAAGCGCTAGTTTCTTCATAAACCAATACACAATACTATCCAAATTAAATAAATACAGAGTGTTAAAACCTCGCAATATCTTTAGGGTTCAATCCAACCTCATCTGCTAGTTAATGTTCCTGCTAAAAATATTGGTCTAGTTTCTCGGGCATTCTTTTCTCGTGCAAAGGGCACGCCTGGAACAGTCAAAAAACAATAAATAACAATTCGTAGACCCCCTAATCAAATTCGAATACATCGGAAATAATGAAATGCTCAAGTAGGACTTGAACCCCCTGATCAAAGTTTGCCCTTGGTTGATGATTAAGTACAGATATTACTAAATGAAAGTTAAAAAAAATAATAATAATCGTTTATTCACCCATGAAACATTTTCATTTTACATTTCACTTAAATCTATCCTAGAATCCATACTTCCATACTAATATTATAAATGCGTGAGTAACTCTGTCTGTCTGTCTATCTGTCTGTCTGTATTTTACGCTTTCACGCCTAAACCACTGAACCGATTTTGATGAAATTTGGTATAGGGGTAGATTAGACCATGAGAAAGGACATAGGCTATGAGTGGTCGCGATAACCGACATCCACGCGGGCGGAGCCGCGGGCAAAAGCTAGTATATTATAAATGCGAAGGTATCTCTGTCTGTCTGTCTGTCTGTCTGTATGTTACGCTTTCACGCCTAAACCGCTGAACCGATTTTGATGAAATTTGGTATAGGGATAGATTAGACCTTGAGAAAGGACATAGGCTATATTTGGCCGCGATAACCGACATCCACGCGGGCGGAGCCGCGGGCAAAAGCTAGTAAATAATAAATTTAGATTTATGAAAGATCAAAGATAAGTGAAATTTAGCTATCAACCCCACGCTAGGTCTAGCCTGTGTCGTGGAGTTTCTATAAATTCAATTTTCCGGCAGTATTATGCCCGTTTGCGCGCAGCTCAACGCTCTATACCGTTCGTAACTACATATTTCATATTCGTTATATATAATTAACTGTGTTTACAAATAGAATAAAAAAGAAATAAAAAAAAATATTTTTTTAAATATTAAGGTACTAAAATAAACTATAAAAAAATTACCATACAAATTGCGTCGTAGGATTCCTCTACCGGCCGTTCCCAATAACATACTTACAGCTGAAGATAGATCGCAACAGCCAAATTTGACGCATCGGCTGTTTAAATGGAAAACATGGTAACTGAATTTTTTGCGAAAAAACGCTTGGCGGTATAATTTAATAGGAGTTACCATGTTTTGAATTTAAACAGCCGAGCACTTTATCCGTAGATGCGATCTATCTTTATCTGTCAGTATGGTATGGTATGACTGATAGATAACGTTCCCAGAAGGCTATGGCTTATCCTCTGTGTAAGTAACCAGCCATCTGGCCCTCGATTGTACTCAAGTCAAACCACTGTGAAGCCGCAGTCATTGCAACAAAAAAATACATTAAATTTTACACTTTATTTCTATAGGTACGCCTAATGCGCTAGTAGTACTATTATCTATGAAATATATATGAAATAAAAAAGGTTTCATTACACTTTTTAATTACTCTGCAAAAAGTCATTTCATTTTCAAAAGTCTATTAATAAATCAATACCGTTTCTTGCATTAATTAATAGCGTCAATCAGCCACTTCGCCAGGTCTTTGTAAAGAAAACGGGCACTTATATTGGCACAGTACAGATGCCTTGACAAATCGGCTACGCTCACGGGTTCGAGTCCCAGATTCGAAGATTCTTTTTCCCTTTCTATTCGATTTGTATAGTTAGCATACTTAATGCTGTAAAATTTATCAAAGATTTATAGATGAAGTCCAAACATTAAGGTCATATGGTTAAGTAGCTATTAAATTTGTCTCCAAGAATTGCAGTAAACAGTGACATTGAATCAAGTGTGCCTCTTGTTGTGGCCAAGACTTTTATTGTCATCAACGTGTGTAGGTAGTAAAGTGCTAACAAATATATTTACTTAACTAGCAACGTTACGTAAGTTCCTATTCCTATTGCCGTCATGATGTCATTGTCGGATTTATTTTGCAAACTTATCTTGTTTGTACATTTAATTGGTTATGAAATAGCCAAATTCAAAAGGATTTTAGAGTTGTTAGAAATAAATTGTTGTTGTCGTTGTCGTCTTGATGTAGTAGAATAGGACCACCCCAGCTCTTGTTTAGGCGACTAAGGGATATGACAGTTCTCTATCCAATAGTAAACATACCGCCCAAGACAAAGCTCGTCCCCGATTACGTCGTGGGGCCGAAAATCATAATTGGCGAAATGTAGGTGCTAATACGTCTCTGCCTACCCCTTTGGGGATTTACAGACGAAAGTATATATTTATGTATCCATACTATATATATATATATTAATATTATAAATGCGAAAGTGACTCTGTCTGTCTGTCTCTCTGTCTGTCTGTCTGTCTGTATGTTACGCTTTCACGCCTAAATCACTGAACCAATTTTGATGAAATTTGGTATAGGGGTAGATTAGACCATGAGAAAGGACATAGGCTATGTTTGGTCGCGATAACCGACATCCACGTGGGCGGAGCCGCGGGCAAAAGCTAGTGGAAAAATAAATTATTCATGCGCAGTAGGCAGTACTTTAGGAGAGCAAATGGGTGTCCACTGTACAGCAAGCACCGACTTCTAACAGAACAGTAAATCTGTAAAGTCAGTTATTTTCAAACGTAGTTTTTTTATACCTAGTGAAGTGTATAAAAGGAAACAAAAGAAACGAATTATTATAGAGTCTTATACCACTGCTTTTATTGCTATAAAAAACAAACACATTTTTCTTCCGAACTTGTTCATGAATACAGTTTTAGCGAAACACAAAAGTGCTTCAGTCACAGTCCAGTTTTTCTTTGCAACGCTGTCTGTAGTATATGTTATAGTATTTATCGTGATACTATCTGAAACAGTTCCATACATTGCACATCATTAGGTAACATAGGTAACCTATAATCGAATTAATAAGAATAAGGGTTATTATTACTACTAGTCCTAATTCCCAGCATATTCCCCCTGTAAGGGAAAGGTCGTGAGTTCAAGTCTCACTTGAGCATTTCATTTTTTCCGATGTTTTTTGAACTTAAAAGTTAGCATAATACCTAAATGCTATAAAAAATTCATTCAAATATTTGGGCGGAATCATCAAAATTCAATGTTTAAAAATGGTTGAACAATCATTCATTGTTTCCAGCAGTTCGTAAGAATGTTGGTAGATGGCTCCACCGTCGCCCTTAAAGACGGATATAAAGAGAAGGAAAATTTGAAATGATTCAGGTGTGGCTCAATAGCTCAGTTGGAAGAGCAGTCCCCCTGTAAGGGAAAGGTCGTGAGTTCGAGTCTCACTTGAGCATTTCATTTTTTCCAATGTTTTTCGAACTTAAAAGTTAGCATAATAAATGCTATAAAAAATTCATTCAAATATTTGGGCGGAATCATCAAAATTCAATGTTTAAAAATGGTTGAACAATCATTCATTGTTTCCAACAGTTCGTAAGAATGTTGGTAGATGGCTCCACCGTCGCCCTTAAAGATGGATATAAAGAGAAGGAAAATTTGAAATGATTCGGTGTGGCTCAATAGCTCAGTTGGAAGAGCATTCCCCCTGTAAGGGAAAGGTCGTGAGTTCAAGTCTCACTTGAGCATTTCATTATAAAATATACATACTTCTCTTTGGAAACTTATTAAGCTTAAAAACAGATTTTTTTTCTTTTTTTTACTTGCGTACAGTTAGTATCAGAAAGATGTTGACCAAGTGCTCAAAATGATCTTAATTTCTTTTTTTACTTGCGTACAGTCAGTATCAGAAAGATGTTGACCAAGTGCTCAAAATGATCTTAATTTCTTTTTTTACTTGCGTACAGTCAGTCTCAGAAAGATGTTGACCAAGTGCTCAAAATGATCTTAATTTCTTTTTTTCCCCCCTTCCAGTTGATCGATTGTTCTGATATTTGAAACACTTTTAGTTCGGATAATCTAATATATAAAATTCTCGTGTCACAGTTTTTGTTGCCATACTCCTCCGAAACGGCTTGACCGATTTTGATGAAATTTTTTGTGCTTATCCGGTATCTATGAGAATCGGCCAACATCTATTTTTCATCCCCCTAAATGTTAGGGGTAGTCCACCCCTAAATTTTTATTTTTTATTTTTTAGACAAAATTTTTAATTTCTATTATTTTATGATACAACATACAAAAATACATACAATCCTCAATTTTCACCCTTCTACGATCAACCCTTATTTTTTAATAGCCATTTTAGTAATTCAATCATTTTTCCTCTCCGGTCGAAAACTGATCAATCGTCATTTAATTAGTTTGAAATTTTGTGAGCATATTGAGTCGGTCTGAGAATCGGCCAACATCTATTTTTCATCCCCCTAAATGGTGCAGCGGGAACGGGATCTGACGCCACGAGGGCAGGAAAAAATTGGCGGTACGAAGTTCGCCGGGACAGCTAGTAATACTATATAAATCAATTAAACAGTTTGATTTGCTCATTGTGCGAGAGTTTTAAGATCATTTTGAGACACCGTTATCAAAATATTTATGACGCTGATCTTGTGCATATACAAGGCGCGTGCCCTGGCTTCGCCCTGGTGCATATAACACCGGAACCATACTCTTAGCCTGTGATATAAGTATTTCGAACCCCCATTGCACCCGTTTAACCTATACTATATGCCGATACATGCTGTTTTAACCTATATATATACATATCTACTTATACTCTCGCCAGTATATCCCCGGAGGGTAGGCTAAAGGCCTACACAGGCTACCCCTTCGGGAATTTACTGTCTGGTGGCGTGGTGTTTACTACTTATTACATACATACATACATACATAAACTCACGCCTGTATTCCCCGAAGGGGTAGGCAGAGGTGCTAGCACCCACATTTCGCCAGTTTATGTTTAGGTCCCAATGTAATAGGTGGCGAGCCTATTGCCATTAACCGGGCACTTATAAACCTGCGATAAATACACACATAACTTCGAAAAGTCATTGCTGTGTGTCATGGTAAACCTGGGATCGAACCCGAGACCTCGTCTCAGCAGTCCATTACCCATACCACAAGGCTACCTTTACTACTTATTAACATCCACATTTGACCAAATATGACTTTTGCTCCCACGTAATAGCGGGCGAGTCTATTGCCGTTAATCGGGCGCTTAGTCGTGGACAATATGGTTACTGTTGTGTTTACCAGACCTTTCGATCCCTTAGTGGCCTTCTACGACACCCACAAGAAGAAATGGGATGGCCCTATTCTACTCCACTGGATCACCAGATTTGCTGACAATATTTTCTTAAAGATTATTAGAACCGAAGTCACTAATATTCCCTCTAACCCCTCCAACTAAGCTAAATTGCTTGTGCTAGGAGAGGGTTCACGTCGGTAGTGTAATGGCCAGGATCGAACCCGGGACCTCTCGATCGTAAGGCCGACTCCTTAACCACTAAGCTACCGACGCTTCAAAATATATAATTTAACTGTTTCCCTCTATAGGATAATTATAACCTTCCTCGGTTCCTAACTATTTTTCAATTCGAACCGGCATGCAGTTCCTGCTTATTTTTGCAAAACCTTCTGAATGTACATTCTAAGGTGTCAGTAAACAAAGGTGTCTAATTTCAGCACTTTGCCATTATTCAGAGACCGCAGGTTCGATTTACGTGTTCCGCAAATATTTGATTATACCTAAATAATTATGTGATTGCACCTGGGCAAAGGTTGGCCATCGCTATTCAGTAGGATACCTAATGCCGCCAGTGTGGCAGGTTAATATCTAGACTAGATATACTTGTATTATGTGGACTATGTAATTCTGACTGTCCACTAAATATTTGACGATTATATTAATATGGAATATATTTGTATTTGTCTGAGTCATCAACATTATCCTTTGTTAAGAGAGAAGAATTGACTCGAGTGATTCTATACTACCTAACTAAACAGTATGAAAGTCATAATTAGATGTTAATGATGGAAAACCAAATATTGTTCAATTATTTTTGTCAACGCATCAATTAAGTACCTATCTACTTCGTGAAACAGTCGGACAACCGAATGCCTTTTTTAATGACTTTTTGCTACATAAACCTGAATTCCCGTCAGTCCGTCAATTCTTGTTTCAATACAGACAGACAACACCCACATAACCACGAGGAGTATTTTCCCACGTTGCCTATTTATGCATAGGAATTCAAGTCAGTTTTTTGTCCCGTTCTTTCGTACTGCAAAAGAGAGGGAGCGCGATTGCTTGTGTATATTTTGAACGTTAGTTTTTGTTTGTATGCGAAGCCGTTCCTTGAGGAATCTTGTTGTCATGTCGACTTTTATGAGGTTTGCGGTGAAATATCTATTTGTTAAGTACGCTAAAATTATGGTAATGTAGTACAAAAAACTATAAGTATTCTTTATTTAATTTGCAATCATTTTTTGGTAGGAGTCTTCTCGAATGTTCTTCATGTGTATCAATCATCAATTAACCTATCATTTAGTCCACTGCTGGACATAGGCCTCACCCAATGTATATAACAATCTAAAATATAACTACCGCATGAAGGATACAGGAACACAAAAACATGGAACACAAGCTAAAAATGGTATTACCTACCTGGGTTCCACGTGCGTCCTCGTGCTCCTACTAAATAGTCCTACTGGACACCTATGTCCTGGTGCTCTCACTACAAAGGCAACCGACCCTGAAGCATCCTGTAGGAGCACCAAGACATTACTAAAATATAAGTACTTATACACATACTCTGATTCAAGTACGCAGATATCTACAAGCGTCTCTTTGAAATCTCCATTTGTTTGTTGATTAGGTATATGGCCATACTTATTACTTTGGAGTGACAGCATATTTTGTCCCTTTTTGTCCGTGCAAGAAAAATAACTATCTACTCTTAGCCTAGTGCATTGTTAAATTACGGTTGACACAAAGTGGGTAAAATTTCAATTACCAGTTTTGTCAGTTACAAGGAACATACAACCAGAGTATTTAAACGTTTAAAATAACTGCGCTATAATAAATCTTATAATTGAACTCAGTTTATTGTTTTTGAACGGTCATAAGTTTAATTTCACCGCAGTATAATTGTATTGTATGATATTGCTAATTGTTGGAAAATGCAAGGTTTGGTAGTAATTTATTGCACATTTTTTTATGTAGATATTGCTTAAAATTTAGTTCGTTTTCCTACAATAACCACGAAGTCTCATTAAAAACAAAAAATCTTCTAATTTCGTCAACCTAATGTGTTTGTAGCCTTATTTTATACATAGTGTTTGACCAACTGTACCCATTCGCCCAACATGCGCCAATGTTGTTCAATATTAGCTTTCGCAAGAGACGTACTCAATATAGTGATACAATTAATTACTTTGAATTGGCAGTGCATTGCATACATTGGCCCAACATTATAAAGCCGGAGTGACAATAAAAGGGCTTGATTATGACATTTTGATCTTTACAATACACATTGATTGTATAAACTTTATATAATCAATGTGTATTGTACTGACCAACTTGTACAAATGCGACGGTTTTTTGTGGCTGTTATATCAATTAAAATAGTTAACTGCGTGTCTCGGTGAAGATCTGTCCTTGCCCTGATTAATTGCTATTGCTTCCTATGAAGTCCTCGTTTATGAAGATTTGCCTCTCTAGACAAGTGGCCATTCGATGGCAGGCGTATTGTGGAATAGAATGACGAATGTATGGGATCGCATCAATATCATATTTGATATTTCTTTCTAGCACTTAACCACTGGTGATCGCTTACTATTAGACTAGCATTGTGATTTTACTACTTCTGTAGTTTAAAACAACTGTGTAACTTTAAATACCAATTTCATTCAGCAGATCACTAGACCAGAAAACATTCCATCCTTTATTCCACCTCCGAGATGACCAGTTTTTTAAACACGGGACGTTTTAGAATCACTAAGAAAACCGACAAGCAAAAATCAACCCTACACCTTTTAAATAAAGTTGAAATCCACCATAATTTTCCCATTTAAATACAGTAGCGTTACGCCTGTTGCCGTTGTAGAATATAACCTGTCAATTGGTTCCTGAATGGTAATTTTTTCCTGTTATTTCTAAAATAGCTGGGCATTCCATTTTGGATCTTATTACGTAGAAAATAAAATCGTGAATACCTGAATACATAATCGTAAAAACGGGGTTGTATAGTGGATAACTATCGTTTTACTGGCAAGACAATGTTTTAAAACATTCTAAAGATTTTTTTGACAACGGACGGTGGAGTAGTCACGGGAAATGCCCACGGTAACTGCTCAGATATTCTTAGTAAAAGGTACCTACACACATACTCGTGAATATAATCACACGACAATGGTTTTCACTGATTGTCAGTTGTGTGTGGTTGAATCATAGACTCAATGTCTTATTATTATGAGTTTTATGAGTTGAATATTTGTCATAGTAAAGTGGATTTCACACTATTTGTAATATGACAAAAAGTAACGTTACCTGTAATCATAGGATTCGTAGGCTCCCATCTTCATTAATCCTTAAACTATAATTTTATAATTGGTACTTAAAAAAACCGGCCAAGTGCGAGTCGGACTCGCTCATGAAGGGTTCCGTAGCAGCAAGTAACATAATAATATGAAAGTTCTTGTAGTTCATTATTATTATTGAGTTAATTTAATGAAAGGCGAAAATTACGAATCTATGACGTATTAAAAAAACTACTTACTAGATCTCGTTCAAACCAATTTTCGTTGGAAGTTTGCAGAGTACATCATATATTTTTTTAGATTTATCATTCTCTTATTTTAGAAGTTAGAGGGGAGGACATACATATTCCCTCTTTGGAAGTGTCTCTCGCGTAAACTATTCAGTTTAGAAAAAAATGACGTTAGAAACCCCAATAGCATTTTGAAGACCTATCTACAGATACGTATGGGTTTGACGATAAAAAACTTTTGACTTTCAGTGCTAGTTATGGAGACCCCCAAAATTTATTGCTTTTATTTTATTTTTGCGATTCACAGAATACATCTGCTCACCCAACAGAATAGGCCTTATAGTTTCGGTGACATACGGACGCACAGACAGATAGACCTGACGAATCTGTAAGATGCCCGCTTTTTGCCATTTGGCTATGGAATCCTAAAAGACGGATAAGTAAGTATTACCAGCAAAAACTTATCGCATTAGGCTTATAATCCTTAGGTAACTTTTTATAAGCGGGATGTGCAAAAACTAAATTTAAGACCCTTGTGACTCAACGCAGCCAGCCGCTGAGTCAGGCAAGATCGATTTTTGCTCTATGATTGATTCTTATGCCCATAATGCCCAAGCGCATCTAAAAATTATAGGTCGGTCCCAACCCACATAGGTAGCTCTCAATCCAATGATGCTGATCCCACTGTGCCATACAATTTTTACCGAGTTTCAAAGGAAACGTTAATGGCGTGATGTTTTTATTTTATTTATTCCAAACCTTATTAACCGTTATAGGAACCTTGTAAATTTTCCGGAGCTCCCTGGAAAGGGCAGGCATAAGTGAATTTTGTTCAGAGTTGTTTTATCTTGTAAAAATACTCATTACCCTCTCTCTCTCTCTCTCTCTCTCTCTCTCTCTTTCTTGCTCTCCCTATTTTGGAATAAGCCTCCTTCGGACGTAATGAAACGGATTTTACAAATCCATCTAAAGTAAAGCCAACGAAGCGAGATAAAAAAGGTAATCAAAGTTTCAGCGGTTCCAAACATTTTTATTTGAAAATTATTACGTATCACTTCAAGCGCATTCTAGACAAGAATGAAATTGCTTATAGAATGGCAGATCTGACAGTTTAGAACCGCTGTGCTGACAGCTTTCCTGTACTACAATCACGCAACGACAGCTGTCGCTCGGCCATTGTTTCGTACGTGTGACATGTTCAACAAGGACAGAAAAAATAATCACTAGATATCGCAACGTAACTCAGTAATGGTAGCTTTGTTTACCTTTTTTCTCTCGTCTCGATGGCTTTACTTTACACTTGTACAAAAATAAAAAAAATAACATTCGAATTAGAACCTCAACCTTTTTTTTTTTAATTTGTTAAAATATTGTAGTAGGTACCTACCTTATCTCTCGAACATCCGAGAATCCTTGCTCACAAAATGGGGTCACGAAACAATCACTGTAATATATGCATCATATTTGCACCACTTTCGGTAATTGGATTTAGTAACAGTATAACTACCTAGTTGCGTCATAACAATGTACGATAATAAAAATTATACTCGTACATCGGCAACAAACCGTGGCGATAAAGAATTTCAGTTGCCTTCGGATTATTATCATTAACGAATGAGTGGTTCTTTTTACAAAATATGAATTTTAATAACTAAGTAATTGTACTAGATAGGCGTTTTTATCACGATATTGTTACGCTACCCTGCTTAGGCGCCTCGGTTGGTCTGTCAGCCTCAGTTTTCATACGAGCATCAGGCAGTTTTTGCGCGTAGTTGGAGCACTAAAATGCTAGTCTACTGCAATATTTCAAAATCGTTAATGGATTACGAAGTCATATGGCAGTGGCTTCACCGAAAATATAGAAGTTCAGCTAAATCTGCACCTGGACTGGTAAAGCCGACCCCAAACACCCAGGTGAGCTTCGGATGCGACTGGGATTAAAGCTACGATGAAGATGAAGAAATCAATCCACGTGCGACAGGGCCTCGTATCTACCAAAATTTGTGTACCGAGGTATACCTGGGATCGTAACTCACCGGTGATTTTTCCTTCAAGGTCATTACATTTGGCGTGTGATTTGTGAACTCAAAATAATTCCTGGACCAGTCTTGGGATACCTTGGTATTCTGGCTTATATAGAAACGACTAGCGTCAGATCAGCCCCGTTCATCATTCAGCAGTTGTACCAACCTACAAATGAGATTGAGCCAAAGACTTTAATAAATAGCTCATCCACAGTTGGACCCCAACTAAACACTGACGCCCAACCGCCGTATGACACAGAAACCACCTAATGATCTGTATCGTACAGTCCCATCAAGTTCACTGTGATACTTGAGTAACGACCATACATTATTAACAACATACGCCGTGAGAACTTCGCGGACGAAATTAGTCGCCAGTCACGAATTAAAATCAATTCGAAGCTTATCAAAGAACGGTACCCTATCCGTTGATCAACCGAATCATTGCTGGTAACAGTCATTATCGTCATATATACCGTCCATACGGACTACCGTTACGTGTTCAACGCCTCAGAACCGCATAGGGCATTGTCGCTCGTCGCCAATCTAATATACACTAGCTGAATTTTGATTATCTTATTAACACGTGGGTATTTTTTCGTAGATACTAAGTTCTGTTGATTAAAAAGCCCATATTCCAGAACGATAATCAGTCCTGAATCTCGATTTATAACTATACCTCGTGCCAAATGGATTGAGAATAAAGGTCGTTGACCGAATTGACCTTTCGACCAGTTTGGACCGGTTACTTAGGGGTTGAAAACATTTTTCACACTGTAGCGAAACTGACTGCAGCGCCACGTGGCGCCGGCGTGATCCTTTATTTTTGTTACACAAAAATCACTACTTATAATACCATATCTACTGTAAACTTTATTCTCGATCGATCTGGCACGGCCTATAGGATTTACTGAGGACGGATTGTCATTGACAATCTGTCAAATCTGCCAATGAATATCGAGTTTCAGGACTGTATAGTTCTTGAATACGGGTCTCAATGTTATGGCTTAGTGTCACGGAATTGATAATTTCACGATATGATAATATCTTCAACTGATTTGGGTGTATATAGGCATGAAATTACTAATTTAGCTAATCCCTGTACTGAAACTAAATTCGTTATGTACCTAGGTGTGCCTCACGTCAGTACCTAGTTAATTAAAGGTAACCTGCAACCTCTCAATTGAGAGATATCACCCATTAGGGCAACGTCACGTCAAATCTCTCGCCTATAAATATTTCATTAAATTCTATTCTCATCTATAAAAATCTTCTTAGCAATCGCTTTAGTCCTATCAGCCTCTTTTATATTATTACTAGCTTTTGCCCGCGGCTCCGCTCGCGTGGATGTCGGTTCCCGGCAATTATTCGAATTTTTCTCAACGTAGGTACAAACCTTCCCTGGACTTCCACAAATAATTCAAGACCAAAATTTGCCAAATCGGTTCGTGCGTTCTGGAGTTATAGCGTCAGGAAGGAAAACCCGACTTATTTTTATATAGTAAAGAAGATAAAAGGGTGGTGCAGCGCATTAAAATAAAAACGCTAGTATACTGAGAACTCCATTAAATTTTTTAGACTTAAAATATGGTCTAATGTCGCGCTTAAAACAGACAATCCTCCATTGACCTCGTGACCGATGATTTATCAGATTGGTTTGCAGATCAAATATGGCCGCGCCTCTATCTCTGGCATCGTGTATTTTGAGTAGTTAATTTTATAATTAAACTAGGTTTTGCCCGCGGCTCCGCTCGCGTGGATGTCGGAACCAAATACCTATAGCATATGTGTGTTAATCCAGGGTGTCAGTTAACTTCACACCAAATTTTATTTTAGTAAATTCATGAATATATATAGGTAAATAAATAAATAAATATTCCACAACATTCTACACAACGCCATCTAGACCCATGGTAAGCTTTTATAGTTTGTGTTATGGAATCTAGAATGCGGATAAACATACTTATATACTTTTTTTTTGTAAATATTTTTTTTTTCTCAACATTCTCAACATTCTACACAACGCTATCTAGACCCATGGTAAGCATAGCTTAACTAGCTTGTGTTATGGAATCTAGAATGCGGATAAACATACTTATATACTTTTTTTTTTGTAAATACATACATATTATACATAGAAACACCCAGACCAATGCAAATAGCCATATTCATGCATACAAATATTTGCACCGAGCGGGAATCGAACCACTAACAAAAAATATCTGATTTTCAATGGGTATCTGTGTGTACTTCAGAGATTAGGTACTCTCTGAAGTGGGTAAGAGCTAATTAGATATAAGGAGTAAATTAGTACACGTACCTACCTAACATTTGGTACCTACTTTTGCTCCGAAAAAAAATAAGCCCTAAATTTCCAAACATAATTGAAAGTCTACGTGGAGAAAGTTGCTAGCTAACAAAAGAAGAGATATATCAAACACAATCAAAGATATATACTAAAAATAAGAAATGGCGCATAACAAAGACTAGAAAGATTCAGATAATATATTCGCGAATAATCTCAAGTGCAGGCATTGTATCACCACAGTTTGACGAACTATGGCATGATTATCTAGTGTAGGTAAAAGACCATTCTATCTCTCCAGATTATCTCCAGTTCAAATTCCAGTAAACTTCATAAAAAATGTTTCATACTCATTATTATTATCTCAATAGGATAAAACATTCGGTCGTGAGAAACTAGCACCTTTCCGTTGAACAAATTACGCGGCCCATCATAAAAGAAATAAAAAGCGTATAAAAAAGTCCGCGCAAACCCAACAGCGCAAAAAAGATTGACAACAAACGATAAGACAAATGAAAAAAAAAAGAAACGAATCTGTTAACGGTACCGCAACAAAAGGATACTCATGCCATCTAGTGGGTACATTTGTCATTTTTACTTAATTTTTGGTTAAACATTTGTCAATATGGTAATTATTTCTAAGATTTGGTCACGAATCAGATTAGAATGATGTCAAAATTTGTGATAGAAAAACTCGTAAATGCTTATTGTATGACTAGCTTTTGCTCGCGGCTTCCCCCGCGTGGATGTCGGTAATCGCGACAAAAAGACGCTGCTACACGTGTTCATTTATTTCTTAAAAGACACAGGTTTATGCAATTTAGTGTATCTAGCTCTGTAAATGACGGACTATCATACAAACTTCTATCCCTTTTTTTACACCTTTAGTAGCAGAATATCCAAAAATTCTTCGCGGATGCCTACGTCATCATAACATCTATCTGCATGCCAAATTTCAGCCCAATCCGTCCAGCGGTTTAGGCTGTGCGTTGATAGATCACTTTGTCAGTCAGTCAGTCACCTTTGAGTTATATATATTTAGATAATCCCTCGCCTACCTATCTGATATTTTTTTGCATTTTGTGTGTTGATAACATTTGTTTGCGCGTTAGGTACCATTCTTTTGTGTCACAAGTATCATAACTCAGCTAATTGGCAGGTAAACTCCCGACAAACTCAACGCAGCAATTTCAGAAATTACCCAAATTGGACAGATTATTTAGATAGATTGACAGATTGTCAGATAAATAAGATTCAGTACTGAGTGCCATTCTAGAACACGAGTTTTGTATTAACTCGGTCACTGGTGCAACTAAAGTGAAGAATTTATACTGAATCACTGCCTGAATCATTCTCGGTAATAATATTTATCTCACGATCTTAATTAAGTACCTATATTTACTTGGCGGTTGAGGTTATAATTTGGTGCCGTCAGTATGCTTTAATACGCATTATTTATTTATTCGAAAAGGGATTTGTACATGGGCGCACCTGAATGTAGGTACATCGTACACTTGTACAGTTATCGACGAAAGTGTTTTTTTTACATTTCTACATCTCGATAAGCTTTACATAAATTGAGACTACGGCCAGTTTCAGTACACGAGGCTCAATAAGTACCACACTGAAGTAGAGTATTTGTCAATGTAATTTTCAGTAGATATGCATAGAATGCCTGTGTTTCCCCTGATACGCCAAGAAGTTAAAAAAAACGACATTTTCGGTATACATATATTATATAGTGAATACATTCATAATATGCATTTATTAAATAACTGTAAATGAGGATATTTACATTCTAGATTTTTTTTTAATGTCTAACCATAATTTTGAATCTAAGTAAATATTATACATCATAAAACTACTTTCACTACATGTTTAAGAATTTTTTTTAATTTGCTGTGTCAAATTTCTAGCTCAAATTATTCAAATCCAATGATCATATTTCTTAAATTGTATTCAAACATGCTCAATAACTATACCTAAGTAGGCAAAAACGAAAAGAAAAATGATATCCCTGTTGTTTCATGTTCCTCTATACCGCTAATGAAATTCTATAACCATAAATATAGGTACGTAATGTGAATAAGTTGAAATCGTCACAATTTATTGAATATATCCTCAAAGTTAATACAAATATTATAATCGTCACACGTGTCTTCATAATACCGTGTGACAATATAAAATAAAATCCGCTGCCGGAATATTTTATTTTTTATTCGATATTGTTAGGTACTCTTACTGTGTGGTTGTCGGTTATTACGACCAAATTTAGCATTAATGTCTTTTCCTAAGGAGTGTACTTAAATAAAAACAGAAAATCAAAGTGTCTTATTTCCAAAATAAGACAAAGTAGGTAAATGGTGCTGATTCTGTTGTTCGAATTTCGAAATTCAATTCTGTTTGGCAATGCAGAATTACAAATCGGCTTTTTAGGTACATTCTATCACAGGCTTCTATAATCTACACATCAGGGCCTCGATTCTACTAAAGCAAAACTATTGTCAAACCACAGAGATTGCAAAAAGCGGCATTAAAGTTTAGACTTTAAATCGATGCACTTAAAGTTCAATATTAAATAACTGTTAGCAGAGTGAATAAAAGAGTGGAATGAAACTTTTGTCATTTAATTTTGGACCTTAGGGTATAGAAATAAAGTCTAAACTTTAATGCCGCTTTTTGCAATCTCTGTGGTTTGACAATAGTTTTGCGTTAGTAGAATCGAGGCCCAGAACGTACGTCACGCGAATTCTCGTTTATTCATGATCACTATTGTTTCTCAGCTCCCATGATCAGTAGCAAAAAGAAAAGCAGAGTTTTTAATATATTCCACGAAACGAGGAATGAACCCACAGGTCATATAAATGTGACAACCAACGGGATATATCTAGGAGCGAGAATTACGGAGAAATGAGAAGACATGATCGGTCACAATGACATGTAGATAAATTGAGATGTATTGTGTGATTTTGTACTAAATATAGATTATATATCATCAATCGCGTTATTATTACCGGAACAGTAATCCTACGTATTTCCGGAACGGCCAGAAACGTCGGTGGCTTAGTGATTAAGGAGTCGACTTTACGACCGTAAGGTCCCGGGTTCGAATCCTGGCTATTACACTAACGACGTGGATCCACTCCTAACTTAAGCAATATTATAAAATATTAGTAATTTCGGTTCTAATATTCTTTTTAAATAAATAAAAAAAAAATCAACAGGTTCCCATTCATTATTTGTAAATTCAAAAAATAGTGGGCATATACAATATATGCCGAAAAGGGTATCGAAGTGTGCCAAAGACGAAGCCAGGAAGGCTGGCTAATCTTTCTATAATTAGCGTGTACAAACTGATATTGTTTGTGTAGTTTGTCAGAACTAAGTTCTCATGCTTCAAGCTATAAGACTGGAGCGTGAATTTTATTAATCATCATCATCACTACACAGTTTAAAGCAAAGTCGATTTCAGCGTCTGTCCGCCCCATAAACTTATTATATACTAACGTAATAAAGTTTAAACTAAAACCCGACTACCGAAAAATGACGCCTTAAAAAGTGACAAACAAGAAAATATCAAGGATAGCCGTGGTCGTATGCCACTTACCTACTCTAACAAAACAATATATTCTAGGGTAAACTTTATTTTTTATTTAAATTATTTTGAGGCAAGGTAAAGCTTATAATTTATACATATTTGAAATGTGCTCATTAAGCACTTTCATTTGATACCAAACACGGCATATTTATCACAAATTTATTTTTTAATACAGTACCTTATGAGCGCTAGAGGGCGCCACTCAAGATTGGGTGACACGTCATATAGCCTATAACCATCGGACGATCAAGCCGCTTGTAACGATACCTCATTTGTCCAGTTCTAATAAGTATTTGAGGAGCTATGAGGGAACAAATGAACATACATACATACATACATACATAGCCTGTCAAAATCATAACCCTCCTTTTGGCTTCGCCGTAGTCGGGTAAAAAGACCAACAGTATTCTCATTTCTGTGCTACCAAATTTAAAACGTCAGTATTGTCAGTGGCAGTCAAATGACAACTACTTGTACCTAGTGAAGTGACATTGCCATATAACAAAATTAGCAATATTATGTATTTCGTAGTATTTAACCGACTTCAAAAATCAGGAGGCTTGTACCATAATATCGGGTGCCTTTTAAAAGATTTGGTATACATATATTCTTCAACTTAGCGTCAATCTCAATCGCAGTTGCATCCCAAGCCTGGGTAAGCAAAGTCTAGGGACCGAGGTAACCTGGGGTCTGCTTTTCCAGTATCTCCTGGTTTGGCTGGTCTTTGTTTTTTTTTAAACCAGTTAGGTGGCAGACAAGCACACAGTCCACCTGATGGGAAGTGGTTACCGCGGTGTAATCCATTAGTAATATGTAATAATAAAACTATTATTGTGCACAAATAATATTATCGATATATCGATAAATTGCTTTTAGTCAATCCCTGTGCCAAACGGTATCTCACATTTTTGTGTACGAATATTTTATTAACAAAGAAGTAATTTTCTAAATTAGTATAATATTTTGAAAATAGAGAGCTTGTTGCATTATATTGAACCTAATACAGAACCATTTTGTGTTACATTCTACGAAAACAAACACCATGAAAGTATTGAGCCTGAACTATTAGTATTTACCTGTGAAATGTCTCTTTATTTTGGATTTTTACTACATCAAAATCGGTTCAATGGTTTAAGCGTGAAAGGTTAACATACAGACAGACAGACAGAGTTACTTTCGCATTTATAATATTAGTATGGATAAAGTTATAGCAAAGAGAAAAATTCCTTTAAATTTCTGAGAATGACCCTGCTCAACGCAACGCAACGCATCGCAACGCACAAGTTAGGCCTCAGTCAGCCTTAGTTATACCCAGCTTAATATACTTTTAGTACAGTATATGTCTATGTTTGAAATTCACAAATTAATTTAATAAAAAAAATAAAGTTTAAAACTAAAACCCGACTACCGAAAAATCACGCTCTAAAAAGTAACAAACAAGAAAATATCAAGAATAGCCGTGGTCGTATGCCACTTTTCCCTTACATTATATTGTTTTGTTAGAGTAAGTGGCATACGACCACGGCTATTCTTGATATTTTCTTGTTTGTTACTTTTTAGAGCGTGATTTTTCGCTAGTCGGGTTTTAGTTTTAAACTTTATTTTTTATTTATATTATTTTGGGGCTGGGTAAAGCTAATAATTTATATATATTTGAAATGTGCTTATTAAGCCCTTTCATTTGATACCAAACATGGCATATTTATCTCAAATTATTTTTTTAACACAGTACCTACCTTATGAGCGCCAGAGGTCGCCACACTAGATTGAATGGCATGTCATATAGCCTATAACCATCGGACGATAAAGCCGCTTGTAACGATACCTCATTTGTCCAGTTCTAATAAATAGTTGAGGAGCTATGAGGGAACAAATGAACATACATACATACATACATACATACATACATACATACATAGCCTGTCAAAATTATAACCCTCCTTTTGGCTTCGCCGTAGTCGGGTAAAAATAGTCCACCATGAACATGATACCCTATTGAAATAATAAGAAGATAATTAAGATAATATATAACTGAACCTACCATCATACGTACGTAAGCTCAGACCTGTAAATCCCCCAAGGGCTATGTAGGGGTATTAACACCCCCGTTTTGTCGACTATTATTTTCAATCACAAATAGAAGGCGAGCCTAATTACCGCCAACTGGGCACTTTTTAATAGGCTGTATGTTTTCTGTATCTCCTTTGTAATGTTCTAATTGCATCGCTTATTGCTTGTACCACACTTGCGGCACAGTCACGGCCAATCTCATTAGTGAGCCAGATCGCAAGTAGTTATGACGTTGACGGAATCCCTTCTGTTTACTTACTGACTGTGTGATACTGTTTATAATGTCACCATATTTTACACGCCATTTTGCACCCTCACACGAATGTAATACGCTTGTTAAGCGTCATTTAGACGGTACGATTAATCGCCTCGAATATCTCGAATTCTCGAAAGGAGAGAAAAAAGTTGCTCTGTCTTAGCGTCATTTTGATAATCGTAGGGAGATTCTTGATAGTGATTATCGCATACATCTTTATCAAACCGAACTTGCGAGTAACTCGCATCCTCTAAATGATGCCTTAGTGATCGTTCTTTGATAAGATAGTTCGTCCCTTTAGATAAGTTATGTTGCTTGTGTTGGGAGTGAGTTCATGACAGTAGTGTAATGGCCAGGATTCGAACCCGGGCCACGGTTTAACCTAACCTTGGCATGGGCAAGTATTCAAATGATAAAAATTAACATTTTTGAAATGATACGCAATAATTAAATAAAACATTTTTCGGCGTTTTTGTAGTTTAAGTAATTTCTTGTAATATTATGGTGCAAATGACGACATCACTGATGTAAGCTACACATCATAGCCGAAAATAGTTTGTGATGTCACGTCCGGAAGTTGTCTGTGGTAGGAAAGTCATGTTGCATTCTCGTCACGATCATCGCTTGATGCCAATTGAAGGATAGAAAGTTATATCACGAAGGTGTATTAGAGTGACGGCTTTAGTTTCAACTAACCATCATCGTGCAGAAATGATGCTGTCATACGGGTCTGCATTTTGCATCCGAAGCATTTAGGTATGTATAATAAAAACTTTACACATATTTCTGAAGTTAGTATCGATCTGTCAAAAACCGTTCTTTCCGTCACCCAATTTTCAAGAAAAAGCATTTACACAGGATCGTTTTTAAAAATAGGTCAAGGCTCATATTTAAAAAAAAAATATTATTACGAGTAAGTACGGGAATTGGTCCTCTTTTCGTTGAAATTCTGACCATTTTTGACATTTGGGAGATTAGCTGTAGATTAGGAGACTGCATTTTGAACACCTTTTTATGAGAAGAATTGGTCTTCTGTGCACATATCCGGACAGTGGTTTCATGCAAATAATACTGAGCAAACGTGCAGATGCACAAAATTGTGCAGATGAAATGCACTTTGCGCAAAAAAAAAACATACAATTTGCACGATCCATATTCAGAGGCAGCGTAAACGATTCACTCGAATGTTCTGAAGACTGTGTATGTGATAGTTTGTCTTGCAATTCGCACCGCCATGTTACATTCTCACGGGACTGGACTCTGTCTTGTAATAATTATTACTAGCTAATTAATCAACAAACAAACACATAGGTGTGAAACCACTCTATAAACGCATTATATTTACCGTACAATATTTGACATACAGTATTTAATTAGGTCTTGCTTTTATCGTGAGGGAAATAGAAGTTCGGACTTGGTATTTTTATTTAGGTACCTGAATAGAATGTTACTGTAACATTCTGTATAAAATTGCAACTTTTTAATAGGGGATAGTGAAATGTCTACACGATAATTCTAGGCAGAATTATCCTGCGGGTTGCGAGAACGGGATTAGTAACTTCACGATCCACGTGTTTAGAACGGAAGATTTTTTTATTTTACTTAGGTTCATTCATTATGAATAAATTAATTCAATATATACAATATATTATATTTTTTTTTTTTACTTAAGGTCATTTATTTTCATATTTCGTACGAAACAAAGGCAATCAAACACAAGGCCGACGTTTTTATTGTCAAAAAAGTACATCGAAATTTAAAAAAAGTGTTACCATAAATTAAAAAATAACGATAAAACGTCTCATCATCGATGCTTGTATTTTTTTTTTCACGAGACCACGAGACACTCACCGGCATGCCATAATCAGAACGTGTTAGAATTTAACAATATGATAAGTTCTCTTGTTGAATAACAATATAGAAAATCGACTGTCTTCACTGTTTTCGATACTTGCGTACAAAATACATGGACACATGGCGCGACGAACAATAGGTATGTTTACGTTGTATGGTCGAATTGTGCAATATATAAGACCGACATTACAAAAAAGAAGCGATGCGAAAGCTATACAGCTTGCGCTGAACTTTTCATCAGGTACAATCCATACTATCCATATACTTAGTATTATAAATGCGAAAGTAACTCTGTCTGTATGTTACGCTTTCACGCCTAAACCACTGAACCGATTTTGATGAAATTTGGTATAGGGGTAGATTGGAGCTTGAGAAAGGACATAGGCTATGTTTGGTCGCGGAGGTAGACATCCACGCGAGCGGACCAGCGGGCAAAAGTTAGTATTTTATAAATACTAATTTCAATATCAGTAAGAAGCTAACGAATACGAAGAAGCAAAAACCTAAGTAAATATTGATAAAAATACTATAGGTACTAATACATTCTACACAACGTACGTTTGACTGGATAATCAAAGGTTGGGGTTTCGTTTACCGCTCAATGCAAATATTTACATTATGCATGAATTTGATGCTCAACTCGTGAAGTATTTAAAAATAGGCGCTGATGGCGGGTGGTTGTCACAACCTACCCCGGATGGAAATATGAAGTGTGAATCTTACTTGCTTCTCAATTATGTAGATGTGTCTTTGTCTGTGTGATGCGCTTTTGCTAGGTACAGTCAGCATCAGAAAGATATTGATGAACAAAGTGCTCATAATGATCTTAACTTTTTTTTTGACGCCGTTCCAATTCGGTGTTCTGATATTTGATTCACACCTTTAGTTCGGACAATAATCCATACTAATATTATAAATGCGAAAGTAACTCTGTCTGTCTGTCTGTCTGTCTGTATGTTACGCTTTCACGCCTCAACCAATGAACCGATTTGGATGAAATTTGGTATAGGGGTAGATTAGACCATGAAAAAGGACATAGGCTATGTTTGGTCGCGATAACCGACATCCACGCGGGCGGAGCCGCGGGCAAAAGCTAGTACAATATAAATCAATAAAACAGTCTGATTTGCTGTTAATACGAGAGTTTTAAGATAAGAGACTTCGTTGTCAAGATATTTATGACGCTGACTTTACCTACCTAATGTGATTTGACACATCGCTGAGTAGAAGAAAGAGAGTTCGACAAATATCAGTTTCTTTCGGTTTAGTAACCGGAGACTGCACAGTAAGCATCAGAAATATCTTGACTACAAAATCTCAAAATGGTCTCATAAGTTTCATATTATAGAAATCTGCGGTAGCCTAGTGGTATGGGTAATGGACTGCTGAGACGAGGTCTCGGGTTCGATCCCAGGTTTACCATGGCACACACCAATGACTTTTCGATGCTTTTCGAAGTTATGTGTGTATTTATCGCAGGTTTATAAGTGCCCGGTTAATGGCAATAGGCTCGCCACCTATTACATTGGGACCTAAACATAAACTGGCGAAATGTGGGTGCTAGCACCTCTGCCTACCCCTTCGGGGAATACAGGCGTGAGTTTATGTTATGTATGCAAAATGGCTGTGACAAAAGTATACGATAGTTTTAGACAAAAATTTTGGACATGACACGAGTTTTTCGGTTTAAATAATAAATAAGATTTCTCCTACAATGTGGGTAAATAATAAATGAATAACAAGTATAAACGTCTAATACTCTATGGAATTAGGTAGTGTTAAGTGGTTATTTTTTTTTAATTTGTGGAGAAAAGTGTAACCGGCTATTATATGATTGATTAGAGGTTGGTGAAATGTGGGTGTTAATTCACCTCTGCCTACCCCTACGGCGATTAGTACGTACAGGCGTAAGTGTGTGTATGTATTATGGGTTATAATATATTTATTCTACGACACATACATGCATATTATACATGTAGAAACACTCAGATTAATGAAAATATACATACTCAGGTACACAATAATTATTTACTCTGAGCGGGCATCGAACCCGACCTTTGACTTAGCATTCGAACGTTTTACCGCTACGCGACATTGATGGCACTTTGATTAGTCTTGTTCAGTAGCTGTTTATCTCGAGACTGTTTGGATTGTTAAGTTTTTAGGTTCAGGCCTTCTTTTAGTAGGGACAGAAATATTATAAGGCTAGAAGGACCATGTGAGCAGGAAACGCATTCTAAATTTGAAGACAATTCCTGTCCTATGAGACAGGAACTTTCGAACGCTTACTTAGTACTTTTAAGACTAGCTTGTAGTAACATTGATAAAAATATTCTTTCTACCGTCTCTACCATGGTGAATGTTCTGACGAGCTCTTCCAATTAGTCCCACCCTCTCCTTTCCTACACAGGACGACACGTGCAGGGCTAAGATGCCATCCATATACGGTGCAGAGTATACTAGCTAGAACCAAGCGTTTCAGTGACTCATTCCTATGCCGCACCATTAAGACCTGGAACTCCCTGCCAGCTCACGTGTTTCCTTCTTCCTACAGTTCCGGGTCCTTTAAGCGGGGCGTGAAAAGGCATCTAACGAGGCCGTCAAGCTGAGTGCCACCACTGTTAACATGGTACATGTTTCCGATGGTGACCCTCTTTCCGAGACTTTGCCTTTAGCTTAACATCAGGCGAGGTGAAGTCAAATTGACGTGTCCTACATAAAAAAAAATATAAGTTCGATATGCCATTTTGTGTTATTTCCAACTCTAGAATAAAAATGCAGGTGTAAATTTGAAAAATAGAGGCATTTCTTATCTCTCGTGATTATTATTTACAGTGAAAAAGTTGACACGCGTGATAATGCAGGTGAACACTGGTAATGGCCGTTCTACAGATGCTCCGGTAAAACCATGATTAAAGTGCAAATTGTAGATGTAATCGAGTTATGGCAGTTTACTGCGTCTTATAGATGAAGGTCATCTTATTTTTTTTTAGATCGCATATGTCATCCTTAAATCTCATAAGTCAAGCCATAGCTAATTCACCTGACACTATTAAAAGATAAATCATATTTAAAATCTATTGGAACGTCTAAAAACATATATATGACAGGTCCCATTATTTTGACAGCGGCTACAAGTCGTCATTAGGCGGTATTCTATTCTAATTTCGAACGTTTGCGTTGCTTAATAGATATGCGCGCGGGCAACGGAGCTGGAAGTATTGGGCAATACGCGAATTCGTGGACAGAGGTTAATGTGTACAGTATTCCTACAGTGATGAAATGTTTATTACTCATTTACTAGATCGTCAAACTGCCGAAATATTAGGATTTACCGTTTTACACTAAGCGGTAAATTGTATCACTTTAATGTAGACTTTGTACCATTTTGATATTAGTTTGAGATTTGAAGTAGGTAGGTTCACAAAGGGAGTGTGGCCGCAAAGATATGACAAACAAATTGCAATGAATGCTGAGTTTATAATTATATTAGAGAGTCAGACAGTATACTCTAAGCAGATATCAGTGGCTCCTGTAAAAGCCAATATGAAGCAAAGAGATGGAATAGGAAAGAGAACTCAGAGCTTAATTACGCAAAGTTATCACGAATTTTTTGCTAACACAATTTTCTGTAGCGACACGAAGTTTGTAAATGTTCCCGATTAAGATAAGCGTGATAACATTCGAAAATGTTAGCATTTATTTATGTATGCATCTTTCGCCATTGGCCACTGATATGCATACCTAGCTCTTGTTTAATAATATTAAATTGATTAAACCATATAAAAACTGCGATTATGAAAATAATCTAAAAGGTAAATTCTAATCATAAAAAATAATGTGACAATTCCCACGTATAAATTAACAATATTTATTTGACTATGATAGAAAAAGTTGCTATATTATGAGTCAATGAATGAAGCGCAGTCGTGATCATATTGCGGGCTATGACGGACGATTTTCTACGGTAGGGTGACCATAAATTTTGAACAAATCTGCTGCAATTGTAGTTAGATACTGTTTAAATTGCCATTGTTTATGTTCAATACAAAATACAGTAACAGTTATGTAAAGTATGGCGAAATGTGGGTGCTAGCACCTCTGCCTACCCCTTCGGGGAATACAGGCGTGAGTTTATGTTATGTTATGTAAAGTATAATGAACAAGTGCACAAGCGGATATTTCGAGCGTGTTTCTTAGTTTCTCATTATCTATGCACTTGGTAATATTTGATTAAAAGCGGATATAAAATATATATATAATAAAATAAAAGTATTTTAAATTTTCAACACAAACATCACAATATTAAAAAATTAAAGTGAAAAATTCTTAACCTCAATCAATTAATTTTATTAGCCTATCACAGGACAGTCCAATGCTAGATATAGGCCTCTGTCAATGTTGGTAGGCTTTGAATTAAGAAAGAATCGGCTACGTATTTTTCGGTAGATACCTCTTGAATGAAATGGGGTGGTGATACTTGAATCATTTCTTCATTCCACA
Source organism: Eilema sororculum (assembly GCA_914829495.1). NCBI lineage: Eukaryota > Metazoa > Arthropoda > Insecta > Lepidoptera > Erebidae > Eilema > Eilema sororculum. Next base: position 43,854,551 of record OU618532.1, on the reverse strand, counting down.
TGGTAGTCGCATTAATGTTTTAGCACAACGATTTTTTTAAGTTTAAAGTTTAAAAGTCCAAGCAATTCGAACAATTCGAATACTTTACTTTTTAACTGTCAATATTCACAAGTTCAAATAGAGTTCCAATTTCAAACGTGTGGCCTCGATATCCACAATAGTTGGTGACCCTAACCTCGACTTCAGTCACCGCCGGGTCACTAAGGAGCATCACGAACGGGCCGGCCAGTGGACATGGTCTCGGGGCAAACATTATAATTGCTATTGTTATTATACATTTTGCTATTTAACTTCATGTGTAACAAAAGAGAAAGGACACGACTTGAACCTTGGTGATTAATTTCCGTTTTTGTAACTAACTACTTATGAGTGTTTTGTAGGGAGGGGTTGGTAACGTTGGTTAACAGTTTAAGTAAATATGTGCCTACCTGTACCTGAAGTTATTATGTGACAATTTAAAATTAGATTTTTTAATAATAAACAGTTAATAAATCATCAAAATTATAATCGTTACTTTCTTCAAATGTTGAAAAGCTGTTCCTGTGAATTCCTTTGTACTGCTTTTCAATGAAACCACATTTTAAATTGTCCCAAAGTTACCATATGTATTAAAAAACATCAAACACTGTATCTGTAAAACAATTCAAGTTAAGTTAAAATATTTTAGAATATTATGCGTTATTTTAAAAGGCTCCTCTTATAAAGGCAGCTCGACAGTTGCCAGAAACTAAGTATATTTTTGAATACAGTTGTTGGGAAAATAATAGGTTACTAAACAAATGTTATATTCTGTAATACAAACATTCAAGGAATGTCATCCTGGCTATGTCATGGTTGGTTATTTATGGTAGTTATTTAAATTATGAGGTAAAGCATTGATAATTGGGTACGTGGTAAAGCACGCGTAGAATTCTTATGTATTGGTTTGCCTCAATTGCTCTGTATACTTATCTCCATGTAAATGGTTTGACGTCCAGGGCCCAAGATGGGGCGTGAAAATGCCTTGAAACTGAGAACCACCATTAAAACATCATTACTCACTTTCAGCTTAGGTGAGATCTTAATGAGTTCTACTTAAATAAAAACTAATCCAACTAAAAAAGTGCAGAGTTGATGATAATGAAATTTGTTATTCAAAGTAGGCAACTTATGGGTTAAGCGTGGCCTCAAGAATCAATCTGTAACATTCATTTTATTGGTGAGAGGAAATGGGGGACATCAATCCATTCAATTTAAAACATATAGCCGCCAGTCGAAGTACTTGAGTCACCTGTCACCCTACGGAAACTGCATTTTCACCCTACGGAAATTGCAGTTAAATTCTGGTACACATATCTATTGCTGAGAGTTTACTGTGGAGTACATACATATTCGTTCTTCGTTCTTAATGGAGTAGGCAGAAACGCAGAGATCCTCGCATTACTAACTTCGTACGCCTCTCGATTCTTTGTAGACTAGGGAACCATAACCTTATTGCAAAAAAAGAGCAGTGAGCAAAACACGATTGAAAATTAGGTACCAATTGGTGATGTGTTATTTACGCCTTATACTTAAATATATACGAGTATGTATACTAGCTGACCCTACGAACTTCGTACCGTCAATTTTTTTCCACCCGCGTGGCGTCCGAACCCGTTCCCGCTGCACCCTCTACTATATTACCTAAGCATGATTATACATATACCTAAACCTTCCTCTTGAACTACTCTATCCATTATATGAAACCGCATCAAAATTTGTAGCGTAGTTTTGAAGATATAAGCATACATAGGGACATAGGGACGCGGAAATCTACTTTGCTTTAGACTACAAAATATTTTTATTCTAGTTTTTTTATAAACTTATTTCTTGGCCCATTCAGAACCAATATCTATTATCTTTTTTAAGAACATGCATCGGGAGACAACACAGGCCAATTAATCTTATTATGAAACGTTTCTGTCGGAATTGGTATATAATTTTTTTTTTCTTTCTGGAGTCCCCAATCGACGCGCGATGAATCGTAGAAACAGAGCGAGCGGCGCGTGCGCCGGGGTCAATGATCCCGCGTGAGACAATTTCCCGAACAGAAAGTTTGGGAAGATACTTAAACATTTTTCTTAAGAAATAATATGGAACGCTGGCGACGATTTACGACCGGGTTCCGTGGTGTCTCGTTGAACATTTTATACTTACGTAAAAACTAATGTTCTGTTTGTTATTTTTGTTTATGCGTTCACGCATCGAACTCTTGATTGATTCCATACTTTGTACAGTTGTAATAGGTTTAAGTCTCTCTAACATCACAATTCGAACTTTGTAGGTTGCCTGGAGTCGCTGGAGAGCTCGTCGACACTTCCTCTCGATTTGGTTTAGTTAACTTTTGCTGTAGCCGCCTGACAGACTACATAAACGTTAAAAATCCCTAATATAGTCATATCATCAAATCTGTGAACTGAAGGGTGTCAACATCTCTTCAATGTTGCGAAATTACCTTTGATATGCGATAAAACATTTGAAAGTGAGTGAGTGATGTTCGATTTTAACCATTCGTACAAATTTTATGGTTGCCGACTGTATACCTAGATCTTCGTTTAACATCATAGTTTGTTGAAATTAAGAACAACTATTTCGATATTGTTCCGTGGCATTTAAAATACTAACAAATATGTTTAAATTACAGTATTAGACTTAACAATGGTCCTCCAAACTTGGTAAGGCGGTCATTAACAAGTCGTGACCTGCGACTTGACCTGTGTTTTATTGTTATATCTCTCGCTTTCATCATCATCATTATAATCAGAAAACGTTAAAATCGATTCATGAGTTTTTGTGTTATAGTCAAAGAGACAGGTGTATAACAGTTAGGATTTAATACTCTCATCATACCTATATAAAAAAAAATTAAGTTGGTTGGTTGGTTAAGCACATACAGCTTAAAAAAGTCAGAGTGTGAGGACTCCCACCCCCAAGGCCGCCACTAAGACCCGCCTTGGTCTGTTCCACGCCGGGCACTCGGTCAGCGTGTGCAGCTCCGTGTCTTTGCTCAAATTACAATGATCGCACTCGGACGTTGAATCCTTCTGGATCTGACGCAGGTCTTTCCCGAAACACCCGTGTCCGGTGATCACCTGCGTCAGTCGGTTAGAGGCTACCGTGTGGCTTCTCTAGCCAGTCCCCCATGATGGGTCTTACCGCCGCTATTACAGCATGCCCTGAACATTTTCGCGTAGGCGGGTGAAACCGTGACTAGGCCGCTATCATATTATAAATAAATCATTATTCTGGTTAGACTTCTATAATGAGGAGACGTCATGAATCAGGTTATAGATAAAAAGTATGAACTGCAATACTTTTTATCCAGGTAGCCAGCGGTTTCTCGTTATAATATCATTTATATTGCATGATACCTATTCAATTAATGAATATTTAACATAGTTCAATTGAAATCAGGCACAGTAACCAGTCTTATAATTTGGCACGTTGCACGTTTGGAACAAGAGATCTGTTTGATTCAGGTTATAGAGCATTTTCTCTATCACACTCCAGTCTGACAGCTTGGTACTTTTATAGAGATGTTAAAACCGTTTATGATTATAAGACATTAAACGATATGTTATTAAATAGGAACGTTTGTTAATTTTTCACGCAAAACGGACCGAATGAATAGGAATATAGTCTGGAAGCACATGGGCTACTTGTTGTGTCGATAATAAATTGTTAATGGGGCACAGGAATGGGATCAGCATATTACACAGATAGAACCGAACCGCTTGCCAGCATTACGGTTATAATTTACAATCAGCATCTATAAAAACATCATTGTTTTAGTACAGCTATGCGAATGTAATTACAGTAGGTCCATGTTCAATGGTACAGTGCTGAAGTATATGAGTATTTTACAAATTGATACCAATACAATTCACATTAATAATGATTGGATCGACTCAAAGAATCCAACAGCTATCTCTATGATAACAATCTATTATTAGACGGTTGTTGTGAACGGAGCTTAGCTATGTTACATCCGTTAATTGTGTTTGTCCCCACGGAATTAAAAATTAAGAGGAGCACATTTTTTTTTAATTTTTTGTGTTGTGAAAATCTTGAAGTTTAAACAAATCCGTAGTTAGATTGGTAAAGCAGACTCCAGACTCTAAGTTGAAAAGCTTCCGATGCGACTGGGATTAACGCTATGACTAGCGAATGATGTAATAATGTTCGAGGTTCTGACTCGGACTTCATGCTCAATGTAGGTTAAAGAGACAAAACCACGTTAAGTAGGTGGAAATTGAAGCTGTTGAGTCTCATTCGAATTCCATGATGTTTCTCTTTAACCTGGATGGTTGATCCAGGTTAAAGAGAAACATTCAACCATTCTGTTTGTTCTTTCTCTGTGCCTGCATTGAGATGCAATCAGGTCTCATTACTCCCATAATACAGGAATACCTAGTATGGGAGACAGGGGCTATATTGTAAGAGAAAAAAACCTCAGTGCATGAAGATTACCTTATTGTATAGTAGCTTAAGTTTTAATGAATTTGTATTTGTATTTGTATTTGTAATAAAAAAAACATTAGTTCGGTATCCTGTTCATACAGTTAGAGGACATGGACACGATTAAATGTTACTGTTGTGTAATTAACCGAAGATGCAACCAAGAACAACCTTAAGATGATGATGAGAAAAATAAACAGTCTATGTAAATATAAAAAATATGCATTAATGGATTTACTGTTAAATAATTAAAAAATTTGCAGCTTTTGAGTCGTATTCGAATCTCATCGATTAGATTTCCCATTTGACGTGATGTTTCTCTTTATCCTGGATCAATCATCCAAGTCAAAGAGAAACATTCAACCATTCTGTTTGTTATTTCTTTGTACCCGCATTGAGATGCAATCAGGTCTCATTAACCGAGGATTAAATATGCAATGTAAATATAAAAATTATGCAGTAATTTATTAACTGTTAAATAATAATTAAAATTAATAAATATTCTAATTTATTAGTTGTAAGAGAGTTGATTTTACCTGTTGCAATAAGTGCTATGAACATGCCAAGCTTGCTAGAAAATATAAATATAGTACGACATTTTTTTTAAATGATATTAGAACCGATATTACTAATATTCTCTCTAACCCCTCGAACTAAGCTAAACTGCTTGTGCTGGTGGGTTCACGCCGGTAGTGTAATATATACACAACTCTATCTAGAGGCAAAATAACCTTAGCATATAGCTTGTGTTATCTGTTCTAGAATTCTTATAAACATGCTTAGATAAAATTACAAAGACATAGCGGTACAAAATACTTACCGTGATAAAATGCAAATACCTATTCAGTGGGAATCAAACCCGTGATATCTGTATGACAGCGATTTTTGATGGCATAATAACTCACAAACTATTATTACTTGTTCTTCATAATTATTATCCCAATTGCATCTAGAGCTTGCACTTTGCACCTGGGATTTGGCTAATTTTGGTCTTGAATTATTCGTGGAAGTCCAGGGAAGGTTGGTACGCCGAGAAAAACTCAAATAATTACCGGGAACCGACATCCGCGCGGGCGGAGCCGTGGGCAAAAGCTAGTATAAACAATAACATAATTAATTAATTATAATCACGAAATAAGTTTTACAAATCTGAAACCGTAGCCAGTTGGTTCATAATGAATAAATTTATTGCAATACATTGCATAACGTTTTCAACCAAATAAAATTAATTACAAAGTGTAAGCTAATTCGATGATAATATAACAACACGTTGAATAATTAATTATTAATTACCATTATTTATTTTAATCATTAAAAATAATCATTGAAATTATCTTTAACTGTAAAATTAGCTATTTTATTTATCAGGTTCACAGTCCAAGCTTCAGAGAGGAAACAACTTCCAAGTCCAATTATTTTTTTTAGTAAAACCGATATTTTAGGGGTTCAGGTAAATTTATATATTTGGTAAATTATATATAATTAACGGAAAAATAGTTTTTTTTTAACATACCACATATGGTCTGTGGACTCATTAGAACGAATTTGACTAAAAATTCCACCGGAGTTCACGGGTCATATGCGGTCTGTGCATTATTTTAGTATATATTCTCATCATAATAATGACATTTTAATATAAAAAATGCTGCTCTATGCTAATAAATCATAACTTTGACTTTAGACATCAAATAACTATTGACTTACGTGACAATATCATTGTTTTTGCCTTTTGAAAACACTGTAGTCAGTTTATTTTTCAAGAACTTTTTTTTTCAAAATCTTTTTTTTTTTTCAATAAATAGTTTTCTTGTTCATATTCGTATGTATTTTTTTCTACCTATCCTATGCTTATTTAGCTAAAGAAGGAATAAAACATAGTAAAATCAGTGTACAGCCTAAAAAATATGAAGGTACAAAATAAAAACGTATTTAAAAAAAAAACACGTTTCTTCTTCATGTCCCAGCACTTTTTGTGTTGCCCAGGATATGTCCAATCAAGTCCATGTCAAAAACTTGCCGTTCCATCCACGTCCACAGCTCTAAAAAACTTTAAAATTGTATGGACAAACAGACCACATATGGACCGTGGACTGATAGTATTATTTCTCTACAGACCACATATGGTCTGTGGACTGTGAACCTGTTATCTATACCTACCTACACATCATTATAGAAACTAAACATGAGTTGAAAGTATCACGAATCTAAATTCATTGAGTGATTGCGTCGCGTCATCGTTCGCAACGAAACACATCCTTCGCGATCGCGCGGTTTACAAAAAATTAAATCACAAACATCTTGCACGCTTATCGTGCCCCGATCAGCCATGGACGCTCATTCTCCATCGCGAACATGTCAGACTTCAGTCCGCGCGCACACGCGATTACGCACGCTGGCTGGAAAACATAAAAACTCCGCGGAAATATTTTAAACACCGGCTCCGAACACTGTTATTTTTTTTTAATTAAAAAGAATGTGTGTTCTAATTATTGTTCTTTTTTTAAATTTGAAACAGGTTCCAAAATAAAATGTGATAAACTGTGATTTTAAGTTAGTGCAACAATGATAGAACTATTGAAAGTGAATGACAACCGGGTAAACGGAACAATGAGGGATATCGGGTCAGACTCATTCGTGTGCAGAGTTCAATACCTGGATGACTTGGATCCTTTCATGGAATACAACGTCCGGGAACCTCCGCGGCCACTATACCATACATTCAACACAACAATACCGCTGTCTTATCAAATTGCTGCCGTACACCGACTGCTCCAAGCTCCACATCGGGTAAGTCACCTGGTTATATCACATGATTTTTATTCGCATTAAGGCCGTAAAATTTTTATAACATGTATACGACCTCCTCCGTTAATTAAAAAAACAATCGCCGATTACTTTGCAGTTCGGAAACACGCACACGTAAATATTGACAATAAAATCAGTCACTGATAATAAACGTTAGTTTTCAAGAAATATTCGATGGCATACAGAACTTTGGCGGCTATTAGCCGTACAATAGTATATATTCCACTTTATCATTTTCAAACTTTGATTATTGATATGTCTAGATAGAGCATCGCGCTGCAAAAGAACAAAAAGAAATGGGACGAATTTTCCATAATAGTGTGCGTGACGGCTTCGTCTTACACTCGCGTTATGTCAGTTTGCTTTTTAGTGTGCGAGTGTGAATTGATACCAGTTGCTGAAAACTGCCTCAAAAATAGGGAAAATTTTATGTATTAATTAATAATATTGAAAGTTAATTCAGTTTAGAAAAAATACTCGTAATTTAAAAAAAAATATCAGGACACAACATGAACGTCATGTTTCGTTGGTCGAACTATTGTAATGTTAATTATACACTGGCCTAGTGAAAGCTAGTACTTGAAGTATTTTATGACTACCACTTTGGTAAAACTATTATTTGATTATTTTTGTAATATGAAGCATAACTTTTCTTACAAATTATGTTATTCAACTTGGCTGTGTGTATGTATGTTCGGGTCAAATTTTGCAACTGAATTTTGAAGTTGTTATCCTAACCGAATGAATGAAATTTTTGTATTCACGTTTAGATAGATTATGGTCTGGCATAGGACATAGGCTACTTTTAATGTAATAATACAGCGCATATGCGCTCAAAAGGAGCAACCAACTGCGAGTGACCGAACATTTAGACGGCGCGATGATGGGAGCCTAAGCAGTGCGCGCTATTATGTGATTTTAGGATAGATTCGTAAATAAATTGATAGTTATAAGTATTTAATATGGTAATACTAGTAAGTTAGGACTTGGTAGGTATGTAAGAAAGTTGGTATTAAAATTAAAGTCGTCATATTCGAATGAAACTTCACAAAAACCTGTAAAATAGAGCAATGGTGAACATTGATGTAAAATTTGTTAATATAACTATCACCCGCAACGCTAAGGGCTAAAATGAGGCCCAGAAATTAATGTATGACAAATTTACATAAGCGAGCGGGGGACGAGGTAAAGTCAATTTACATATTGACATTTCAGGTCGCCATACGAAAGCCTTACGTTGGTGCATGGTGAAAATTAGTAGTAGTAGTACTAATACCTAGGTTAACTTAAAATTATACTAGGATTAAAGATAACAGTATAATATTTATTTTATTATTAAAAAATGGAAACAGGAGGTGAGGAAATCGGTCCGCAGGCCAGCCATTTAAAAAAATATATAAACAGGAACATTTCAATATATATATATATATATTTTTTAATTATTTAATAAACTTGCCTTACGCGGCACCAGCTAGTGGCGGCCCTGGGAGTGAGAGTTCTTACCCTCGCCTCCCTGCTCACAGCAACGGTCAACGTATTCGCGTCCTTTGTGATGGACGAGCTTCGGAGTTCTTGCAGGTAAATGCTGGCGTGCCGCAGGGTTCCGTTTTATCTCCCACTCTCTTTCTTCTGCATATCAATGACATGCTCTGTAACGGAAACATTCACTGCTATGCAGACGACAGCACCTTACACGGGAGTTATTACGCACATCCTGCGGCCAAGCAGTCTGATATCGCGGAAAAAAGGCAGCTTCTTGTCACTGAGCTGGACCGGATCCTGGACCACATTTCTCAATGGGGCGCTAGGAACCTGGTCGAGTTCAATGCCAAGAAGACCCAGGCATGTGCGTTTACAGCAAAGGTCTCCTTTCCTTCCCCTTCCCACTCTTCAGAGCACACCACTGCCACTGCAGGATCACCTCACTATCCTCGGTATGGATGTTCGCTGCAAACTGAATAACAAAAACTATATCGAGAGTATCATCAAATCAGCCTCGCGTAAACTCGGGAGTCCTGAACAGAGTGAGACGTTTTTTCACGCCGGAGCAGCGGTGTCTTCTATACAAGACCCAAATTCGTTCCTGCGTGGAATACTGCTCACATCTCTGGGACGGCTCCGCAAAGTACTTATTAGATGCTCTCGACAGGTTGCAGCGACGTGCGGTCCGCATTATTGGGGATCCTAAGGTCACGAACACCCTCGAGCCTTTGCAGATGCGTAGAGATGTTGCGTCTTTGGCAGTTTTCTACCGTCTCTACCATGGTGAATGTTCTGACGAGCTCTTCCAATTAGTCCCACCCTCCCCTTTCCTTCACAGGACGACACGTGCAGGGCTAAGATGTCATCCATTCACGGTGCAGAGTATACCTGCTAGAACCAAGCGTTTCAGTGATTCATTCCTATGCCGCACCACTAAGACCTGGAATTCCCTGCCAGCTCACGTGTTTCCTTCTTCCTACAGTCCCGGGTCCTTTAAGCGGGGCGTGAAAAGGCATCTAATGAGGCCGTCAAGCTGAGTGCCACCACTGTTAACATGGTAAATGTTTACGATGGTGACCCTCTTTCCGAGACTTTGCCTTTAGCTTAACATCAGGCGAGGTGAAGTCAAATTGACGTGTCCTGTGTAAAAAAAAAAAAAAAAAAAAAAGCTGCGCGACGCGTGGGCGGCCGGCGTCTCCTTCAGCAAGCAGGTAATGGTCGTGAAGGAGACGGCGGAACGGGAGAGGCAGCGCGAGCGAGCGAGACTCGCGAACCGCGCTGCCCGCGCGCGCAGGCAACTCGGGCGTCGGAGGGCACTGACTGACCTCCGTCCCCCATGAGCGCGGGCCTGGGGGTGACGGGTGAAGCCGCCTGTCACCCCAGCAGAAGCAGGCCAAGGTGACGGCGCGCTGAGAAGTGCGCCTCCCCATTCCGGGGGCGAGTCGAGGACACCGTTGTCCCCCCTCCCGAGGGCTACCGTTAGGGATGGCCCTGGATCAGCCGGGGTGCGAGGGATATGTCGATGACAACCTCACCTCCGGCATAGCATCACGACCCACAGTCGGCGTGCGGTTTTAGTCGGTTCGAGTCCGACATAACCTCCCCTTCCGGCTCCGGCAGGGGGGTATCCGAGGGGATTTCCGCACGGAAAAAAAAAGCCTTACGCGGCACCGTTCCCTTCTTTAATCTCAGGCATCCCTGCTCATTGACAAAATATTTATCTTTTTCATTAAAATGGTCAGAAAAAATAACTGAATTTTTCATCGGTTGCCACAATTCCTCGTTACAACTTTTTCGTATAATCTGGATCCATCGGTTTCTTAGTATTGGATCGCTTGGTATTCTGAAAAATATAACCAAAAATCCATGATACTAAGTCCATTCTGAAATTTCATAACTACGACGTGGTGGCCATATTCTGTCTTGCAAAAAATGACATCAAATTCGTACTCAGCATGCCGAAGACCCTTCATACGATACTCCTATTATATTAGTTTTTTGCTAGGCCACGTTTTTTATGGGAGTTTTGACTTGAGTAACTAGCAACATACCAGTTAAGTACAAAATGTTGACGACAATTTTAAATTATTTTAGAAAATAGATAATGGCTTATATTGCTAAAATTGGTACAATATAATGGTACTTATCGAAGACAGGCAATTTTTTTTATTGATTTAGACCGTCCTTTATAATTTCTGCACACTTTTATCACACAAATCGTCATTTTCAAAATTACTAATTATTGTCCGTGCCCACTGACAGTGCGTCTGACACTGAAAGCAGGAAAGTCGTTTAGAGTCCAACAGTTGGTCTCTATTTTTTTGGCCGCTTTCAACACTTTGACTGTCTATCTAGACATATCAATAATCAAAGTTTTCAAATATATAATTTTAAATTGCCGAATGCACGAAATGTCAAGTTAATAAAGTAGATTAAAAACTTATTTCGCTCTGTATACCGTTACCATCATTTTGTTAAACTAAGAATTCAAATTTAGAATTATGTAATGAAACCTTTTGCACTGATTTATAATAAAAATTCGCTTGTTATGATTATTATTATTTTAATTTATTGTTTCATTAGGCGTGCCTTTTATATTTAGAAGTATATTTATACTTAGCTCATTATTACTTATTCACAATAGAATTTAGAATCCCACATAATATTATTCTCTCTAGAAGTACTCAACACTGTATAAATGTATTAGAGCTGTAAAGTCCATTACTAATAGGCTTACTCATCGCTGGTATTTGGCTAAAATTACTTGTTCTAAATACACCGGCCACCTAGCTCAGGTGTGCTACACTGCATCGAAGGAACAACATAGTTCTCTATCGACCAGAAAACCAATTGAAAAGATGTACAGTCAGCATCAGAAAAATGTTGACGAGTAGAGTAATCAAAATAATCTTAAAACCAAAATTTCAATATTATATTGATAATTAGAGTACTCAAAAAGTTGTAAGCATCCAGAGTAGTCAAACTATCTTAACAACCGGTCTTCCAGAAACATGTAAGTAAGCAGAGTGTTCATTTTCATATACACAATCACGCTACTCAATGGTATCTAGTCAAACAAAGTGTTCAAAATATCTGGACAATGTCATTTAATCGCATTTTGCATCCCTTTTTTACTTATGTAGCCATCCTTTACACATGATGATGGGATGATATGAGATAGGTGTATAAGTTAGAACAGGATAGAAAATTTGTCAAATTAATGACAATTTCTTTTGTATTTTTCATAGTTGCCAGTTGTAAGCCATAAACTATCCCCTTGCATTGGTGAGAAAAGAGTATGAATACGTAAGAAATAAATACTCGTATTATTTGTAAATTACTTTAAACCTACATAAGTAGATATAAGTCCACGCGGACTAAGTCGCAGGCACAGCTAGTATTAATATAAATCATAGTATGGAATAAGGTTCCGTATTTCTAATTTTTTCTGTCGGTGGAATAATTATTAAAAATAAAAAACACGACTGCTCCTGAAAAGACCGAAATAAGTTTGATAGCAGGCGGAACCTTTATCATTGGATTTATGAATTACAAATGGGTACCTCCGCCTGCTTTTTTGGTCTTTTTTATGTATTTTTTTGTATTCTATACATTATTTAATTTAAAAAATAACAAAATCCATTAGATATAGCGCCAAAAATTCACGGTTTAGTATCGATTTGTATTTCATGCACTCTTATATACCTTTATTTGTGACCACTTTCATCGAAATCTTTTCAGCTTTGGTCTCTTTTCGGGTAAAAAGTAAAAATAAAATAGGTTTAACTTTAATAACTATTTCAGAGAGAAAGAAAAAGAGAAAGAAGGTGAAAATTGCGGTTTATGACGTATAAAAAAAACTTCTATTATAAATTACAATCTATTATAAAAAACACTCTATTATGATATGTTTGTACAATAGTTTCGTATCTAACTGTACCTATTTTCAAAGAGTAGACATTTTGCGTCTATGTCATGTCGATGTAGTCATAATGCGTATTAGAGAATACGAGAAGTGGATTTTTGAGTACATAGGTGTATCTTGCGTTGCAGGACCCTTTATTTTTTACGTAAGTATTCATACTCTTTTCTCACCAATTCAAGTGGATAGTTTATGGCTTAAGCAACTGGCAACTATAAAAAATACAAAAGAAATTGACATTAATTTGACAGATTTTCTATCCTTTTCTAACTTATACATCTATCTCACATTATCCCATCATCATGTGTAAAGGATGGCTACATAAGTAAAAAAAGGGATGCAAAATGCGATTAAATGACATTGTCCAGATATTTTGAACACTTTGTTTGATTAGATACCATTGAGTAGCGTGATTGTGTATATGAAAATGAACACTCTGCTTACTAACATGTTTCTGGAAGATCGATTGTTAAGATAGTTTGACTACTCTGGATGCTTACAACTTTTTGAGTACTCTAATTATCAATATAATATTGAAATTTTGGTTTTAAGATTATTTTGAGTACTCTACTCGTCAACATTTTTCTGATGCTGACTGTACAAACTCCAGCTTCAAGCTAATTTCAAACTCTTAAATGTCAAAAACGATCAAAATGTCAATGACAAGAGGGCTAATTTTATTCTGGTAGTAATTCTCTTTTTTTTTACAAAATTTACCCACGATCTAATGTTAAGAACGATGACGATGTCAATGTTCTTTTTTCAAAATTGTGTTGCAAATAAACCATCTTTGACATTTCATTTGATTTTGACAGATCCAGAATGAATTTCGAATAGAAAATCAGCAATTATAAAAAAAACATTTGTTCCTTTCGTAGTACATAATGTCTACATGTATGTCGTATGTAAATTTCAAGAATCATTTATCTAAAATCAAGCTTCCGCCTTCTGCGTCTAAACGCAAGCTTTGACCCGAAAAAGGTTTACCGGAATAATTTGGGTTATTATGTGACCTAGTATAAACAAGCAAACATTTATAGTTTTATTAGATACCTAAAAACGTACAGTCACGTCTTTTTGCCGAGGGATAAACACCAACGCACTAGCAGCTCTACATATCACTGTTTATCATATTAAATGTATAAGTAGGTATCATTGTATTGAAACTTTTTTAATCTATCATCGCAAAAGTATAATTTACTGTCATTAAACCTGTCATTATAATATAGTTTACATACTATATCTGATATTTAGATATTTATGATATTTAGCGTAGAGATGTTGCGTCTTTGGCAGTATTCTACCGTCTCTACCATGGTGAATGTTCTGACGAGCTCTTCCAATTAGTCCCACCCTCTCCTTTCCAACACAGGACGACACGTGCAGGGCTATGATGCCATCCATATACGGTGCAGAGTATACCAGCTAGAACCAAGCGTTTCAGTGACTCATTCCTATGCCGCACCATTAAGACCTGGAACTCCCTGCCAGCTCACGTGTTTCCTTCTTCCTACAGTCCCGGGTCCTTTAAGCGGGGCGTGAAAAGGCATCTAACGAGGCCGTCAAGCTGAGTGCCACCACTGTTAACATGGTACATGTTTCCGATGGTGACCCTCTTTCCGAGACTTTGCCTTTAGCTTAACATCAGGCGAGGTGAAGTCAAATTGACGTGTCCTATATAAAAAAAAATATATTGCTTAACAATATTAGGTGGATATTTGCACGCCAGAATGGCTGAACAGATCTGGCCCTCGATTCCATTAAAACGTAACCAGTTGTTGCCACAGTCCCCTGCAAGAAATGACATTTCTTTGTCATTTCTTGCAATGGCTGCGGCACCGCTGTACCTTGGCATTAGCAGAATCGAGGCCCTGGATACGATTTGGCATAGATATAGATCATAGTCTGGAAGCAATCTATGCGCTAACATACGCTAAATTAAAACAAAGTAAACACACTTTATTTTAATGTCCTAGCAGTAAGTATCAACCTAGACGCCCTCTATCCTGAGTTTCTGTCAAACCATATACGATACTGTTTGTTCACACAAGTTAACGCGAATATCGCTCTTTGAAATTAAATTATTTTTAACGGATTTTTTCGCGATTTGTTTGGTATTATTTTATTATTTATTCTTTAATTATTACAAGCAGACTTCCAAAGTGTAGCAATGTACACTGAATCGCGGTAAAATCCGTTAAAATAGTTTTATTTTAATTTATATGACACATCATTAAGTTCTAGCCAGAGTTCACGAGTTTTTTATTTTTACTAAACTAAGGATAGTAATGTTATAATTTCGCGTGCGAATTTAACACAATGAAAGGTATTGTTAAATATTAGTCATATATAGCCATGAATCATGTGGATTTAGGTACTCTTATAATGATAATAAGTGGCTGATGAAAGAACATAACCAAAACGGACCTACCACCAAACTTGTGAGAAGTTTCATTTGACAATCAATGACTTCTTCTATATATGTACCTACTAGCTGTACACAACAAAAAAAGGGCAAGGGCAGGGCAGGGGGATTGCCGATAGAAATGAAAACTCGACCACCAGTCGCGAGATCAATAAAATGGTTTTTCCTCTAAAAAATAACGGCCTTGGTTATCAACATTGGCGACTCCCGGCCAGTCAGTCCTCCCTCTCTATGTTAACAAGTAGCTCGACTGTCACCCCCAGGAGCAGGGAGGGAGAGGGAGATCATTCTACAGTCATGTCAGGAGAGTGCTACACCTCTTTGTTCCTTCGCCGACCACTTTTGAGCGCAACGTTATCTGCAAATATATATACCTACAGTCAATGATAAAAAAAACACAAATTATTTAAATGTTGTCACATTCCCCATTATCAAGGTATTATCAAATGAACTGCACTGAATGTTTATATTATCGACTGCGCACATGTCTGTGATATAATATCAACCGGGCTCTGAGTATCGTATAAAACGATTTGTGTGATTGGTATTCGAATAAAAGTAGGTAGTAGTGCTAAAGTAATATATGAGAATAAACATTTTATGAGTAGAAAAAATCGTAGAAAAGAATAGAATGAGAATGATTGGACATAAAATAGGAGAACAAATTAGTAACAGAGCACTCACGGCTTTGTACAGAGTGAAATCGCCCCCTCAATAGCCATTTTTGTTTTCCTAAGCTCCTCATCAAAGTCTATTGAGTGGCTAGTCCTCCCGTGAGCAGTATTATAGATACCAAAAAAGGAATATTGATTTAGACTATCATTCTTAGTTTCAGTACACATGTAAGTACGATCAGCATCAGAAATATCTTGACGACGAAGTCTCAAAATGATCTTGAAATTCTCAATAAAACTGTTTTATTGATTTAAAAGGTATTATTGTTCGAACTAAAGGTGTGTACTAAATATTAGAACAATCAGTCAACTGGAAAGAGGTAAAAAAAAGAATTTAAGATCATTTTGAACACTTTGTTCGTCAACCTCTTTCTGATGACTGTACAAGTATCGTCAGTACATGTTGTAAACCGGAGCTTTTAAACTCCATATAAGCTGACCGATAATGTAGCAAGCCCCTAACAGTCTCGATGAGATCAATATAACCAAGTTAGACTCACTTTACATTTGGCATTTTGATTGCCGGGACTTTACCTAGACTTACTGGAGTTGTCTGCAACGTAGTTTTAAAGACAAAGCCAAGATTGTGATGATGAAAAACCCTCTATTATTAGGTACATCTTACGATAAATATACAAAATAAGAATGTTTAATGAAAACACAGAAAACTTACATACAAAGTGTTAAATGTAGCATTTGACTACATAGTCTAGGAGGTGATTAGTAGTTTTACCTGGAAAATTGTCCGGGATTTTTTAAAATTCGTCATTTTATAAACTTATAATTATTCTTTTCGAATACCTATCGTGTTTACCAACTCGTATGTTTGCTGTTCGCGCCGCCATATAATATTTGAAAACTGACGCCAAAAGCAGTTCTTTAGAAAATTATTTCGTTTCTTAAATACGAAGTGAATTCGAAACTCGGAAAAAGTGTCTCAAAATCTAAAAAAATCCCGAACTTAAAATTCCCGGAAAACTTTTCACCACTAGTTTCCACAAATCAAATGACAGTACACGTAATATGTATTTACAAATAGGTGCTTACATTTATTTTAGAAGCGTGAAAAGTAAGAGCGTGGTTCACTTTCCCATTTATAATTAAATGTAATTATAACATCTGATATAGGGTCGATGGCCGCTGACGCAGCCGAAACGCGGTGTGACCTTGAACGGAGACCTTGATACATAAACTAATTCTTCTTACTCGCACTCACACAAACTGTACATATAAGAAAGAGACAGTAGAAGACTACCTACTTAGTTTTTTGCAAAACAAATGTTTTGTATGTTTTTGTAATTGTGTGTGATTAAAGGCCGCTTTCCTCGATCCACGATTTTACGGACACGTGCCCAATTTCGCGAACTATGCACTGGGGAAAGAAGTTCGTCCGTGACACTGCAGACACGTTTGTCATAGTAAATTTGTGTCCGTGTTTAGTCCGCGTCCGTGATACCTCGCACCGTGGAAACCCAGTGTAAAACACAGAACATCTAATGTACATAGCTAAAGTTATACAAAACAGGTATAAAAGATAAAGACTAAATTGCGCAACATCTATGCATAGCTGATTATTTCTGTGAATTTTGTGGACTGTCTCATAAGGAAAACCAGGTTTTAAATACAAATTTAAATACTGCGACTATATTATAGGTTAAGAATGATTGTATACATAACCTATAATAAGTACAGGCAGCGATGGCAGTGGGAACGTTGCATAAATGGTTAATATGTATTTGAACAATTCTACAAATTGCACTGAAGTGCTTTCATTCTCAGAATATACAGACGATTGGAAACTGTATATTTCTAAATTCCAAAGTACACTTTGTCTAGTTCTTGTATATCGGGTGTAAGGGGAAGACATATTGGCATAGAAAATAGTTTTTTTTTTAATTTAGCATTATTTACTCTCCATCGTGTTAGTAAAGCTAAATGAATTAGGTACGGTACGGTAATTTGATAAAAAAAACATCACCACAATTAAAAATAAACCCCTTACACCCAGTATATCGTGAAAAATCTATAAACTGATTGTGAATGAGTGACGTAGGCTTATCTCTCGGGGTTGGGAGGCCAGTTAACAATCGCTTCGGAAAAAATCTGGGTTCTGAAGTAAAAACTTCGAATGTGAACGGGACTAACTAAGGATGATGATGATTACGTTCATGACTTATCTACTAAAAATAGATATATGACAAATAGAAACAAACAAATTGGGTCCAGCTGGCATCATTGTATAATGTGAGTAAAGTGAAGACAAAGATCATCTACTATTTTTCTTAGGATGACGAAATTTGGTAGTAATTTGGTAAAAATACTATATATAGTTTGACATTATATTAGCTGCAGTAAAATGGCGTTCCAAAATGTCATTTCGTAAAATAATTGACAGTCTAATCGCAACAGGGAAGTGATTCAGTTTATAGAAGATCTAATCGTTTATCAATCAATCATTCAATATTTCTATTTATTATTTATATAAATAAAAGGCTATATAGATGTTGATCCTATTACACATTTACAAGGTAACGCTCTCTCAAGTTGGTAGTCTACGATGACTGTTTAAAATATAATTAATACAAATTGAAATATCTATCTACTACAAGGAGACTACAAAAAGGATTAAAAAATATTAACTAGAACGTATAGAAAAACGAAAACGATTAGAAGAGTTAACGAAGGCAGCCACGGAATCGGTTCGCCAAGACAGCTAGCCAAGGCAGCTGACTGGGCAGTCAGCAGCCAACAGGCGAGGCGCCCAGAGAGGCGGCCCTGTGAGTGCACGTTAAAACGATTAAAGGGTTACACGGATACTAAAACTTTTAGGAAAAAATGCACTGAAAATCTATAGGTATGCTCATTCAGAGCTCATGACAGACTGCAGCTGAATGCAGCTGATGGCATAAAGAAAAGTCGGAGAAAATATATTCGAGTAATATGGACCCGCTGGGAATGAATGTATGGACATTTAAAAATGCATATTATTATCTCATGGACCCGGACGGGAAATGACAAACAAAAGAATCGTGGACCTCTGGGAATAACCCATATAGAACAATAAAGAAGGAATTAAAGGAGTCGCTAGTACAGAATTAATTAGCTCTAAGTGCAACCGAGAAACTTTGCGTCAGAAACTTTTACAAATATGTGTTTGAAGTGAAATCTTCAGAATCCAAGGTGGCTGAAGTTTTGGAAATTTCCGTCCGCACTGTTTATTTCGTTTTAAAGGAGCACGACGACAACAGCGAATCACCAAAACCTCCCTAAGAACCTGGCTCAAAACTTACATTTATAGCAAAAACTTGATGTTTTCACATTCACCGCTATTAGACGAATTGTACATCAGTTCTTTCATAGAAATGAAGTACCCATCATCGCAAAGATTAGTTTACTTATCATTACTCATCCTTTTATAATGCGTTAGGTTTATGTTTTCTTCCATCGCATGCTTGCATTTGAACCAAATATGATGAAAGTCACTCTTATGGATATTGTGAAACAAAACAATCATATTGAGAAATATGCCGTGGATGAGATGGCTGCACAAAATGGTATCAGACTTTTATGATTGCCTTCTTAACATTCTGAATTGAACCCCATCGAGTTGGCTCCGGTAAAGGGACACGCCGCAGACAATAATAAAACGATTAAAATGCAAGTAGTGAAAATTTTATTCTAAGAAGGAATCAACAAATTATCTCTGGCTAAGTGGAGTGACTGTGTATTTCACACTATAGAAGAGGAAGACAAAATGTGCCATATCGATCATAATATTGATGAAGTGATAGACAGATTTGCCATTAGTGCGACCGAAAGCAATAGCGACACTGATTCCGAAAAAAAATGATTTAAAAACATTAATAAGACATTTTGTTTCATTTTGAACGTATGTCCCTTTACTTCCACTGAAAAAGATCAATCTCTTACTATAGTATTATTAGTAAAATAAAAAAACATTACAACTTTTTAATTTCTAAAATAAAACCAAACTGATAGTTCATTTACACCCCTATTAATTTTTTTTAAAAGCGGCCACACACAAAATGTTAATTTACTACGGCTAATAAAAAGTTCCACTTTAGGTACCATTTGTCACAATGAGGATACTTGTGAACAGACCAAAAAATCAAGGATATTTCCCGGAGTCAAGATAATGAAGTTGACACCAGCTTAAAATCAAATTAGGTAGGTTGTGCTTCACTGTACAAGTTTTTAAATTTCGAAGGGAATAATTGTGAGCTTTTCGTTTTTTAATTGAAGATTTTTATAGCATTTATTATGCTAATTTTTAAATTCAAAATACATCGGGAAAAAGAAGCGCTCAACCGGGACTTAAACCCACAACCTTTCCCTTACAAGGGGAATGCTTTTCCAACTGAGCTATTGAGCCACACCTGAATCACTTCAAATTTCCCTTCTCTTTATATCGACGTGGGTTCAAGTCCCACTTGAACGCTTCTTTTTCCCGATGTATTTCAATTAATTTTCGATAGTCGAGAATGCCAGTATACTTATTGCAATATAGGAATATGTAATATGTAACAAATGATGTAGCTATCACAAAGTGTATTATTAAATCGGTAAAGACTTTTTCATTTCATAGGTATGGTATTTATAACTCATTGCAAATGCATTGAAGATAGAAATATCGAACTCATGTGCAACCCACGATAAGCTTTAAATAACCTAGAAGATATTGACTGCGAGAGAACCAAGGTCGTATGATAGAAAGTAGTTTAATGTAAATAAACAAACAGTTTCGATTCAATCTTGGCTTAAACGTTGAAAATCAAGTAGGTATAGACCCCATATATAATGGACTCCAAGTTGCGAGAGAAACAAAATCTCCGAAGGGGTAAGCAGAAGTGTCTTAACACCCTCATTTCGCCAACTATGAGTTTCGGTTCCGCGTAATAGGGAGCGAGCCTATTGCCGTCAAGTGAGCACTTTGTTATGCGCTGTTATGTTTACTGTCGGACGGAGAACAGCCCTATTCCTTAGTCGTCTTCTACAACACCCACTGGAAGAGATGGAGTGGTCCTATTATACACCACCGGTAACGGCACAGAGAGAAACGTTTTGTTAAATAATAGCACCTTAAGAATGTCATCATTGCCAATGATTCAGATCCTAACTGAATCATTAAGATATTATTTCGAAGGTAACTGATTACATACGATAACTGCAGATGCACGCACCTCATACGCGTAATTCATTGCGGCTTCTCAATGGTACCCTCTATCCGTATCGAAGTGTATCTCTAAAGAATTGCTATCGCTATTCAGCGTGGTAATGCCGCCAGCCTTTTGGGCACGGTACCGGTAGAGGTCGATGGGGAGGAATTCTACGATGCCTAAAGTTACAGTCTCTTCCACCCCTGTTTTTTATCTCATTATTGTATATATTTTACATTTAGTATTTTAGTTAGCATAATACTGTATTTAATTATTAAAATAAAAGTTAGTTTAATAGGTAGACGCGTATTAATAAAAAAATGTCCATGTGCAATTGTGCATGCGTCGGCAGTTGTTGTATGCGATCGGCTTATGAATCATACCTTTAGATCTGCTTCAAGGAAGGTGTCCAATAAATGTGTTATTTGGTCATCCACTTCATTAGCTCCTTGCCTACATACAACAGTTACAATGTTTTAATTGAACGAAGTATATTCCACTCTTATCCACTGAAAAAATACGTGGATTTCTTTCGGCTTTTTGATATGACAATTAGCCGTTACTTAAATTTTACTTCGAAGAGATAATGTAATTTGTAAACACCATACAATGTTTGTTTCTTTGTAGATATTGTGTTTTATATATCAATAATTTGTATTTGTAACCGATTTCACAGCTTTATATAATAAGTCTGCGGAGACTGATTCGTAGTTTACGGAACGAATCGTCCGTAACATGGCCACTATAATAAAAACATTTGTATTTGCGCTGTCACGACACGGGAAGACATACAAAATTGTATTTATTTCCGAAGAGATAAATTAACACATACTAAAGCCTCCGTGGCGTGGCGGTAGTGAACGCGACTGGCACGCAGGAAGCGCGGGTTCGATTCCCGCTCAGTGCAAATATTTGTATGCATGAATATGGCTATTTGCATTGGTCTGGGTGTTTCTATGTATAATATGTATGTATTTACAAAAAAAATGAATTTAAGTATGGTTATCCGCATTC
This sequence comes from Eilema sororculum, assembly GCA_914829495.1. Classification (NCBI taxonomy): domain Eukaryota; kingdom Metazoa; phylum Arthropoda; class Insecta; order Lepidoptera; family Erebidae; genus Eilema; species Eilema sororculum. The sequence goes on along the minus strand of OU618532.1, from coordinate 43,832,576 downwards.
TAGATTCCATAACACAAGCTAGTTAAGCTATGCTTACCATGGGTCTAGATAGCGTTGTGTGTAGAATGTTGGGAAATTGGGTTGGGGAAAACTATAATTTATAAGATAATATAACAAGAAACATGTACAAAGGTGAGCTTAACTCAATATGAGTTAGGATAATAATATGTTGTCCTTCTTAGATCTAAAATAAAGTTCAAATAAATTGCGCAAGTAGCTAGAGTGTAGAGTCAGGAAGTCTAGAAGTCTGAAAGGACGAGAATAATGGAAGATACTGTTCAAAATAAAATGAATGCGTGGATGTCGGTTAACGTGATAAAACATAGGCTACATGTACATCCATCCAGGGTGTCAGCTATCTCCATACCAAATTTTAATAAAATCGCTCCAGCCGTTTAGACGTGAAAGAGTATGAAACATCCATCCATCTATACTTACAAACTTTCGCATTTTTTTTAAAGAATATTACAATAGAAATTATTAAAATTCCCTCTATCCCTGGAGGGGCTAAAATGCTTGGGCTAGGAGTGGTTTCACGTCGGTGGAGGAATGGCTAGGATTCGAAGCCGGAATCACTCGATCGTAAGGCTGACTCCTTAACCATATTAGTAGGATGCCTATACCTATTATTTTTTTGAATTGATAATAAATAATCTTAAATGTAGGCATTCACCATAAAATATTGTTAACAGTAGATAACAAAAGTTTATGGTGTGGAAACTAATTGTATTGAATACATACAATCATACGCTCACGCCTATTTATAATATATTGTATTGAATTTATTTTTAAAAACGATTTTTTGTATCTATGTTAAGTATGCCAACGTTCAAGGCGGCCTGGGGGTCACAGGTGGAGCTGCCTGTCACCCCAGCAGAAGCAGGCCACGGCGGTGGCGCGCGTATCCGAGGGCGAGTTGGGGACATCGTTGTCCCCTCTCCCGAGGAGAGATAGACCGTAAGGGATGGCCCTGACCCTGGGCCCTGGGTGTCCCGGGGTGCTAGGGACACCGCTGTCCCCTCTCACGAGGAGAGAAAGATCGTAAGGGATGTCCCTGGGTATGATATGTCGAAGACAGCCTCACCTCCGGCCTAGCACGACGACTCACAGACGGCGAGCGGTTTTGATTCCCGTTCGATATAACCTCCCCCTCCGGATCCTGTGGGGGAGGTATCCGAGGGGATTTCCACACGAAGAAAAAAAGAAAGAAAAAAGCCATCGTTCATGTATCTTAGACTAAGTAGGTAGTAACCACATATACCTATGAGATTATTTTCTTAGGCGTTCTATCACTGTATAGTTAGGTATAGTATGTACTATAGATTTATATTACTGATCCAAGGTACTTGGCCTTGCCTTGCCTTGGTAACTTGCCTATTATTTTATTATCAGTATCTTCAATCTTGTTAGTAAAAAAATCTATTAAATTTTACGCGAATTAACCAAAATTATTCTGTTATATTTTCCTTGAGTCATGCGTCTATTTCCTCAACTCAATTATCCACATATACCTACTTTAAAATACCTACGGCTTACATCTTCATAACACAACTATGATGCAACAGTATATTGAATCCCGACCTTTCCGTTTGGGAGTCATAACTGTGTCATCGTGTTACTGCATCTGCCAAAAATAATGTCGACTCCGTTTCTCGGAGCGATCTTTGTTCACGCGTGGACAGAAAAACACTCAAGTGTTTTTAATATAGGTCAAATGATTGTTGTGATGTATTGTTTATCCAGACGCGAAATGTACATTCGTCCACATTTAGCATTAAGAAAATAACTTTTGTAAGTAAATTGACGTCTAAAAAATGCCGCAGTGGAGTTTGTTGTGCCGTTTCTTCTCCACCAGCGCTTTGGTATCGGTGGTAAACTTAGATTAAGTACAATTAAAGTTGAAGTCAATAAGAAACAATTTTTTTTTATTGATACACAACAAGTTACAATCAAATCATTAGCAAGACATAAACAACTGGCAAACATTTTGAACTGGACTATAACTCATGACAATGTATACATATAAAATAATAATATGGTGTACCGAGTTGACTGCGTAGAATTACAATATATTTATTATTTTAACATAGGTACGAGTAATAGTGGAACGGTTCACCCGGACACAGCGTGTCGGCTGCGCCCTAGTCACCCTGTTCAGATTGGAGGATACCTTTTATGGTTTTGATATAACTGTTGAAACTTGGATCGAAAATGTCGATTTTGAAATTACGAGTATTATTATTTTTTAACAATTCATTATACTGTACTATTCATTTTATTGTTCGATATTTAAAATAAATGACTATGACATATCAAGCAGATTGTCAAAGAAAAGTAAACTTAGGCCGTTTTTTATACCACCTAGATGGCAGGCAAGCACACGACCCACCTGATGGCATGCGGCTACTCTGTAAGCACATATTCGCTCATTTGGTGCAACAATGGCGTAATTACACTTTTAGAAATTTTACAGGAGATGCAGTTAAAGATTCGGTTTAAAGGTATGGCATTTTGGCGAGAGTTATTACGATTGTAGTGGTTTTTAAAGTAAGTTTAATATGTGTAGTTTCTATTATAGTCCAAATCTACACTGTACATTGTAGATAACCTAGGTTAAAGGCAAAAATAAGACAAGGTACCTGTAAATATGCCACTGTTGCTTCAGAATTTCAATATAAAAATAATGCATTCGTTAGGAAATGTTGCATTTGTGACAAAATAAAACTAAATAATTAAATATAATCAACATAAACATTTATTTATGAATGTTTAATAAAATAAACCTAAGAAAAACAACCGCGTATTCACTAGGCATGAACTTGAACATGAAGATTAAATTGAAAACTTCTTATTACTAACATCTAAAAATCATCTAGGTAATATTTTTTAAGTTATAATATCATCAGTGATATGCTCTCTAACGGTAGCATTCATTGCTATGCAGACGACAGCACCTTACACAGGAGTTATTACGCACATCCTGTGGCCAAGCAGTCTGATATCGCGGAAAAAAGGCTGCTTCTTGTCACTGAGCTTGACCGGATCCTGGACAACATTTCTCAATGGGGCGCTAGGAACCTGGTCGAGTTCAATGCCGAGAAGACCCAGGCATGTGCGTTTACAGCAAAGGTATCTCCTTTCCTTCCCCTTCCCACTCTTCAGAGCACACCATTGCCACTGCAGGATCACCTCAATACCCTCGGAACGAATGTTCGCTGCAAACTGAATAAAAAAAACTATATCGAGAGTATAATCAAATCAGCCTTCCGTAAACTTGGAGTCCTGAACAGAGTGAGACGTTTTTTTACGCCGGAGCAGCAGTGTCGTCTATACATGACCCAAATTCGTTCCTGCGTGGAATACTGCTCACATCTCTGGGACGGCTCCGCAAAGTACTTAATAGATGCTCTTGACAGGTTGCAACGACGTGCGGTCCGCATTATTGGGAATCCCTGAGGTCACGAACACCCTCGAGCCTTTGCAGATGCGTAGAGATGTTGCGTCTTCGGCAGTATTCTACCGTCTTTACCATGGTGAATGTTTTGACGAGCTCTTCCAATTAGTCCCACCTTTCCTACACAGGACGACACGTGCAGGGCTAAGATGCCATCCATATACGGTGCAGAGTATACCAGCTAGAACCAAGCGTTGCAGTGACTCATTCCTATGCCGCACCATTAAGACCTGGAACTCCCTGCCAGCTCACGTGTTTCCTCCTTCCTACAGTCCCGGGTCTTTTAAGCGGGGCGTGAAAAGGCATCTAATGAAGCCGTCAAGCTGAGTGCCACCACTGTTAACATGGTACATGTTTCCGATGACGACCCTCTTTCCGAAACTTTGCCTTTGCTTAACATCAGGCGAGGAGAAGTCAAATTGACGTGTCCTATATAGAAAAAAAAAATTTTTTCTTGTTTGCGGGAATTTCTCTTTTTGAAGTATACGCTGGAACCAAATTTATATCTTCTATAGCCTTAGTTATTCGTTTACTACTAGATCTTTGTTTCTTTTTTTTTATTTTAGCTTCACTCCAGTCATCGTCGAATTTAAGTTTGTACTTATATACTGCATCATTGTCTTTAATGAATTCTATTACTTTGAGATCTGATACTTTTATGGTGTTACCTCCCACATCTTTGACAGTTGTTTCACCAAGAAAATACTTTACTTTGATAAACATTGACGTAATTACGAAATTCTGTCATAGTTTTACCAAGAACATACACATGTTTGGAACTACAACGCCGCAATTGCTAAATTACGGCATTGTTGCACCAAAAATTATCTGATGAAATGTCATAAACACCTTAATGTCGTTGTTGCTCCCAAACACAACCACAGTTAGCGGGGCGCCCCGCGCAACTGGCTATACAGACGTTGTAGCAACAGAAATGGCGCCATTTTACTCAATTCTACAACGACACTAGCGCCATCTCGCGGCAAATTACCACAAATTCAATTATGTCGATGTTTCTCCCGATGTAAATAGTCTTTCCGCACATTTTGACATTATAAAACTTGTTTTAAAAAAAGTGTAATTACGCCATTGTTGCACCAAATGAGCGATATAGTTTCTGTGCCGTCAGTGTAGAAAATACAGGACAAGCCTTTAGTCTTCCCACCGACAGCGCAGAACTCTCCAGTGAGCTCTGGTTACCTGTTATTCCTTTAATTTGAGATGCTACCATACTCACGGTCGGGTCGGGAATACAACAGGAGGTTATGGTCGCTGTGTTGGTTACGTCATCAACCCTAATTCTCTGCCTGCAAACTTCAATTAAGGCTAGTTGTATTTTTACTAGATACATTTCTGGACTGAGTGAGCAAGCAAGCAGGCGTATGGTCCAGTTCTTGCAAAATATAAAACGAAAAGAAGATAAAGTTAGTGGTCCACCACTTGATATAATAAATGTACGCGATCCAGCGCTAGAGATAAAATTAGCTCAAACAAACACAGCCATATAGTTAGATCTCCATGTTTCTAGAATATTTTTGGTGTTTTTTTTTGGAATACAAAATTGGCACACACAAGAATTACCTACCTGGAACATTCTTATGTGTGCCAAAACATGACATGGATATACCCGGGTGATTATTGTCAATAAAACAATGCGATTTGACCTTGAATAAAACCAAAATTAACACAGGTATTAATGAATGAGATACCAACTTAAGTACTTTGTTTTACCTATATTTTGCTCGCGGACCCAGCGAATTTCGTACCGCCAATTTTTATTTCCATCCGCGTGGCATTAGATCCCGTTCCCTCTGCACCCTCTACTATATTAAGCATGTATTATACAAATAAACCTTTCTTCTTCAATTACTCTATATATTAAAAGAAACTGCATTAAAATCGGTAGCGTAGTTTTGCAGATATAAGCATACATAGAGACGGACAGACGCACGCGGAAAGCGACTTTGCTGTATACTACGTATGATGATGAAGATATGATAGATAGATAGATAGATAGATAGATAGATAGATAGATAGATAGATAATTCTTTATTGTACACCAATACATTTACATTGGAACAAGTAGGTAGCATGATACAGTTTAATGTACAATGGGCGGCCTTATCGCTGGAAGCGATTTCTTCCAGGCAACCTTGGGATGGACAGTAATGTGCTAAAACAGGGGCAATACGGTGTAGTTAGCAAATAAGTCTTATACAAGGTGTGTTACAAAGCGAAAAAAAAGATAGGGACAGAGAGAGAGAGAAATAAAATAAATATTGTCATAACGTAAAGTATTACATTATATACAACTAAGTATAACATATAAATAGATACATAAAGTAAATAGTACAACATACTACGAAATTGTGAGTTATCATACTATAGAAGATGATAGGAAGTGGTCCTTTACCAGATTTTTGAAGATATTAACAGATTTTGATTGTCTGATGTTCACTGGCAATGCGTTCCATAAACGCACAGCCTTGACAGTGAAAGATTTGCCAACAAAGTCTGTGGAATGCACTGGCATCCTCAGCCTCAAATTTTCGGATGACCTCAGGCATCTAGTGTGTGTGTCATGGAGGAACTGGAATCGTTCTTTGAGATATGATGGAGTGGTAGGATTAAATAAAACATTATATAACATCACTATTCAGGCTCCCATGACTGCTGAAAAGCAACCTGAGCGTTGGGACATAGCATAACATAAACAAACGCCTATATTCCCCGAAGGGGTAGGCAGAGAGCACCCGCATTTGGCCAGTTTATGTTTAGGTCCCAATGTAATAGGTGGATAGTGGCGTTTTGGGACAGTGCAATGTAAATATTAAAATTTAAAATAATTTTTATACGAGTATGTATTTACTTATTCATAATGTGTGTAAGATGCAAATTAATGAATTAATTTTATTTAATCTAAACATTTAAAAAAAAAGATTACCTTTTTGTTGTATAATTCAATGAAAATTTAAAATAAGATTTCGTATTTTATCTTATCTTCAAATATCGTAATTTTAAGATTAGATAAAAGTCAAATTCTTTAATTTAATTTACACTTGTGCCTCTCTGTACTTGAAGAGGTAAATATAGTGACACACCCACAAATTACCAACTAATTAATAATAATAGGGACCGGAATACGTGTCGCTACTGGGAATTTCCTAAATCCGGTAACACCTTGCCTGACCTGGGATATGAAACCGGAATTTGATGCACGACCGTCGAGTCACTTAATTTACTTAACCGTACCTAATTAACCTTGAACGACGCGGTACCTTATCTGTAGTTGTACATAAATATTTGGAAAGTGACATTTTGTAATTTGTACAAAGACATATGACGTTTAGCTCTGTTATCACGTCACGTAATACTTTTGTTCTTGTAATCGCCTTTCAATGCCAGTGAAGCCGTGGAACTTCAGTCGACAATTCCGAGCCGACCCCTACCACAGTTGTAAACCGATTTTAATGTAGTTCTTGTTATGTCGGTATTTTGTTCAATATTAGGTATTCGAAATAATTGACTTAACAATTGTAAAATCAGTAGTAACAAAGAAAATCAATGAATTCGAGGTAATTGACTAAATTGGAAGCAAAACGATTACGTTTTATGTATTACAATATATGGTCATAGGGTTGCAGATCTGTAGTAAATATGCTTATGTATCGATCGGACCAGAACTCCAGAAGGTAAATAGTTATATTTACCAACTCAATTTGTAATACTTCAGTTGTTAGTTTTGATAACCAATACTAATTGGATAAAAATTTTCATTTTTGTTACATGTTTACTTTTAGGTACGCCTATGTCTCATGCGAGGACCAAATAAATCATCATTTAAAAAATAATTAAAAAAATATTTACTGCAGTGCCCCCTAGTGGGTTGTCACCGTAACACCTATTTAAAAACATGCACCAATAAAACCCAAACCAATAATTGAAAACTGCATCAAAATCGGACTAGTATTTTTGGAGAAAATTGGCAACATTGAATTGCATTAAAAAGCTTGCTGTAAAGCCCCCTGTTGAGTTGTCATTGTAATACCTATCTAAGGACATACTCCAATTAAAGCCGAACCCAAAACTGAAAACTGAAAAAAAATGATGGGTAGTTTCGGAGAAAATGGCAACATGGATTTGTACAAACAAACAAACACACAAACATCCTCTCACCCCAAACGCGTATACCGTCTCCGTTCCGTCGTGTGTAAAAAATCAATAGACATAATCGAATGTAACTTTATGAAGGTGAAATTCAACCATGAGTTTGTTGCAAATCTGAATTATTCAACGGAATGTCAAAGAGGTTCATACCACTAGGTACAGCTGGTGGTACGAATCTCTTAACAAGTTCGTTGCCTGTTAATTGTTAGCGTAGTTTAGTACATTTTTCATCGGTATTACGCGGTACTATATTTAACTACTACTAGCATTTCCAGCAGGTACCCTGGCAAGAAGCCAAATCGTGCGATGTAATGCGTACGCTTTGAAAACAAGATATCTCTAGGAATCGAAACCATGTGTCATTTTATCGTACATGTTTTCTGGTATTTTGGACTTTACTTAATTATTGTTTACACCGGCTTTGCCCACGTGGATGTTAGATGTCTTGGTGTTTGGCCATATCGCCGATGCGAATTACATGAGGCAGATTCTAAGTTCAAGATCTTTTAAATCAATAAAACCCGTATCGAAGTTCGTTCAGTAGTTTTTGTGTCCATTGTGTCCAAATAAATAAATGAAACAAGAATTAAAAAAAATATATTTTTAAGTTCAGTTTAGAAGCGTCTATATAACATACATAATGTATGCCATTAACATCAACATTCGTGGCAATCCCATAGGTACTTTCATCATTCTATTCTTCAATACGCCGTCGAATGAATTGCCACTTCTCTAAGGGGGTGAAAATAAATCTAAATGATGAAATGCTCAAGTGAGACTCGAACTCACGACCTTTCCCTTACAGGGGGATTGCTCTGCCAACTGAGCTATTGAGCACCACTTGAATCAGTTTCGATTTGTTTTTAGAACTTAAAAGTTAGCATAATAAATGCTATAAAAAATTCATTCAAATGTAAATGAATCTAAATTCCGAAGGAATTTAGGGTGGTCAACCCTAAACAACTTAGGAATTTAGATTAGATTCGATTATAGGAGTTTTGAGCCCGCTACCACAGAATAAATCTATCGTGTGTCGTATGGTTCATGACTAAACTCATGGTACAGGACAGTGATTTTTATCAGCTCGTTGTAAGTCCACATTTGACGCCAGGAGGGGCGATGCTCATATGTTTAGCTTGTCAAGTGCGGACACAACTTTAGAGGCTATTGAGTCGGTATTTATATTCATAAGACGTACGAGTTCCAGCCCAACAAATTAAAATTATTAACATAAGCATTGAACTCGAAGGCGATAACGACACTTCAAGTTTATGTATAACACAAATAAAACTTTTAAATTTGTGTAGGTACAGTTAGCAACAAGAGTAGTTTAACACATTCCATATACCTACAGGTCATTTCCTATGAAATAAATCAACAAAACGTGAAATCATCATCATCATGTTAGTGATGTTCCTGGGAGCCTGATGTTTGCTTACTTCTTCAATTGGCAGGTGAGCCTCTTAAATCTTGGTGGAACTTATATATAGACAACAATAGTCACAAAACTTTTAAGGTATAAAATAAATATTTCGCCATTTGAATTCGAGCAATGTATTCAATTTGTTAGTGTTCAGAAATTTATCTTGCTGACTGTACTGTGATTCAGGGGCGGGGGTCACTTTTTTTAAGGCTTTAACACTTTCGCTGCGGCAGCATTGGCTCTTAACCTTCTGCTAGTGCGATGCGAGACAAATAGTGCCCGTATCTATATTTCCTTCTATGCGTTACGACCTCTATTTTGCCGTACCGGCACCTGACTTTCAAAGTCCATACAGACGTGGAAACTCAGCATATCAATTGCTTTTTTGAACGAATCGATAGGTTACATCATCGTGAATACCTAGCTGCGGTAGCCTGAGGTTCTGTGCAATATTTGAAAAGATACAGGGATTATTAAAAATCAGTCATTCACGGCCATATATTTGCCGTATAGCATAGAAGTGGAAAAATGCTAGGGATGGGGAGTTTACTTCTAAAATGGCAATCGATACTTTAAAGATATTTTTTACATAACATCACATTATATAAACGCCCGCCTGTATTCCCCAAAGGGGTAGGCAGAGGTGCTACCACCCACATTTCGCCAGTTTATGTTTAGGTCCCAATGTAGTAGGTGGCGAGCCTATTGCCATTAACCGCACTTATAAACATGCAATAAATACACACATAACTTCGAAAAGCATCGACAAGTCATTGGTGTGTGCCATGGTGAACCTGGGATCGAATCATATCGCTACCGCAGATGACGATGTGTCGCGGTGACACAAGGTACTGTTTTCTATGTACTTCTATGGAATTCCCTCCATGAGGATTTGTAGGTTGATTCAAGTGGGGACATCAAGTTGCTTATAGAAATGTTGTCCAAAGATATTCGATCAGTATAATTGCTTTTATTTTCTTGTAATGATGGGTGATCCAAAACAAGAAATTCTTTTTTTGCTGATGGACTTACAAAAATTGGGTTCGACTCCTTGCATCTAATTAGCCCTGAACCACAAGCCCGATCACCCACTTTGTTTATCGAAACGCTTTCAATTAATTGTATCTTCCTTCTTGATGAAGGATAGATGACACATCCATGCTACTACAACCATGAACAACTTTCTTTCTGACTTCTGACGCGGGGTTGGGGGGGTACGGCAAGTTAGTTGCCGTACCGCACTGAATAAAAAGACTTACCTTACTGTGCGTTACGGCAACTATTTCGCCGTATAATATGAGTGCACAATATGATTACATCAAAAGCAACAATATTATAAAGTTCACTGTCCCTTTTCTACGCGTACAGGAACATAGCTAGATCATCCCCGCACCGCGCGCAAAACAAGGACAACAAGCTGACGCACTGGCTGATTGTCAAATACGGCAAAATATTTGCCGTAACGCAGTGAGAGTGTTAAGCTTTTCACCATTTTGGAGGGCGTAGTCACAGGTCACTGTCACTATGAGGTCCGTAAGCCCAGCGCCTTTGGCCTGCACCTGTCCTATAAATCATTGACATATACATATTGCTACTATAACCCTATAATAAGTACAAAAATATACTTGCATTGATATAATATTGTTACTTACTTGTACAAGATTTGTATGAAGACGAGATAATGCTGTATCTGACTGTACCTATCTAAAGGGTGAATCTTGAAGGTCGAATAAGGTCGACAATAAATAAATAAATATTCCACAACTTTCCACACAACGCTATCTAGTCCCCATGGTAAGCTTAATTAGCTTGTGTTAGGTAATCTAGAATGAGCGGATAAACGTACTTAGATTTTTTTCTAAATACATACATATTATATATAATGCAAATAGCCATATTCATGCATACAAATATCTGCACTGAGCGGGGATCGAACTCGCGCCCCTAGCGTGGCTTCGTGCCAAGGTACGTATGCCTAATGAAGACAAGATATTGCTATATCTGACTGTACCTATCTAAAGGGTAAATCTTGAAGGTCGAATAAAGTCGACGATGTCAGCCATTGATCCCCTTGGCACGTTTTTTTTAGAAGTTGTTTCAAGAAAGCAATAAAAAAATTACGCTTTATAAACTTGTTCTTCAAATATGCATCATTTTCGTAGGTACTACTTATATGGAAGTTATATCAATTTTTTTTTGTGGACCTAGGGAATCAACTGAATGGGGTTGGGTTTTAGGGTGACCTTCAAAATTCACCCTAAAACTAAACTAACGAATTACTAACGTATTCATAAAATAATCTGAAAGAACTTTCGATTTTCTTCGGACGTTTGGAGGCGATCGCTACGACATCTGTGAGAAATGTACGTAACTAGAACGGCACTGATGCATTACACGATGGTGTTAAGAAATGAATACAGATGGCTGCACTAGATGTTTAAAGTACAATCAATTATTTAGCTTCTACAAAATTTTCAAATATGAAAATACTGAGTTATAAAAAAAAGTACGAGTAGCTGTAAAAGTATAAGTTAAAGAGTTATAGATAAATTAAGAACACAGCCTTTCGATCAAGTGGTCTAGGGTGTGAATCTAGGCCATCAGGTAAGTATACGTCAGGACACGTATTTTGAACCTAAATTGCGAGACAAACGAAGCCCTGACGCCTGCGGATTGTTTTTTTTTTAATAATGCTTGGTGAATATGAGCTCGTCTGCCACAGTAGCATCCCTTGCTATCCTCAAAAGACAATCAGGGCCTCGATTCTACTAAAGCAAAACTATAGTCAAACCACAGAGATTGCAAAAAGCGGCAATACATTATAGACTTTAAAACGATGCACTTAAAGTTCAATATTAAATAACTGTTAGCAGAGTGAATAACAGAGTGTAATGAAACTTTTGTCATTTAATTTTGTACCTTACTGTATAGAAATAAAGTCTAAACTTTAATGCCGCTTTTTGCAATCTCTGTGGTTTGACAATAGTTCTGCTTTAGTAGAATCGAGGCCCAGGAAACGTGTATTCTGCGCGTACCTACCTATAGAGCACATTTTGAGCATATTTTAGGCCCAAGATATATGTCAATATTCAAATATAAATAAACATTCCACAACATTCCACACAATGCTATAAAGACCCATGGTAAGCATAACTTTACTAGCTTGTGTTATGAAATCTAGAATGCGGATAAATATACTTACCTATATACTTTTTTTTGTAAATACATACATATTATACATAGAAATACCCAGACCAATGCAAATATATATATTCATGCATACAAATATTTGCACTGAGCGGGGATCGAATCGAGATCTACACTACCGCCACGCCATAGAGGCTACCTACTCTTAACACCGTTTATCTCAGCCGGTGGGGTTTACGAGAATACAAGTAATGTCAGATCCCAATATTCTTCATTAATTCAACGATGTAACCGAATTAAAGATAAATTTAAAGACGATTACCACAAACTTTTTGATTTCTGCAAAATTATTCCTATACATCAGAAAATGGAATTAACATTATTAATCGAGGAATACTTTAACGAAGATCTGAAAAAAGTGAAATCGTCTGATGGACATGGTATAGTAACCCGCAGTGGCACTAATGCGAAGTTATTATTGCCAAGATACACCAATCTATATGGAAAAAGAACATTAAAGTACATAATACCATGCTTCTTCACCTAAATCTGTAGAGAACTCCATAAACAATCGAAATATAAAAAACACACTAAAAAAATATTACCTACAAACACACATAAATTAGTTTCTTTTTGGAGCAGCCTGTGTAGTCTAGCAATATGGGACCGGGCGGTGAGGTCGCCGACAACATACTTATTTTTGCATACTACCTCCTAATATTTATATTTGTTTAACTTGTGTATAGTAACTAAGTATTATACGAAACTATCCGAACATTGGTGGCACTAATGCACGGAAAAACTATCATGAGTTTATGTGGCATTTTTGTAAGAATGTTTTTATTATGTATTTTTAATTAAATATATAAAAAATAAAAAATAAATTATTTCTGACATTTCAGCTGGACGATGCCACGCTACAGGTGTTCAAAGATGGCGACTACGGGCCGTATTTGGACTTGGACTCAACCCTCGGCGAGCAAGATGAGGAGCTCGAAGGTCTGCAAGACAGGTGAGTTGTCTACCCCGTCCATTATATTGTATTTCAGACAGATGGATGTAGTGAAAGCATGAAAATTGAAAATATCGACTAAGTTAAAAATTTCGATTAAAAAATACATTAATCGATAAATGAAAATATATGATAAAAAAATGTGGAATTATAATTTATTATATATCAATAATAAAGCAGTAGATATTTCCTGTCTGTACAATTTATAAATACGTTATAATACGTTTGTGGGCAATAAGTGCAATAACGCACACGCTAATCTCTAAAACAAAACAACTGACTTCTAGAAGAACAGCTGATTTCCTGGTATTTATTGAAGAGTTCCGTGGTGTGTCTCTGAAACCCAATATCAAAACTTTAAGAAATTTAAATGGGACCATTTTGGGAATAAACTTCTTTCAAATAGAACAAGAAACAAATAAGAATTTTATAAATCTGTCTACAATGACGAAGTTATAAAAATCTATTTTCCACGTACAATATAAACTGAAATAAACAACCGAATTGAGAACCACCTCCTTGTTTAAAAATCGGTTAAGAACCGCCAGATAAGTAATTTTTTAAAATTGTTATTTTCTGTGGTTGATATCATAACATAACATAAACATAACATAAACTCACGCCTGTATTCCCCGAAGGGGTAGGCAGAGGTGCTAGCACCCACATTTCGCCAGTTTATGTTTAGGTCCCAATGTAATAGGTGGCGAGCCTATTGCCATTAACCGGGCACTTATAAACCTGCGATAAATACACACATAACTTCGAAAAGCATCGAAAATCATTGGTAAACCTGGGATCGAACCCGAGACCTCGTCTCTGCAGTCCATTACCCATACCACTAGGCAGATTTGGTTGATATCGATTGTGATATTTTCAAGTTATTATAATAATAAAAAAAATAAAAATGTAATAAAACCCCGTCGCAAAAAACTCCTCCAAAACGTTGAAAATAAATGGAGTTTGCCTTATAGCTTTTGATATACCAAGTAATATTTTGATTCAACGGTTGCCATGTCGGGGGACCCTAACTGGTAAAGCACTTCGTTATACTTAATTATCGGAACAATTCAAGGTACCTCGACATGGCAACAGTTGAATCAATATATTAGTAGGTATATCAAAAGCCTAAAGGCAAACTCCATTAATTTTATACTTTTTAAATTGATGTACTACTTTCATTTGATGGTAGATAGGTAGGTAGATATGAAGAAATATGTATTCCGACATGTTGTTGCGGTGGCCATCTTGGATCGATCCCACCTAATACACACGCGCGCGCACACACACACACACACACACACACACACACACACACACACACACACACACACACACACACACACACACACACACACACACACACACACACATACACACGCACACACGCACACAAACACGTCAAACTTATAAAACCCCCTCGTTTTTGCGTGAGGGTTAAAACACAGTCGACGGAGTATAAATAGAGTACCTATACCCTTAGCATACAATTAGTGGACATGGGCCTCGCTTTCCAATCGCTTTGATCGATCCCGACTGAAATGCAATATTGAATGATTTTTGCTCAATATACTCTCTCGAAATTATTATGTAATTGATGGAATATTTATATGTACCAACCAAAGTAGTACAGAATAGATACTGTTTACTGAGGCATATTAATTTCTGTAAGGCTCGCAATTCATAAAATTTGCTAAAGCGGTTGATCTGTCTACGCCGGTATATTACCCAGACTTTAGTGGAAATTTTACGTTACGTTTTATTTGACATGTTGAGTTAGAATAAAAAAAAATATGTAAAAGAAGAGACGCTTAGTAGCAACCACAGATATCAGAGTAGCGACGAAAGAAAAAAAATGTTTTTTTTTATTTCTCGTAGTGCTCAATTTAAAACGAAAAGTATTTATAACGAAAGGCTCTGTTAGTTTCAAATTTAGTCCTTGGTTGTTTTCAATTAAACTCAAAATAGACCTGATAACCACCACCCATGAAGGTTATTCTTAGAAAAAAAATCATTCATATTTTTCCGCGTAACTAATTATACTTTTTTTTTCGTTTCGTATAATTAGCAAAAAGTAATTAAGTAATTAAAAATTACTTACAAAAACGCATTGTATCGTCTTCGCCATCATTGAATGTTCCTTTTCATGGCGTATCAAAGGAGCTTATATCTATTCAATAAAAATACGGAGAAAGTAATAATGAACTGAAATAGAAATTCTCGCTTTTCACTATTCTTAGTCGGTGAGGGTCTTAAATGTGTTTGATTTTTAATTAAATATCTATATCTATAAAATTAGGTACTACTCTATATGTTATTATTCGTAGATGCCGTGAACAAGAACAAATAAGTTTTTAAGTTAGTCCTGAATGACTACCACACGACAGAGATCCTATCTATTACGTGAAATGACTAAACAGAAAAGTAGGCAGATCTTAATTGATAAGATGAAAAGCTCCATACTTATAATTTACAACTTATTCCATAAGACACTTTCAATTTTAATTCAATATTCCCGCTATTTCTCAATACAATATACTTATTCGAGAACCATCTGCATTATCTTACAGGTGCTTCCGAGACATTCACCCCAATGCCCGAGCTCCGCTTTCTCTGTAGCCTTTATTCCTTGGTCAGGAAATAAGTATCTTCAAGATTATTTTTCGCAGCTTATAACTAAGGAAAAGCGGGACAAAAGAACTTATAAAGGTCGTCGCACTATTTTCCTTGAGATTAAAAATAGTGCGATGCCGGATTCGACACATATTGATTTATCTTCCACCTAACCCGGTAAACGTGTATATTTGCAGTTTCGGGTATCCAGATATGTGAACTTCTGACCATTAGTTTTGTACGTTTTATTTGAACCTTCTTAGATCAAAACAAAATCCTCCACTTCGTCAAATGCACGGGTCGTATCACACTTCTACTAGTTTTTTCTGTTCTGTGGCCAAATGTCACGAATAGGTACGGTTCCCGGTCAGTAAAAATATTTATACCTATGCATGAATATTTGCATTGATCTGAACTTTGTATGTCAATCTTAATATATAAATTACGTGTCACGTTGTTTGTCCGCGATGGACTCCCAAACTACTAAACCGATTTTAATTAAGTTTGCACACCGTGTGAAGTTTGATCCAACTTGAGGATAGGATAGGTTACATCTTAATTTAGCAATAAGTGAAGAAGAGTCGCGGATAATAGCTAGTATAGAGGGTGGAAGATGTTGATGCCCCCTGGAGGGGAAGTACTCGAAATACTGGAGATAGAGAAATTCCCTCAAAGGAAACATTCCTTCAATTTTAAAAAATAACGAAACAGCATTCAAATTTTTTGAAAACTCGCTTGCCACACCCAGTTCTCACCCTCGCCACCCTGCTCACAGCAATGGTCCGCTGCGCGGACGCGTGGGCGGCCGGCGTCTCCTTCAGCGAGCAGGTAATGGTCGTGAAGGAGACGGCGGAGCGGGAGAGGCGGCGCGAGCGAGAAAGACTCGCGGATCGCGCCGCCCGCGCGCGCCGGCAACTCGGGCGTCGGAGGGCACTGACTGACCTCCGTCCCCCATGAGCGCGGGCCTGGGGGTGACGGGTGGAGCCGCCTGTCACCCCAGCAGAAGCAGGCCACGGCGGCGGCGCGCTGAATAGCACGCCTCCCCATTCCGGGGGCGAGTTGGGGACACCGTTGTCCCCCCTCCTGAGGAGGGCCAGACCGTAAGGGATGGCCCTGGGTCAGCCGGGATGCGAGGGATATGTCTTTGACAACCTCACCTCCGGCCTAGCACCAAAACCCACCGTCGGCGTGCGGTTTTAGTCGGTTCGAGTCCGACATAACCCCCCCTTCCGGCTCCGGCAGGGGGGGTATCCGAGGGGATTACCGCACGAAAAAAAAAAAAAAAAAAGGTAATCGAACCTACTAAAACCCGAAAAAATCACACCCTGCTTCTGTCCACTTTAATTCAAAGGTCCGTCTGATATTGTAGTAACAATAAAATTCCGTATTTAAATTACTTGTTACATTTTTCGTGCAAATACTGATCAGCAGGGGTATTTATGTCGGACTCGAACCGACTAAATCCGCACGCCGTCTCAAGTCCGGTCACCTGGTTATAAGGTAGCCCAATAGGGCAATTTTCTCGCCATCAATATGAGTATATCGCGTAAAGGTTTCCGATCAAGCATCCAAAATTACTTGTACCTCGTGCAGTTACCCAATAATGTTACATTCTAAACCAGAAAAAAAGTTCAGTCATTTAGTAGGTACTCATTCTAAAAAAATTGTTGGGTAACTGATGACTCCTTAAGTAAAAGTGCTGTCTCTGTTGGCATTAAATTTATAAGTTTAGAATTCAGAGATTTCCTTTCATTTAATTTACCATGTTTGTTAGACAGATTTGATCCTTATGATTGCTATCGATAGACGTCATAAAAATACAGGATGTAATTTTGTTGGGTTTTCGTCGGTTCGATTTCCGGGTGCGTCAAGCGTGTTTTATGCAGTATAGTTTCTTTTCAAAAATAAAGGAATGTTTCCTTTCAGTGAAACTCTATGTCCAGTATTTCGATTACTCCCCCCCCCCCTCCTCCCCCCTCCCCCCAGGGGGCTTGAAAATCTTTAACCCTGTATATTTAAAAAATAAAAAAGTAAGCATGTTTTAATCACCAGCCTTCTAGAAAGTCATAACATAACAAAACATAAACTCACGCCTGTATTCCCCGAAGGGGTAGGCAGAGGTGCTAGCACCCACATTTCGCAAGTTTATGTTTAGGTCCCAATGTAATAGGTGGCGAGCCTATTGCCATTAACCGGGCACTTATAAACCTGCGATAAATACACACATAACTTCGAAAAGCATCGAAAAGTCATTGGTGTGTGCCATGGTAAACCTAGGATCGAACCCGAGACCTCGTCCCAGCAGTCCATTACCCATACCACTAGGCTACCGCAGATGTGAAAGAAAGTCATAATACGAGCTAGTTAACCTATACTTCACTTGGGGTCTAGACAGGCTTATGTAGAATATTCTAGAATATTTCTCTAGCTGTCATCCTGATTGACATCAATCAATCCATCAATTACTTTGCCTATAGCAGTTGATAAGCCTACGCTGGACATAGGCCTCTCCCATTGTTGCGAGGCTCAGGTCTACTATTTCTACGTCCCCCCCCCCCCCCCCCCCCCCCGAGGAGGGCCAAACCCACAGTCGGCGTGCGGTTTTAGTCGGTTTGAGTCCGACATAACCTCCCCTTCCGGCTCCGGCAGGGGGGGTTATCCGAGGGGATTTCCGCACGAAAAAAAAAAGTCTACTATTTGTACGTAGTTAGTACCGTGATAATTTCAAGTTTTCCTTCTGTGATTAACATAACGTTACGCTTCTTCTACCTATAGGATAGACATAATAATTTGTCGTTATTATGAAATGACAATAATACCGTTAATAGAAAGTATAGATACGACTAGCAAGCGAAACTGCTGAGTTTGTTCAATTAAAGTTTTTTTCAACTAGTACAATCGCAATGAAGACGAACGCAAACAAAAAGTAAGTCTTCTTTTAAACAATGCACTTACACTGAGAAAATATATATACAGGCTGTGTTCTTTAACATCTTTAGATATGTTCTAAGGCAATCGCACTCTCTTCACCACAAGGCGTCCTTTATTCCTCTCTGAAAGTATTTATTCACCTTGGTAGCTCAGTAGTTAAGGAGCCGACCATACGATTTAGAGAGCCCAGCTTCCAATACTAGCTATAAACTGGAATAGTTAGCGGGAATTGTTCTTACTGTAACTGTATATTATGTTGAAATACGGCTAATTATTTGAATGCCAGAATTCAAATAATTAGCCGTATTTTTCACTGCTTATGTGCCGATGAGAATCCATCACATAAACAAATTAACTTAGCTGGAAACTCAGACTAAAAGAATAATAGTAACAGCCTGAGGCTGGAAGGGTTAAACGGAGAACCTAATAATGATTTCGGTTAATAATATTCTTATGAACATATATTATTGTTCGTCACCTTTTTATGAGTAACTCAGAACTGACTATAACAACAATTTCGTTAATCTTTTTTCATAAAATCTAAATATTAAGCGCCACTATTTGGAATATCAATTTTAATATATATATATATATATATATATATATATATATATATATATATATATATATATATATATATATATATATAATTTTCCCATTCCTGAGCGTTAATGGTGCAAAGGCTGGCCATCGCAATCCAGCTGTGAAACGCAGCGAGGTGATAGGTACTTTTGCGCCGGGAAGAGTCAGCTTACTTATTATTTTAACTAAACTGTGGAATGAACTGTCACCAGCGGTATTTCCTAACCAATACGACCTTCAAACCTTCAAGAAAAGAGCATACTCTCTTTTGAAAGGAGAGCAACGCACTTGTGTACTCGGGTGTCCATGGGCGGCGGTGATCGCTTACGATCAGGCGATCCGTCTGCTATTCGATAAAAAAAATGATTAATTTAGTGAGTTAATTGTATATTATGACTTAATCTAGAATTAGCAGTTAATTAACATATCAAATCATAGAAGTATGCCTTTATGTCCGTCAGCCGCGCGCCAGTATATTGACAACGGAGTTATCAGCTGTATGAAAAATTCACGTTTCAAAACTTTCAGTCTGCTGCGATCGTTCATAGGGTAGAGTCACCCTCGCGGATCTGCGCGGGTAAAACGCGCATATTTACTCACCAAACTTTGTCAAAGCTTTTGATGGCTTTCGTCTGGGTGATTAAAACTGATCAGTGAGACGTTTGACATTAATTAGATCTGTTACACTTGAAATATTTGTGAAATTATTTTTTTCTAATACCAATAATAAGTACATAACACGTGAATTAAAAATAAATAGAACAGCCTGTAGATGATTTGTAAGAAGTAATGGAAGAACACAGGCGGGAGTTCAGACTGTTTGGGAGAGCAGGCATACCAGCCGTCAATTTAGCTGCAGTACGAATCACGCCGCAAGATCCCGATATAGGAGTCTACGAAGACGAAGTCTCTGTGCAAGAGGAGTTCAAGCTGGAGGTCGACCATGGGCTGTATGCCCAAGAGATCCAAAATGACCCTGAGCTCTTGGAAACTCTAGATCTTCTAAGGGTGTATAATTTCAAGTAAGAAACCTTATTTTTACATAAATGATCATTTCTAAAATGAATCATGATCATTCGAAAAATTTATGGTTTTTTTTTTTAATTTAGCTTTCAAAAACAAACCTATTTATTTTTATTATATGGGTAGTTACGTTGTTTATAGTGCGATCCTTCTTCGACTTTGTTCAGACTTAGCTTAGGTAAAACTTAACTTATTAACTACTTAAAAGTTTTTAGTCTAATCGCGTAAAGAGCTATAACTTTCTATGTTCAAACTTTAATTTCAGTTCATGCATTAATTCATGTTTCAATTCAATTCATTCAACTATGTTATACATCCTAGCTTTTTTGTGATATATGTATAATATGTGTGTATATGTGTTTAGGACTACACTAATAACTACCCATAGTTATTACTGTTAATGTTTAAAACATGTCCATCCAAAGGTTGCCTGTAAGAGATCGCTCTTAGCGATAAGGCCGCCATTTGTACATCATATTATCCATACATTTACTGGTGTACAATAAAGATTTATCTATCTATCTATCTATCTATATAGCTTTTGTCCGCAGCCCCGCTCGCGTGGATGTATGTCGGTTATCGCGAAAAAATATAGTTCCGCCCGACCGATTAGTTTTTCCTTATGTATTCGATTTGTTTAGTTAGCTTAAATAATGCTTGAAAAAATAATTCAAATAGCCTATGTGTTAATCCAGGATGTCAAGTAACTTTGTAACTCTTTTTACGAAAATTGTACGAACGGAGGAGTATGCAGTTTCTCAAAACTTTAAATTAATTATAAAATAATAAAAATAAATATTCCACAACATTCTACACAACGCTATCTAGACCCATGGTAAGCTTTTATAGCTTGTGTTATGGAATCTAGAATGCGGATAAACATACTTATATACTTTTTTTTTGTAAATACATACATATTATACATAGAAACACCCAGACCAATGGAAATAGTTATATTCATGCATACAAATATTTGCACTGAGCGGGAATCGAACCCGCGCCTCCTGGGTGGCAGTCGCGTGCACTACCGCCACGCCACAGAGGCTGTCTATTAATTATTGTTAGTCTGTGGTTAACTTTTTCTCAAATATTCATACTTTTTTTTAAAATCTTATGCCATCACGCACAGTCTTGTACCTATTGGAAATATTCACAGCCGACGAATAAAAAAAGAGAAACAAAAAAAGAAATTGTAAGGAGTTTGAAACTTAAATTATAATAAACTAGCTGTTACCCGCGACTTCGTCCGCGTTTAGTTCGGAATAGCTCAAACTCATTATTAAACATGGTGGAAGATTTTCATCCCAACTGGAACGGAAGTACTGGAAATAATAAAATGAATTTACGCAAAGGAAACATTTGTTTATTTAAAAAAAAGAAACAAACTGTATTCAAATCATTTCGAAAACTCGCTCGACATCTTCCACCTTGTATTTTTAAATTAAATATTATGAAGACAGTCTCAAAAAGTGACTGACTTATAAATACAGGGCTAAACTACTGAAAACTACGAAAGTTGACAGACTTCTTCTATTGGCTTGGCAAATATTGCGGAAGGATTTTGAAAAATTCAACATTTTGCTGACGAAATCATTATCAAGTATGTGATGAACATTGTTATATGTGGTCTTGGTAATGTTCACCAGTTTTAATGGTTTAAATATTCTTCCTTCCTCCCAAATTCTTAAAACATGCTGCCACCACTTACGAACTGAACAAATTAAAATAAGTACATCAAGTATCACACAAAATAGTTTCAAGAAAACCCGGTGCCTTGCACGCCCTGAGCAGTGAGCAGTGGTTCTCATCTTTGCCGAGCCAATGAGTTCCAGTTTTATGATAAATTCCATCGACCACAGTCACATCGTTGTTCATTGCTTTACACACAGGTAGAGAAGAGGGGCGCAGTGGGCAAGAGAGCAAATACAGCATTGACTTGGATGGGGTCATATAGCCTCATTTTGCTATTATATTCCTTGTATTGGTAAGCTTGTTTCCAGCAGATGATGTAGATACTTCCAAATTGATACTGGAGTTGATGTCCACGTGTCGGATTTTTTTGGTCTGATGAAATTTAACGGAACTGAGTGTTTCTCTGCCCACATTCAGTCTCTTTTATATAATAGGAGCAGCGGTATCTTTTATATACCTAATACATAGGTGGGCTCTCCTCGCTTCTCATTTCTGGGATAGATTTATCTACGTATTTACTATTAGATACCTACTTATTAGACGGAATCGATAATATCGCAGCGGCGTGCGTTAGTAGTCATCAGGTCACTAACATTGTATAATGTCTGCAGTTGCATAAAGACGTTGTCTCTCTGGCTGTATTTTACCATTTCTACCGCACCACGGCGAGTGAAAGAGCCTATTAGGAGTCTTTCAACTAATCTCTCCTTCCTTCCGACAGTCACATACGGTAGAAATAATGCCACCTCGAACCAAGCTGTTTGGAACTTCATATCTTTATCAGGCGGTTAAGAACTGTATTGCTCTGCCCACACATGTGTTTTCTTCTTTTTAAGATCCGATTTTTATTTTTATATAGGACACGTCAATTTAACTTCACCTTGACTGCTGTTAAGCTAAAGGCAATTTGGAATAGCTCATCAGAACATTCACCATGGTAGAGACTGTTATACGATAGGGACAACTATCTCCCAGAATACTTAATGTGCTTCAGAGAAGGTGCAACGATTTACTTCCTCCATGAGCGCGGCTTTGATGGTGATAGCTTAGGCTACCCATCACCCTAGCCGAAGCAATCCCTGCTCTTCACGTTGAGACCGCCTATTTATGATAGGTAACCAAGGCAGGTATACTGGGGTACCTAACCCCAGAATACCCCCAATGCCCCATTCCTCTGTTAAATTTTAATCGGTTTGATTCCAATATTGCGCTTGCCCCGATGTGATGGAATCTCCGAAATGAAAAATTTTGTATAGGTAGATCTAAGAATATTATATAATAAGTTCTACTATTACTGTAACACAGCCTAATTTTATGTACTACCTATAGAATACTAAGCATAGAATTTATATTTTACTTCAAATAAAACTATAAATACAATAAAATACAACAAATACACAATAAAATAAAAAAGTTAAACAAAAGTAAATAAAAAACCATAAAAAAAGAAAAATTATCTTAGATGGATTCGAACGCGACTCAACTAAGTTATAAATCCACCGCAGACGTACTGAGCCACAGTTACCATGAAATCGTAGTGTGGAATAGACGTTTACATATTATGTCATAAAAACATTCTGCCCCATTCCTATAATAGCGTGATGATATTAATTATGAAAGCCAGGAGCTTTTTACCGAACCAGCTGCTTACTAATTTGTTGGATTCGAGAGAAAATCGTTCGAGAATAATGTGAATTCTATCGAGACACCTGCTGTGCCGAAGATTCTGCAGTAACCTGACTTGACTTGGCTGAGATGTAGAACTCTGGCCTCTCGAAGTTCTTCAGATTCCTATGACCGAAATAATATCTTCTTGTAAGCATTGTTGCTTCTTTATTGGTTCGATCTATTCACACAATCTCAATTTTTTTGCCGTGATATGCTATTATTGACATAACTTTTTTATTTATGAACCGATTTCAATGAAACAAACACTAAATGTTAAGTGAAGCCTACCAAAATATATTAGTGAAAACCGCAACCAAATCCGTTCAGCCGATTCTGAGATTAGCGTGCACAAACTCACAGACAAACAGAGAAACAGAGAAACAGAGAAACAGAGAAACAGAGAAACAGAGAAACAGAGAAACAGAGAAACAGAGAAACAGAGAAACAGAGAAACAGAGAAACAGAGAAACAGATAAACAGATAAACAGACAAACAGACAAAAATTCCAAAAAACGTTGATTTGGCTTCTATTACGTTTATATAGTCCCCCTATAACATTTTTTCTCATTTCCTTTCCATGTACAGACATCGATCGTTTACAGATTTATTATATGTATAGATTACCGTTGGAGCACACCGAACTGCAATTTGCTCATGCACTTTTTAAGTGATAGTTAAATGTCAACCTTGTGTATGTATAATACATTGCAAAATTGAAATGAAGCTGTCGCGAGCATAGACTAATATATAATCTAGACATGTATTCAATTTTGCAATGTATTATACATAAATGAGGTTGATGTTTAACTAACACTTAAAAAGTGCGCCAGCAAATTCAGTACGGTGGGCGCCAACGCTTAATAGGTGAGCAGGGTAAAGTTAAAACTTTGTACCTGTACTGTATTGTTAGTCTGTGGTCACCTTGAGACATAATATAATTATTTATTTTTCTATAGTCTTTATATACTGAAATACCGCTCTTTATGAAAGAAAATCTCAATATCAAAAACTTTAATAATGTTCAAACTCATATTTTTTTTATTTATATTATATTTAATATTATATTTAACCGCCCGGTGCTGGTCGAAATTAAAACCACAAGTATTAGTAATTTCGGTTCTAATACTCTTTAAAAGAAAACAATGCGTACCATTACTGGCTATAAATAAAGCGGTGTCAGGGGAACGCTCCCGAAGCTGACAACCCCTAGTAATGCTCCAGGTATACATAACACATTGGCATAAAAAGAAAATCGATTTGGACAAAAAAAGTTTTTTTTTAATTTTTTTTAATTTCATATAAAACACCACTACAAAAATGTGAATTTTTTATGCAATTACAGTTTCATTAAACTAATAAAATAAAAAATAAACTATTTTTTTTGTCCAAATCGTTTTTTTTATGCCAATGTGTTATGTACTTGGAGTACTACTAGGGATATTTCGGCTTCGGGAGCGTACACCCGGTATATAGATAGACGTGAAAGATAAACAAACATCCATTCATTCATCCATACTTACAAACTTTCGCGTTTACAATATTAGTAGGAAATAAATATATAAATTTGCATTTCAAGCTCTTTGGGAACCTTGTAAATTTGATACCTAGTTAAGGATAGACAGAGATAGCAGATAATTGTCTCTGCTTATCCCGATGGAAAACAAGGCCGAACGTCTTATGCATTTATGTTTTTTATAAGAAGAAATAAAAACCAGCAAAGTCAACTCTAGTAAAAAATTAAAACGGATCGTAAAGTTTTACCCACTTAAGAAGGTTTAAAAATTTTACAATTAATGGCGATTATAATATTTCATATCTATCCTCATTAATATAGGTAGATTCTAGTGCGTCCATTTCTACAAAGAAATCCTGGATTTTAGAACCTATTACTTGAGTTGTTAATTTCGAACGTGCGTTCGACAACGCCGATAATATTGTTGTACGGACACAGAGGTTAGGTAGTTAGCGGCATATATTTTGACTCCAAGTCGCGAGAGAAACGAACTTGGTCATAAGTTATAGTAAAGACAGCTTATTACAGATTTCACATAATTTTATCTTCGAAATATGTGCCCGCCCCTACATAGTTAGTTAAGGTTTAACATATCCTCGTCTTGCTAATACTTTTTTAGAAGGCGTTCAATCTTGAACATGTCATACCGAACATTGCAAACAATTTGGGATTCTTACGTCAGAGCCTCGTTCATCAATCGGCAGGTGTACTGACTTGCTGGTAGGCCTAGGTGAGTCCCTAAAATCTAGTTGAGTCCCTAAGATCTAAGTGGGTCCCTAAAATCTAGATAAATCTCTAACATCTATGTGAGTCCCTTAAATCTAGGTGGGTCCCTAAAATCTAGATAAATCCCTAATATCTATGTGAGTCCCTAAAATCTAGGTGGGTCCCTAAAATCTAGATAAATCCCTAATATCTATGTAAGTCCCTAAAATCTAGGTGGGTCCCTAAAATCTAGATAAATCCCTAATATCTACGTGAGTCCCTAAAATCTAGGTGGGTCCCTAAAATCTGGGTGGGTCCCTAAAATCTAGGTAGGTCCCTAAAATCTAGGTGGGTCCCTAAAATCCGGGTATGTCCCTAAAATCTAGGTAGGTCCCTAATATCTAGGTAGGTCCCTAAAATCTAGGTGGGTCCCTAAAATCCGGGTATGTCCCTAAAATCTAGGTAGGTCCCTAATATCTTGGTATGTCCCTAAAATCTAGGTAGGTCCCTAATATCTTGGTGAGTCCCTAAAAACTACGTAAATTCCTAAAATCTAGGTAGGTCCCTAATATCTAGATGAGTCCCTATAATGTAGAAGGGCCCCTAAAATCTAGGTGGGTCCTCAAAATCTAGGAGGAACCCAAACAATATGTGCATCTCAGTCTGAGATGAGAGAAATATTTGATTAGACGAGTGGGCGCAGGTTCCAATTTTAGAGAATCACGGAGTTTGTAATTATTTCCAAGTATGTCACGTTTTCTTTTAAAAGCCAATCTTATTTTTAGAAACAATTATTTATTGTATTTTCTTCCTGCTACGATTCGGGCGTACATTTTTAGCTTTTTCTATTTTCATAACTGTTTTCATACTTGCGGTTTTGAGTACCTACTCTTGAGATGTCCTTGCTTTCGTCCTGCCCCTCTAGACGTGTGACAATCAATCAATCATTTAGTCTATTGCGGCCCACTAGCATAGGCCTCTCCCAATGTGCGCCATTTCTGCCGATCCTCTACCTTCCGCATCCAGGTTTACCCAGCCACCTTTTTCTGGTCATCAGCCCAACTGTTGTATAATTATAATTTTTGTATAATAGAATAGATTGATGAATGTGCTTAACATAGGTACATTTATGACTATCATAAACGTCAAAACACATTTCAGTCCCAAACATTCATCATTCTATTGCCAGCCAACGAATTGTCACTTGTATAAAGGCTGAGCTGGAATCTCTCAAAATTCTAATATGAATATGACGATGTGGTCACCCTGAACCTACACCTGGGTCGCAAGTCCCAGGCGCCGTCACAGTATTCCTCTCTGTACCACGCCATGTACCCGGCGACCGCACGGTGAATCCATGGAATGCTGAGAACCGGATCTCTGATGCTGTCAAAATAAGTTCATCGTCTCACGCATCAAGCATGAAATAGTAGTAGGTAGTAGTCGACAGAGCAATAACAAGGCTTTGTAACTGCAGGGCGTGACAACGCCGCTAAAGGCTTTGACTACGCATGGCTTTTCAGTATTGCACTTCATTAGTGCAGTCTGCATAGAGTATTAATAAGACACCCTCGTCTCGATTGTGCACAAATAATATAACTATAGCAGACCCGGCAAACGTTGCTTTTAAAAATGGTAGTAGTAAAAAAGTGAAAAGGTAGGCTAGAATAAAAAAATAAATTTGGGTTGTTTAGTTTCGAATTGCCTTCCCAAAATATATTTTCATAACTTAGGCCACTTAGGAGTAAAAATACGTTTACGACCAATTCTAAGACCTATCAATTACTTATGCTCAAAAAATTTCATACACACGTTTCATACGTTTGTTTACAGACAAACAATGTGACACGAGAATGTTATATATTAGAAGATTATAAAGATATTAGTAATCAAACCACCATTTGTGGCCACATGTTTCGTTTAAACCGTGGTTTAAACGATCTATACAGAACAAATTATTGATTATTTAGTACAGTCAACATCAGAAAGATGTTAGTGTAAAAACGAATTATTAAAAAATAAAAAATAAAACTCGACTGCCACTGAAAAGACCAAAATAAGTTTGATAGCTAGCGGTACCCATTAATTTTTTTTCGGTTTATGATTGGCAAATTATTTTTTCATTTGTTTTATTTTATACTTTTTAGTTATGATATGACATGTATATCTTTTTGTAATTTCCTTCATATCGTTTATACTTGAAATAAAAACTTAAATCAATAAGTAAGAAAATTAGCGAGAATGATTGTTTTGTTAAACAACTATAATTCGTTATAAATCGTTATATATAATTAAAAATGAGGAACCTAAAGATGATTTTAATACCTATTCAACGACACCCCACTTACCATAGTTCATCCACTTTTTTTCATTTTGACAATATGGCGTCTGGTTGTCGCTGTGGTGAATTTTGATTACTTTCATGTCTTTAGTGACACTCGCAAGGTTAAGACGAATCGATTGACGTAAGAATTATCAAAATCGGCCTATGCATTTGGTCTCTAGAACGCCACATAGAAACAAACATACATGCATACATACATACATAGACTGATAAACACATTACCCTCCTTTGCGTCGCGCAGTCGGATAAGAGAAATACACAAAATGATCTTCATTTCTTTTATTTACCTCCTTCCCATTGCAATAAAACAGTACGAGAATTTTAAAATGATATTGAGACCTTGTTCTCAAGATATTTCTGACGTTGACTGTACCTACCTATTTACGCAAATTGGTTCACGTAATAACGGTCAGGTATTGATCAGACATTTGCTAAGTCAACCAAAGCCATGGGAAAATGAACAGGTTGTTCAACCATTACGTATGAATTTTAGATTATGTCGTTGGAAATGTGTAAACTTAAGGCCAGGTATTCCAGCAGAGGCCGCTTTTTGATTTTTTTAAAAGCATTTGAATCATAGGAAAAAGCGTTTTAAATTTCTAAAAAAAGATATATATTAGTTAAAGATCCAGTCTAGTCAAATTCGTATTCAGTTACCAGATCTGGTGAACTTCACTCGATAGAAAAAAATCCCAAAGTTACCCCTTTTCGTTATTTTTTTTTTTAATATTATGACTAAATTAATTATGCGTTCTATAAAATTTTTGTACTAAACTAAAGCCACTACATATGTCTAGACATTTTCGCAGATTTTGACTATATTATGAAATAATTTTTAAAGTTATATTTAAATACCTACTAAATTCGCGAGTGCTCGCGCCGCTGAGGCCCGAAAAGTTGCGCCAGTCGCGCGCTGACGCTTACCGAAGTAATACCTGTGTCAGTTTTTGCGCGACAGTTTCGTGCACCAATCAATCGGTTTTACGTATTTATAATAAATTGTTGTAAGTCATTCAATATGGGCAATAAACAACGCAAGCGAAAGAAGTCGTGCAAAGCCATAAATCAAACTCCGATTGGTAATTTAAAAAATTATCATACCTAAATATTACGCTCATAGCGCCATAGTATAAGAATATCAGTATTACTACTGAAGATGCTACTTACGATTTTCTATAATTCATATTTTATCTATATCAGTACAGGGGTACCTAAAATATTCGTACATTGTATATAATTTGTGTGTGTGTAAATAAATATAAATTTAGTTTTAGTTTAGGATAGAATAATTTTAATATTTAGGTAGGTTAGTTTAATTATTGGCCTTTTTTTATCGTGCGCAAAATCCCCGCGGATACCACCCCCACGGAGCCGGTGGAGGCGGTTATGTCGGACTCAAACCGACTAAATCGCACGCCGTCTTGGGTCCTTGGTTGCCGGAGGTGAGATGCCGAAAGCATATCTCTCGCACCCCGGCAGACCCAGGAGAATTACTGGCCTTGGGTCAGCCGGGGTGCGAGGGATATGTCGATGACAACCTCGCCTCAGGCCTAGCACCACGACCCACAGTCGGCGTGCCCACAGTCGGACTCGAACCGACTAAAAAGTCGGTTCGAGTCCGACATACCCACCCCTTCCGGCTCCGGCAGGGGAGGTATTCGAGGGAATTCCGCACGAAAAAAAAGAAGGTACAGTGTAAATGTATATAAATACTTCATAAAAACTAGCACCACGACCCACAGTCGGCGTGCTCACAGTCGGACTCGAACCGACTTAAAAGTCGGTTCGAGTCCGACTTTTAAGTCGACTTATGTCGGACTCGAACCGACTTTTAAGTCGGTTCGAGTCCGACATAACCTCCCCTTCCGGCTCCGGCAGGGGAGGTATTCGAGGGGATTTCCGCACGAAAAAAGAAGGTACAGTGTAAATTTATATAAATACTTCATAAAAACTAGCACCACGACCCACAGTCGGCGTGCCCACAGTCGGACTTGAACCGACTAAAAAGTCGGTTCGAGTCCGACATAACCTCCCCTTCCGGCTCCGGCAGGGGGGTATCCGAGGGGATTCCCGCACGAAAAAAAAAGGGCGGCAATTAAGATACCTACATATTTTTATGCAGTTGTTAATCTCGTTAACTTTAGGTATTTAACTGCCCTGTCGACGACGAACGGTGCGATGATATAAAGTAACCGTTAGCATCAATTCAAACAAATGTTTGTAAAATTACAAGCATTATTATTATTATAATGTAAGTTTTTTTCGCCCAAGCAACTAAACACATAGAACAAACAGTTCTCAAACTCATACAGTTTTTTTTAATTTCGTATTTATTACTTACTTAATATAATCACATAACTAAATAAAGTTAAAAAAACTGCATTTAATTTTCTAAGTCAAATCAAGTTTTCCTACTGCATATTTCTATACTGTGACGCTGGCGGGGTTACCGCCGAGTTCACTCGTCACTTCGTTCGCGCGTAATATTTTACGAGCGGCCAGGATAGCGACAAATGCCTACTTTTGCAAGAATACAGGGCCTTAATGAAAGTTTTCTTTTCAGCCGCAAAAATGGATTGGTGCTTCGCACACAGCTTTCTGTTCGAGTTCATTCTATCATCGGTAAGTCTTAGTTTTAACTATTTAGGTACTAATGTATTCATTATTGAGATCATCATAAATTATGGCCGAAGAAAACACGCAGAATAGAATTTTTCATCCGCTATTTAATTTGCCTAATGGTAATCTACCCAACACATTTGTACTGTAAGCAGGATTGATAATGCTATAATAGGTATAAGGAGATTGGATATTACTTAGCTTCAATGCATAAATTGCATATACTTACTGAGCAAACATAATAATAAAGTGAATGTGAAGTGGGGCCCCAACAATTCACTTTACCATAATCGAATTGAAATCGAATTGTGTACCTTTAATGTAATCGAATTGTATAGTTAGCATAATAATTGTTTTTATAGAGAGGCTGCTACAATCTCAAGGTCGTGAACTCCGCAAAGCCCTTTTTACCCTCAAGCAAGTGCTCCAATCTGACAAAGACTTGGTCCATGATTTTGTGGCGAATAAAGGTCTCGATTGCCTTATGCAAGTTGGTAACACGGCTGATCACAACTTTCTTGATTATATTCTGAGAGCTTTTGGACAGGTAAGATGTTAAAACCTACTGACTTCAATTGCGTTTTAAAAGTTTAAATAATTATTATCTTTCCTTCAAAAACTCTTTTGTTTGGCTACATATTAAATGAACTTGTATACTATTTTCTTTCGTTATAAAGGTCTACAAACTTAGTGGAGTTTAATAATAAAAACTACCTACTAAGTTGATTTTACGCAAACTTAATTCATCGGTAGGTTAGTGGTTAAGGAATCGGCCTTACGATCAAGAGGTCCCGGGTTCGATCCTGGCCATTACACTACCGAAGTGTGAATCCACTCCTAACACAAGCAATTTAGCTTAGTTGGAGTGGTTAGCGGGAATATTAGTAATTCCGGTTACTAATATTCTGTAAAAAAACAAACTGCTTTAAGCCCGAACACAATTTTTTTTTTTTATACAGGGCACGTCAATTTGACTTCACCTTACTTACTCACTCGTGTCCTTTGTCCTTTTTTGATTTAAATGTCAATTCGAAAACTCAAAAGGAACAACTAAACTAAGAAATGCTTTATTTGATTTAAAAGTAACAAGTTATTTTTTATTTTATCCCCGTTTACCTTTTCAGATTCTTCTTTACGTTGATGGAATGCTTGGTGTTATGAACCACGAACACTGCATTCAATGGCTGTATTCTCTTATTTCAAGTAATTTCCGACATGTCGTCAAAACAGCCCTAAAACTTCTTCTAGTCATCGTTGAATTCACAGAAAACAACTGCCTCCTTCTTGTAGATGCTATCATTACCACAGATAATGCAAATAATCGTCAACCATGGTATAATATTATGAAGATTCTTCAAGATTTCGATGCCTCAGATACAGAACTACTAATTTATGCCACAACACTTATTAATCGATGCTTAAATCATATCCCCGATAGAGATACTTACTATGACCAAATAGACGTTTTACATGATCAGGGCATAGATGAAATTATTCAGTTGTACATGTCCAAACAAGGCACTGATTTGGATCTTCTCAGGCAATTGCAGATATTTGAAGCCGTTCTTCTGTACGAAGATGGCGATGAGACTGGTACGGCGACAAAGTGAGTATTTTATCATCATTATTTAAATGTATCCAATTTAATTCAACTAAATGGGCGGTGCAGGCGAGCTCCACTATCAGTTTTCAGCACTATGTATTGAATCCCCATATTCAGTGAATATAAAACAGACTGCATAATCTCGTCCTAGGCACTTTGTTTGACAATGCTTTCACCTATCCGTTTACGAATGAATAAACGGAAATTGATACCACATTTTTGTATTATAGGGGTTTTTTTTTTTTTTTTATTGTTCAAAATATAACAAAATATGGAATAAACATTTTGAACCGCCCGCTTAAACCTCGAGGGTTTTTATGCGAGCGGGAGTTCGCCTATTGACATTAGGAAGTATGTGAACACATAATATAATACCTAAAGTATACTACAACATTTTAAGTACATTCAATCAATACAATTATCTATGTGGTTCAAAAAATGGGTTTTTAAACATTTTATAAAGGGTTGCTTTGTTACATATTTTTGCACCATTTGTTCTGGTAAGCTATTCAAAATTTCGGAGAGTATATATTGACAAATTCTGGTTCCGTATACATTACTATATTTTGGCATAATATACTTATTAACATATGACAGCTGCCTTAAATTACTGTTTCGTGTATATGTTCTAAGCTGATTTACATTTAAAATTGTAGATTGTAGATTTCAATTATATTCATTAATATAAAAATAACGGTTTACTAATGTTTGCCATAATTTAAAATGCCATAATTTCATATGCCATACTGGTATTTGCCATAATTTCGTTAGAAATAACGCTTCAGTTGCCATAATCGAGAAATGACATAAAATGACTTTCACTAATGCCATTGGTCATAATATAATCGATCAAGTGTCATAATAATTTAAATCCATAAATGTATTTGCTATATAAAAGCGTCGGTAGCTTAGTGGATAAGGAGTCGGCCTTACGATCGAGAGGTCCCGGGTTCGATCCTGGCTATTACACTACCGACGTGAACCCACTCCTAGCACAAGCAATTTAGCTTAGTTGGAGGGGTTAGAGGGAATATTAGTAACTTCGGTTCTAATATTCTTTTTATTTAAAAAAAAATAAAATTTCGTTTTCAATAATGCCATTTTCCATAACTTATACTCACCATAATATAAATAAAGATAATTTAGTACAAGCGCCTGCAATTTTTATGTTAATGAGTAAGTTATATTTTTTGCTATTAACATATTCACACTTAAAGTAATAGTATGAGGGTAAAATAAAATAAGTCTGACATAAATAGACAGCCCTTATTAACATTAGTCGTCAATTCACTATTAGTCCTGTTGAGATGAGTAAAAGTTGTGAAGTGTTTCAAACTACAAAAAGTGGCATTAAATTAAATATTTACGGACGGAAAAGCTCGACGGAAAAGAAAAAAAAAGAACCCTAACTAACCAACTACTAACCTACTTCTAACCTAACCTATCCGAGTCGGATTGCACTGAGTCGGGGTGTTAACGATAATTAATTTCGACCTAACAATATTATGTATTATTTTCATATTTATATCAAATTTTGATTATCTCAAGAGTCGATTATGAGATGTGTTACTTACGGAAATTAATTATTATGACATAATGTTGTTAGAGAAAGTCATTTTATGGCAAATACAAGTTATGACTGTTGAGTTATTGTGGTAAACGTTATTAGTAGAAATGATGATAGTGCAAGTAAATATTATGGTCGGGGAAGATTATGGCAAGCAAACAGTGCAAATGAATTTATGGAAAACGAGAGAATACCAAAAATAACCAGGACTTTAAAACTATAAAAATTATTATACTACATATAAAAACTATAACAACTGTAATTATAAAAGAGATAGGACAATTATTACGCATTGTATTTCCACAGACTGCTGGATGATTCAGTACTCATTACAATTCAACGCAGAAGCACTAATTCAAATACAGAAAGGAGGAAGTCAAAAAAACAATTAGCCAAAGAAAAAGGTATCAAAATAAAAGATAGAACTGTGTGACATTGTTGTGATGCTTTAAATATATTCTTTGATTTTGCATGGTATGACATTCATGCCTAATTATTTTGCCTTCTGTTTCAAACTCGGTTGAACCTTTACAAACTAAAAAATGCTCTATTTTTATTCTTATTTCTTAATACTTTAGAACAATTAATTAATTACCCGGTAATATTAAATTGTCAATGTTTGTTTATAGTCTATTTGCAGCTATTTCAATTGTTTTAACTAAAGAGTCGTTAGTTTCAAAAGTCATAATATCGAAAATCAAAACTAACTAAACTAACGGCCGTTCCCAATAACATACTCACAGTTAAAGATAGATCGCAACAGTCAAATTTGACGTATCAGCTGTTCAAATTCAAAACATGGTAACTGATTTTTTTGCGGGAAGCGCATCGTGGTATAATTTTATTTTCCGAAATTGGTGTGAAATAGGAGTTACTATGATTTGAATTTAAATAGCCGAGCACTTTATCCGTAGATGCGATCTATCTTTAACTGTCAGAATGTTATTGGGAACGGCGGTAAGTAATCTCGCAATACCTTGTAACTTCATTATTTATCGTGTGCTGTTTTTCACTAACACAGTAAAACCAGTCATCACTCATTCGGAACCTGAAACCAAAATAACGAATCACCGAACACAATTCCTACCATCTTTAACTGATAACAAGGAGAATAAAGAATTAAGCACAGCTTTAAGAAGAAGAAGAGATAGGTTTGCAAGACAAGCACATCATATTATCCAACAACAAGAGATGTTAAATCATTCTAATGATATATACAATGGACTTTTTAATAACACAAATAGTACCTACCTTAGCACCAATAGCAGTTTTACAGGGAGCCCAGGAAATTTTACAGGAAGCAATGGGAGTTTTACAGGAAGCAATGGTAGTTTATCGGGAAGTAATGGAAGCTTTTCTGGCAGCAATGGCAATTTTGTAGCGAATAATAGGAACTATGCAGGAATCAATGGAAATTTTTCGACACCTAATGGAAGTTTTACAAGTAATCACTGGAATAATTCAACCCCTAATGAAAGTTTTTCAAGTGCAAATGGTAGCTTCTCGACTACAAACGACAGCTTCTTCAGTTTAAATGGTAGCTTTAAAGCAATGAACGGAAGTTTGTCAAATAATATTGGAAACCTAGTTAATGGAAATGGAAATCATATAAATGGTTCATATATGAATAACAAAACTTACTCGGGAATCAATGGCAGCATTAACGGCAATGGAACCAATGGACATCAGGATGAAGAAGACAATTATATTAATAAAACAACAAAAAAATTTAATCTAGGAGAAGTTTTAAAGAATGGTTTGTGCATTTAACTAACACACTAATTCGTTTGTCACCCGCTTCTTATGCTTATGTGTCGCTCGATGTTTTAGATATTTAGATTATATTTATGAGCTAGATTAATGAAACAAGTTTTTCTAATGTTTAATAGGAAGCCAAAGATATACATCAGGTCTGAAGCAAAGGATTCAGAATGGAACATTGGGACACAGTGTGAATGCTGTAGATACCATAACTGTTATGCGTCAAAAGCAGGTTGATAATGCTCCTGAAGTCAAGGATGATAGGGACATCTTACTTAATAGGGAGCACAGCATCAAGGATTTAGCGCAAAGGCTAACTAGTCCAGTGAGCCCTACTACTGAAGATAAACCTTTGAGGGTTGCTGATATGGCTGGAATTGTATCTAAAGCCAAAGAAGAATTAGCCAAATCTCAATCAAAAGGTACTTGTTCATCATATGATTAATATCTGCTTAACACCGTATTTATATTTATAGCGTCGATAATTTACTTATTAATATTATTATATTATTATAAATTATATAAGCTCTAAAATAATTTTTTTTAACTACATTCGTTTTTCACAGAAATCATCAAGAGTCCGACTATAGAGAAGTCACCCAAAGTTCACGAAATAAAAGTTTCTGAAAATGACTTGCATTGGGAAGAGCTGAAGAAGGGATGTCTCCATAGAGAGTATCATTTATGTGATCTGGATTTTTCGGATCTCCGTGACGACTCTGATGATGAAATGTCATCACCAGCAGTGAACGCTGCTAGCGGTCCACCACCTCCTCCTCCTACAATGTTTCCCCCAATGGGATTGCCTCCACCCCTCCCTGGCTGTTTTCCACCACCTATACCTAAGAATAATGTTCCTCTACCTCCAAATTCACTTGAACTACAAAATGAATCGGATAGTTTAACTATAAAGAAAAACAAGAAAACTGTTAAGTTGTTTTGGAAAGAAATTCAAGAAAACCCGACACCTATGGCTATACGCTCAAAGGTTGGGGGTTTCATATGGGATGACTTGCCAAATGTGACAGTTGATACGAATATGCTAGAGCATTTATTTGAATCCAGGACCAACGACTTGATAATTAAGGTTAGTAATTATTTTGATTGCCTTTTCACTAGGATTCTTTTTCACTGGTACAGAATAAGTAAAGTATTCCTTGCAGAAGATTCTTTAACACAAATAATAAAAATCTATTTTCACTGTTAGGTATACAAATATTTTTCGATCGGACGAATCTTTCATACCGTAACACAGGTATTGGATTTAACGATCTTCTTTTACTTTGTTCTCCTCCAGAGTCTATAACTTTCTGAACAGTGATCCTTCGGGTAACACTCGGATTTTTATTTCGCCCCGAGGCATTTATTTTTACAGTTTACAATAATTGCGAATACAAAGAGGAAACATTTTATTTTAAATATTTTGTGAGTTATTATTAGATTGCGTCTTTAAATTGAATGATCATGCTAATGTAGCACGAATGTTTATTAATATACTTTTTTCTTTTTCATGTCATCCTACGGATATCCAGGAAGTAAGTAACTTATGACCAACTTATATCGGCATTTATGCAACTTTTATAATCACTTTTGTTTGCTAAATTATTTATATTTACAGAAGCTAATGGAACCAAAGAGAAATCTCATATTAGACGCAAAAAGATCCAATGCGATTAATATTGCCATGAAGAAATTACCAACGCCACAAACTATTAAGGCAGCTATTATGAAGATGGACGCCACAGTCATTGGAAGGGAGGGTATTGAGAAGTTGCTGACAATGCTCCCAACAGAAGAAGAGAAAATAAAAATACAAGAAGCACAGGTATGAAACACATGATAGGAAAAAAATTAAAAATCTTGTCCCTTATGAATATTTCAGACTAAAATAATGATTTATATATTATGAACCTTATAAAAATTTACATTAATTCATTGATTTCAGTACGCTAACCCTGATCTGCCTTTAGGCAGTGCTGAACAGTTTCTCCTCACTCTGGCTTCTATCAATGAACTCTCATCGCGACTAAAACTGTGGGTGTTCAAATTGGATTTTGACAATTTGGAGGTAAGATTTGAAGAGATAAGGTTAAAGATGCTTTAGTATTTAGTAATTGATGTGTTTAAACAAGTTAAATGTTTGTAAATAATTGCAGAAAGAAATCGCCGAACCCCTGATGGACCTCAAACAAGGGATAGAATTGTTGAAGGTCAACAAGACGTTCAAAGTGATCCTCTCAACTCTGAGGACTGTGGGAAACTATTTAAATGGCAATTACGCCAAAGGTTTCCGCTTGGAATATCTGTCTAAGGTGGTCGAGGTGAAAGACACAGTCCACAAACATCCGCTGCTCTATCACATTTGTGAAACCATAATCGAAAAGTTCCCGGACAGCTCCGACTTTTTCAGTGAAGTTAGTTCTCTCACTTTTATTTATAGACTGTCACTACAACCCAAACATATTCTATAAAGGATTCAGCAAATATGACGCATTATATTTGATGATCAAAGCTAAACTATCAACAAAGAATGCGATTATTATTATCTTTTATCCATAATAGATAGTTTTTGTTAGTGAACAACCTATTGGAGCAAACCTGACTCAATAAATTTTCAGGTTGGTCCTGTGATCCGAGCGTCCAAGGTAGATTTCGACATCTTATCAGCGAATCTTCAGAAGGTAGAATCTGATTGCAAGGCATCGTGGGATCATATGAAACGTGTTGCCAAACACGACGGATCTCAGATATTTAAGACGAAGATCAACGAATTCCTTACAGACGCAGCTGAAAGAATCATTTTATTGTCAGTTATTAAAAAAAGGGTTACGAACAGGTAAAGTGAATATGTATAACTTATCTATATAAATAAAAGTTAATCACCAATATACGTATAGGTACGCACAAAATTCTAAATAGCTGCACCAAATTGTACTATTCATTTTTTTTGTGTTGGTTACTGTCAAGACATGGTTGATAGGTACTATATTTGAAGCCATAACGAAGCCAGACGTCTTTTGTTCCAACAACCTTATAATAATATTCTGTTATATATACATAACTTAACCTTATATAATCGTGCCTCTGCGATATTCATATAAAATGTGTCATGCATTGCGATTTGTGCCCTTGCAATTTTATACTAATGTAATTCAATACAGGTAGAACAAAAAAGGTTTTCTTTGTTACAGATTTAACAAATTCTTGCTGTACTTAGGAGTACCACTCTGCGACGTGCACAAGACCAAACCTGCAGAATTTCTTAAGGTTATTGCCGAGTTTTCGCTGGAGTACAGGACAACAAGGGAAAGAGTTCTGCAGCAGTTGGAAAAGAAGGCAAATCACCGGGAGAGAAACAAGACTAGAGGCAAAATGATCATAGATGTATGTATGCTTAGGTGAACTGAGCAAACAAATTACCCAAATAATTTAATTTTAATTACTCAATCGACCATTTCATTTACTAATACATACAATTTATCCAGGTGGGTAATTATTCATCCAAAAACGGCGATCACACAGCCGATAGCGCCCTAAAAGAGCTTTTGAAGACCGATCCTGACACGGACAGTCTCACTGATGGTCGTAGGAAGAGTCAGCCTAAAATCAGACGGAATCTAGTCAAGTGAGTATTTTCTTTACCAAATAGAGCAAGAAATTTTAAAAGGAAAGAAGAAAAAGAGAGACCTGGCTTTAAAATTATATAGGATTGAACTAACGAGTCTTCTTTTAATTAGCAGCGGCGATCTATCAGCAGATGAAGAAATATTAGAATCATTGGCGAGGTCAGCGACCTTCAAGCGGAAGCCGATGGCACGGGAACGGAGGAGGAACAGGATCTCCGACAGGAAGAACTGTAAGCAGAATTTCGTTTGAATATTTAAAATTTTGTCTAAGGCGTTGGGCAAACGGAGAGGCCTTTGTATCTTGTGTGGTTTACAAACTACCAGTGAATATGTTATAAGTATTCGTAAAATCAATATACAATTTTAAATCGGTGTTATTATCCAATTCGAAAAGATGGCAGTAGAATGAACTTAATCATCTGTTTCTATTTCTGTATCATCGTTGCTACCAGTGTCAAAAGTAGCAACCGGTACGGTATTTGATCATTGCTACCGGACACGGGCATCTCATTTTTCTGTTCTTTCTTGTCGGTAAAAAGTGTCTACGTTTGCGGAACGCCTAAATGTTATAAATGCAATTAATAATGGTTTTATTAATTGAACACGTGTATCAACTTTTAAAGAATCAAATACGAACTATGATATTTTGATTGTTTGTTCACTGATTTATTGAATTCTCTATATCTGTGTACGTAATATGCGAATTTTTATGTTATAAGTACGTGTTACTGCTGTGCGTCACGGGTGTAGGCAGGATTAGTTTCAGCAGGGGGATGAAATTTCGGGAACGGGAGTGTAGAAACAAGAAAAGATATACAACAGAGCGTTGGTTGCTGGATGATGACCACCGCCTGAAAATTGACATTGTGGTGAAAGGATTTGACCAATCCTTCCTACCTAGGACCTAGACTCTGTCTTACCGAATTTAGCTACTCCACTCCACTTCACTGTATAGAGGCTTCTTTTGTGGGTACGCCCATGCTGTGCTCTGTTACTTTTTACAATAACTAACCCATTTCTATTATTGTAAATACTAATTATTAGAAATTTTATAGAAATACTAATTACATATTATTGCGAAATACATCGGGAAAAAGAAGCGCTCAACTGGGACTTGAACCCACGAATGCTCTTCCAACTGAGCTATTGAGCCACACCTGAATCACTTCAAATTCGCTCCTCAAAGACGGATATAAAGAGAAGGGAAATCTCAGTTGGAAGAGCATTCCCCCTGTAAGGGAAAGGTCGTGGGTTCAAATCCCAGTTGAGCACTTCTTTTTCCCGATGTATTTCGAATTTGAAGTTAGCATAATAAATGCTATAAAAATTTCATTCAAATACGTATTAGCGAATTAAAACTTCACTTTTTATTGATATCTTTAAATCTCCTCAATAGCTACTAATCCAAAAAGAAGGAAAATTACATTAGAGGAGGAAAAGGTACCTACTGAATTGTTTTGTCTTTACCCATTCATTTATACTGGCTTGGATTTCACCACTAAAAATCATTTTAACTAAAACGAGATTTAACGTTTTACTCAATGAAATGAAATGAGTAAAATGTAATAATAATACAAATTAATTAAAAAAATACATGTAAAGTCATCGGCGAAATCCAGCCTCAGAGAACTTAAATTATCTAGCACCTACAGTGTAATTCTTTTAATTTTAGATACATTTTGCATCTGTAGGTATAATTAAAGTACAACTAAACACAAAACTTTAATAAGTATAATACACATTAGTTGTTTATTTCTTCAGAAACTTGATTAATTTTAATAATTTTGTTGCCATTTAGAAATTCTTAAATTTTCTCTAATTATTTATATCTTTTTTGTAATGCCGACCCATAAAATTCAACAAATTGGGTGTTTCTGCAAAATACTATTCTCAAATATTATTGTTTTTACAGTGAACA
The DNA here is from genome assembly GCA_914829495.1 of Eilema sororculum. NCBI lineage: Eukaryota > Metazoa > Arthropoda > Insecta > Lepidoptera > Erebidae > Eilema > Eilema sororculum. The sequence goes on along the minus strand of OU618532.1, from coordinate 43,791,211 downwards.
GGACTCTAGATGGGAACCAGTCTTGACCCGATGATCAGGCAGCGTCCTCGAGGTACGTACTATCTAAGGAAAGTGGTATAATTTAGTTAGAAGTGTCAATTCGATTAAGTGACATTATAGGACTTTCTTTAGGGACCTGCTTCTAGAATTTGAAAATTTCAATGGTTAATAAAATCGATTTGGTGACAGTAATTTACATAAATCCTCACACCTTTTTCGCTCCATAGCAAATTTACACTACAGTTTATAGATATTTGACTAATCAGTGAAATTAGTTACATTTTCTAAACTTCAAAACGATAAGTTATAAGGAAACTTACATGAAATAAATTATTTATTCTTTATGCACGATGTACATTGGCGGACTTAATGCCATAGGCATTCTCTACTAATCTCATGCCGTATATATGGCAAGCTTGTACTAGGTAGGTGCATATTACTGAGGGATAAGTTAAGTTCAATAAGGTAAATTGTCATGTTTGATGTCATAATAAATTAATAGTCAAGTCATTTACTATCATAGGTTGAGTGGGTGATTAAAAATAAATAATTAACATAAAATAAGAATTGACGCAACTGGTACCATCCTTATTATTTTCTGCTCCACCAATTAAAATTAAATACTCTGGATGTGGGTCTAATACAAAGTATTATGAGTTATCCAAGCTCCGAAGCCGCCCAAAAACTATGTCACCTGATTACAATAGTTCAACAATGATTACCTATAATAAGTGTACTACCTAGACTGTAACAAATAATGGGTTATGCTCCGCTGTACCCCTGGTTTATGCCACCGGTGGTAGAACGGGTAAAATTGGTATACTCCATGGTTCCCTTCAGGGGTACAGTGGAGAAAATATGTATGACCCAACATTCCCTTCCTGAGTTCTTCTCTTAAGGTGTAAGACTGTCCACTAGGAATTAAGGTACGATGAGGTTGGCATATCCTTACTGGATCAAAACCCCAAAATAAATAAAGATTAAAAAAAAATCCTTATTATTTGAACTACAGGAAAATACCCAATTTCTTTCAACTAAATAAACAGATTTTGCTTTTGTACTAAATCTATCATACTACTCGTATGTATTTGAGAATGGAAAACTAAATCTAGAAAGTCGAAATGGTACCAAGTTGTTTGTTTATTGTTATATTTTGGAAAGTTCCTAAATACTAATTTAAGCATTATACAAACATGGAAGTTAATTAAGTT